>JAMXBD010000461.1:600000-953730 GCA_024138025.1 Combretum micranthum
AATGTTGCATTGAAATGTACTTTCTGTAAGCTGGTGGTGCTTGTGCGGAAACAGTTGATGTGAGGAAGTTTTGGAGAAAACTGGGCATTTTTCTGATTGTTAAAGAGTAACAGGCAGAGGAAAGACTTGGAGAATGAGAGCGAAATGGGATGAACATGAACTTTAGAATGTGGACCGCGATGTGTATGTGTGCTGTTTAGAGTTGGGCTAATCCTAGGAAGTGGATGTTTGATATGTCGGTTAGAGCAAGTTGGGACGGAAAAACTGTTGTGGTAGAATGATGCAGGGCTTCCCCCTTTTTATGGGCAAATTTCACTTTATAAAACCGAGTTTTTGTACTATGTTAGAATTGCATTCCTGTGTTTTTGTTTTTGACATTTCGCTTACTTGTGTTTCACTCTGCTGCATTGCTTTTAGTTTGTATCATGGGGGTGAAGTCTTTAAGCTTTTTTCAGTAGTATCAATCTGCATTTCTTTCCAATATCAATTTTTGGCAGATAAATGAAAATGAAACAAATGAATAATTCTAGCCAGTAGGTAAGCAAGTTAAAGATTAAGGGGAAGGGGGGGTGGCCGAGAAGAATTGTCTAATCATCAACCCTGTCGTTGAGGGAATTGCACAAATTTAAGGGGATCAAGGTCTTTGAGTCCACTCAAACATTTTACAGCTATGATCTCTGCTCTATTTGTCAGCCATTTATTTCTCCTGTAAATTATGGAACAGAAAAGAAAGGCCCAAATATTAGGAGACCAAATCCTCAAAACCTCATCCCTGTCTATATCATATGGCTGAATAGTACAATAAAAAAAAATTACCCTTTTGAGAGTTTAATTGGGATTCTCCCCTCTTATATTTTATTTTATTATTATTATTATTTTTTTTTGAGTAAATGTCTGATAGATGGATAAAATTCTTGAGAAGTTATCTGGGGTGTTTTCTTTGTGCTCCAGCATGTTTACTATGAGGCTACTACTTAGTCTACATTTTTTTGTAAAAAACCTGAAAACCATGCTGTCATTCTAAACAGTTCTTGGTCAAGGAACTGCCAAAGTTCTTAAAGAAATTGATGAATATGAAACAGTCCCAGAAATGTGCAGAGCGCCTTAATTTTTTATTCTTTTTTATATTTTAAACTTCCTGAATTTTATATGATGGGGTCCTAAAACTATGACAAAATTTTGATTTAGTCTTAAAACCCTTGCACAACTGTTTTCAGAGTCCTGATGTGCCATGCCATGTGTTGCCTCCATGTGAAGGAACTAAAAGAAGGAAGGACCAAGTAAATTTAAAAATTGCATAAAATTTAGGACTTCAGATGCAGTTTTCCTAGTTTATTAATTTATTTATTTGTTCTTTTCTAAACTTCTAATTCAACATGACATTACCATCGCCTGTTCTAATATACTCTTCCATAAAACTGTTAAGCTCATGGAGTAAGGGACAATTTTCTCTTCTTGATTCTAATTGATTAAGTTTTTGTTCATGATACACCTTTACTCTCTATACACTCATCTCATCATGGATGGATCATGGCCCTCTAGAAAAGTCCTACTTCTTCAGCAGTTATATCATCCTGGCGGTTTTCTCCAGCACAGTTGGGACAACTTGATTCCTCATTGCTCTATCTTATCAATTTTAGTTTCTAATTGTATAAGTATAACATTTTTGTGGCTTGAAAATTGTTGCTAGTACCTATTATACAATTCCTGACGGTACTAGAAAGTCTAATGATTTTGTGACATACCATAATTATAAAAATTACAAGCATATAAATTCATGACCCCCTTTTTTGTGCAGTAATTGAGTGAAGCCTGGGATTGCAGTAAACTAAGCTTGAGCAATCCATCATAACTTGGCTGTTGATGAGCAATTTTATGGATTTAATACGCTCTTATATGGTTTAAACTATATTATATGCCATAAAACATGCAAAATATTTTAATAAACATCTATTAAGCACATAACAAAATTTCCATCATAGGCTTTTAAATATTTTTCTATAAACTATGAAATAAGAATTGTAGTGAGGAATTATTTTCTCCTCTACATTTTTTCCTAGGGGTTGTTTACACTGACGATGAGTAGCTGCGTGTGTGCTTTTCATGGATGGAGGTCATGACACTATAGAAGAATCCACCTCACTTGAAAGGTTTTCGCCTGCACACACATAATCTCTATACTCTATTGTTCCATTTGAAGGCACTTCTCAATGCTCTGTTCCTGCTAGCTTAAAATTCTTCAAGACTGTAGCCGGGGCTAACAACTATGATGTACCTTGTTGTTTAACATTTATGGTGGAGAGGTGTGCTGTGGTTCTTGGTGCAGTTTCCCAGTTTTATTCACAATAAGATACATTTTCTGTGCCATCTTCAGTATCTACTTATGTAATAAGCACCCTAGGTCTTTGCTATTGTTTCAAGAAACTTAAATCTGCAACTATTCACTTGACTATTAAATGTTACATTGCACGTTTGGTTAACCTTGTATATAAAAAATCATGGTACTCATCCTACGTCGCAGACGAAGTATGAATATTCCATGAAAATCTCTCACTTCTTCATTGTACTGTAGTTGTTGATATACCAAAATTGATTGATGCAAAATTATTCAAAAAATTTATTCTTGTAACATTTAACTCTACATTGTGAATGCTAAGATGGATGCGGTATTTATAAATTGGCCCTTGCTGTAATCAATGGATATGGTAGAGATAAAAATATTTTTAATTGTACTACAATGCTGACTAATGTTCTGGGGGGCCTATTGCCAGTGTTGCACTGCCATCTTCTCTGGAATTCTTTCACCTCTTACTGATCTTTCTTCTGCACAGGTCTATTCTGTATTAGTATTGAGACATTTCACAATGTAACCATGCATGTGTAGAGTTCTTTGTTTATTATTGGCCATATGTATTCATTAATCTGAACTGTGATCATATTAGCGGCAAGCGCTGATAAATGAGGAATTTAAGTGAATTACCCATCACGGTGGGTTTGGATTCCTTTTCAAAATATATACCATCGTAGGGATAGGTGTGAAAGGGTGTAGTATTGGAAAGTATTGCAAAGCTCCTCCAGGCAGCTAAAGCTTTAGACATTTTCCTTAAATTTAAGCATGTATTATCTTCTGCTTATACTGAATCAAGCCCTCATGTCATGCTGATGTGTTTTAGAATCTTATTTTACTGAAGTAGAGAACAACGAGCTTGCTAACATGTTTAAGTAATTTTTCTTTTTCACAAACGGTTTTATGAGAAGGTTTTTCTGTGTAAATTGGTATTGATGTTAGTAGAATGAAATTAATCTTAATTTTCTTGTCAAATATGCTACAAAATATCTCCCATAGAAGCACTGGATTTTCAATACTTCCTCTTGAATGCTGATTTTTAAAATTCCATTCAGTTTTTGCCTGGCTCGAATCTTTATTCTTCTTTTCCCTGATCATGTTATCTGCAGATCCACTCTTGGTAAAGGCTGCAAGAGGAGAACCTGTAAGTCGGGCTCCAGCATGGATGATGCGCCAGGCAGGAAGGTATATGGCTGTTTATAGAAAGCTTGCAGAGAAACACCCATCCTTCAGAGAGAGGTCAGAGAACACTGATCTCATTGTGGAAATTTCTTTGCAGCCTTGGGAAGCTTTTCGCCCAGATGGTGTGATTATTTTCTCCGACATATTAACTCCGTTGCCTGCATTTGGTGTCCACTTTGATATTGAAGAAGTTAGGGGACCTGTAATTCCATCTTCTATTCGTTCTGAGGAGGCCTTAAAGACATTGCATCCGATTGACTTGGAGAAACTTCATTTTGTGGGGGAGTCCCTCAGAATTTTACGTCGAGAGGTAAAGTGATAACACCATGGCATACCTCAAAGGAATTCAAATGTATTAAATTTATTTGATATTCATAGCATAGAAAATAATTCTGGTTACTGCAACTTCCCTTTTGAAGTCAATCTCTTTATAAAGGTTGAGGGGCGAGCAGCTGTGCTGGGTTTTGTTGGGGCACCTTGGACAATAGCTACATATGTGGTAGAAGGGGGCACAACAAGGACATATACAACCATAAAGAGCATGTGTCACACCGCACCTAATTTGTTGAAATCTCTTCTCTCACATATAGCTCAGGCAATAGCTGAGTATATCATCTACCAAGTTGAGTCTGGGGCAGATTGCATACAAATATTTGATTCATGGGGTGGACAGTTGCCACCTGACATGTGGGAGTGCTGGTCCAAGCCATATATTAAAGAGGTATAGGTATTGTTCAAGCAATTTTATGAGAAAACTTCTTATTATTTTTGCTTTTTAAAAATGAGAAGGCATTCACCCTGTCTTTCCGAGGCCTAATTGCTATTCCATAATCATCTTTTCCAAGAGAGATTGCATAAAATAAAAAATTCAATGACCATCAGAAGCATTGTATCTTCATATTGAAGCTTGTCACTTGCATAATTCACAGCGATGCAATCTCGCCTAGAGTATTTCTTTCAAACAATTGATTGAGGCATCTTGATTTGTAGATTGTTGGTGTGGTGAGGAAGAAATGCCCCAGAACACCCCTTGTACTCTATATTAACGGCAACGGTGGGCTGCTTGAGCGTATGAAAGATACAGGAGTTGATGTAATCGGACTTGATTGGACAGTGGACATGGCAGATGGGAGAAAGAGACTCAGTAATGGGATTGGTGTGCAGGGAAACGTGGATCCTGCTTACTTGTTCTCTCCCCTTCCAGCATTGACTGATGAAATCCGAAGGTTAAACTGCTTCACTGCTTTCCTTCTCATACGTTTTTGCAAATGCTAATGCTCGGCTTCTGGAGTTCTAGACCATGTCTTTAGATTAAGTAGAAGGTAGCCAGAGGAAAAGGCAAGATTTTCAAGCTTTATATGAGAAATTACTTCTTGTTCACACGCTTCCTTGCCTTCCTATTAATATCATTTCCTATTAATATCACATGCTATGGTGAATCGTGCCTTATCACGAATTATGCTCAAGTTAGACAAAGAGGCTCAACTAGAATACCGCTTCAGATACATTCATTATTATTTGAAAATTGATGACTTTTAACATGTAAGTTTTGGCTTTCGGATTTCTCGTGCTTAACTTGCCGTGTTGCTTTTATAGGGTCGTAAGATGTGCAGGGCCAGGAGGGCACATCCTTAACCTAGGTCATGGCGTCCTTGTTGGAACCCCTGAAGAAGCAGTTGCCCATTTCTTTGACGTTGCTAGAAGCTTAACATATGATAAATGCTTTCAGGACCATAAAGTAGAAGAGCCTCGATTGGTTGTTTGAAGTAAAATCATAGAAAGGGGTATTCTCTTGATCTTTTCTACTATCAGATGTAGCATTTTTAGGTTTATGGCAGCAGCTCTTTTTTATCTCACCCGAAATGCTCACAATTTTGAGGAGCCACTTTGAGCTATGAGGTTATGTTGCTTCGATTTTACCAACTACAAATTGAGGAGAGTGCAATTATTCAATTTGACGCTCATTCAACTTGTGACTTTAGTGGGGTGTGCTTATGCTTATTAGGATGCTCCACATGATCCGTGTCAAATGCCGTGTGTTTTAAGTAGCTCTGCAAATGAGTTGAGTTGAATTGAGTTGAGACGGTTAGTATTAAGCTCGAGTTTGACTAAATTTAACATTTTAAGTTTTGAATTTGTCTCACAGTAACACTATAATTTGGAGTTTGACTTGATAAAACTCGATTAGACTTGATTTAATTGAAAAAATATCTTGAATTCTAATTAAAATAATATAATGACCAAATTAGTCTACTCTAACTCAAGCTCGATTGGGCTTGTGAAGTAACTGAGTTAAAAATATGAAAGTCTAGTCCAACTTTATGTACTACTCGATTATTTTTAAATTAAATTTAAGTAAACATTAAGCTAAACTTGACTTGCGGATCACTTTGGTTTATTCAAACCTCTTTTTGTAAGCTGTTCCGTGATCAGTGAAGTATATGCTGTGGTCCTGTGCGTTGATTGATTGGAATATCCATTAGTCAAGTTAATATTAGTTAAAAAATTTTTGGGGCAACCAGTAAAGATAATAATTATTTTGTCGTTCATCCCACTGGAAAATGTTTATTACGTTTCAAATTTCATTTTGAAAAACAAATGAATAATAATAACGTTCGAAAGCGATTACGGGTGGTTGTGTTGAATTTTCTAATGGATTGAAACTATTTGACATGATCTATGATTGTGCTTTGGTCATAGTAATATTTTTGAAGATTTTAATGTCTTTATAGCTTATATTTGAAGGAAAAAAAATATTTTAAAGTTGATTTGAAATTAAAAATTTAATTTATATTTTACATCATCCGCTAATCGACAATTATGGTGTAAACTTCTTGAACGTTCCTCGTGAAATATTCTAGTAACACTAATCATGGAGATTACTTATTAATATTAGTTATCTAATTTATTCTTCTATTGTTTGTGAATATTTATTTTATTATTCGATTTATAATGATTTATTATAAATAATATGCAATATTTTAGATACGGAACGTTATTTTAACTCCCCTAATGTCCCTAATTATAACCAAAATCTCACATGAGAAAAAGACGATATCTATGTCTATGATGTTGGATCGCAAAGACTCAAATTCAAATTGACTGAAAAACAACACTAAGCAATTGAAGCAAGTAGGAGTAGAAGTTATTTTAGGATAATTATACACTTGAAATGTGTTATAGTCATATAATGAATGAGTAAAACCAATTTATAATTTTAATCCAACTTTTTTACTTGAGTTTAATTATAGAATAGTAAACTTGACTAGTTTGTGAAGCTTGACTTAGTAAATACTTTATTAAGTAGTATTACAACTTCATATTATAATCCGATTAGCTTGTGAGCTTAAGCTCAATGTGCATTTAAGTTGAGTTTAGATGTTAATATAACTTTACTTAGAATAGAGGATTTTTTCCCTAACAAATTGAGTTTAAATAAATTTAAACGAGTATAGTTTAAATTAGCTTAGTACCATTTCAATCGGGTTTGAGGTTAATTATTTAAGATTGGTTGAGTTTGAGCTAGATTTGAGTTTTAAAATTTTAAATCAAGATTAATACTATACTATTTTTACTCAATTTGTTTGCAATGCCAATATAGATTAATAAATATAAGGGTAAACTAAAAACATGAATTGTGTTTTGGTATTTTGATAAAATAAGTGATTTGAGTTTTGATTTTTTGATTTTTGATTTTTAACATATACATTACTATGATATGATACTTTTAATAATGATTTACCTAAGTTTTATTTTTGATAAATATATGACTTGCGTTTTGAAACTTTTGTAAATAAATGATCTAAGTTATGATTCTTGATTTTTGATAAATATATTACTTATATTTTATTATTTTGAACTAAAAATAGAAGTAGTGTATTTGTTAAAAATAAAACTCAAATTACTTCTTTGTAAAAATATAAAACATTAATTATATATTTGTTAAAATTATAACCAAATTACTTAATTATTAAAATATAAAAACTCAAATCACTTATCCCGAAGATGCGAAAAATCAGCCATAATTTTTTTTTTAAATATAATATAAGACTGATGGCACGTACTAACATCCGATTCATGATTTATGCCCGAAATAGTGGCCTACATTGTGCTGACGTAAGGAGGAGGATGGGTCATTGTCATACGTAAAAGGCTAAAAAGATGGAATCATGGAGCAATAAATTAATGCGTGAAGGTGCATTTTTTTATATAGTGCTGATTGAACAACAAGCATTTTTTTATTATTATTTTAATATAAAATTGGGTTTAGGCAAATAATGATGAGGTAATGCTGCCTATTGGCTAATCAATAATCTTGGGTGGAATTTTTTAGTGGCTACTTTTTTGGTGGAGTGGAGGAGGTAAGGACACGTGGCCCATTGCAACGTCGGTGGAGTGTTGCTGTGGAGTGTACGCTCTTTCATAGATGGATCATGGATGGACCATTTCTTCTCTTTTTCTATATTATTTTTATTTGTCATTTCATTAGGGGTCTCCCTAATCATGGTTTTAACATTTTAATTGATTTAAAAAACATTTTATTCAAATTAATTTGTAAAATATAAAAAAATGAAAAAAAAAATAGAATAGGGAGAAGTTACTTTACACTACATCTAGGATGAGGAAAGAAATTAGGATACAAAAAAAATATATGTTGGAGAAAATAATATAGGAAAAATTAGTGAGTGATTTTTTTGTTTTTCCAAATTTGTTTGCATGATAGAAAAAGAAAGAAAATGAAATGAATGGTAACTGTTGTAAAAATAATAAAACATCATGTAAATTCACTGATATGCCTTTTAGAAATAATAATATCTACAAAGAAAAAAGAAACCAAAAGTTCAATATTCTTTCTATTATTTTTCTTTTCTTCCCCCCCCCTCCCATTTTCTTCCTCTTTCCTCCTACTTTGGAGCAAACAAAAATAAGTGACCCTCCTCTTTATTTTGCCTCTTCTTCTAAAATGCTAATAAATAGATCCAAAACATTTCCCTCCTATTTTCTCTCCTCTTCTTTCTTTTCCTTTTATTTTTATCATCCTAAACAAGTGTGATGAAGGATATAGATATATTTTCTCTCCAATCAATCATCCATCCATTTTCTAGTACCCACTAATTGAAGGCCATCTAGTTCTTAGGTATGGTCTAATAACCAACCCGATTTACATGGGAAAAGGTTAGAATGAGTTTGGGTTTGCGAGCAAGCTTTAATCTTTAATAGTCTTTATTTTAAAGATGGTGATATTAAGATATGTGTTCTTTATTACTTAATCATTTAAGGGAGCGAAGCCGATATATGTGTTTAACAGCACTTAAATATTTTATTGGATGTATATTAGGAGCATATATATTCATCCCAATTCCCACTTGAGATAATTTATTAGTTAAAAGCAAAATAATGCATGAGCATGACTAGGTTTCGGTAAGGAGAATATTTTATATTATCCGTAGCAAACCACCAATTACATCATTAAGGACCATAGTTGACTTCAATATTATTAGTAGTTATATAAATTGATAACTGTGGTTCAAAATTTATATTCGTAAATTAGTTGGCATCAAATCTTTGAAAATGCTAACAGTATGATCTAGTTCAAGAACCCACTCCCCTTACACCCGAATCGAATATATACACACATTTAATCACTCATCTTGAAATAGTTTGTTTGCTTAGTACCATGAATTAGAGATATACCGGGCATCGTTAGTGCTCAATCAAATTTTTTTGCTCAAGTTTTGACCATTTTATTATAGAATCCAAACTAAGGGGTAACTCGAGATGATCTGATAACTTTGGTATAACATGAGAGAATTAAAAATGGGTTTATGTTCAAGAAAAAAATTGATATGACTAATGGACGAATTAGATCCGAATACAACATATTAAATTTTGTATCCTTATGAACCCGTTTACTGAATAAATCTCATAATTACCTGTTTAACCCGCAAATCCGTTTAAAGGTTATAACATTTACAATTCATATTGAGATTTTATTTCCTAACATTCCACTTTCTACTTAGTTGGGGTTGACTTAAACTTACGTCGCCGTTTTCCAATTTTTCTAACGGTATGACACACGGTTTCTCAAGTCCTTTTTCTCTTGTTTAGGTTTCATATTCACACCATCATATGTCTAATTTCCCTTAAGTGAGACTTTAATTTCAACAAAATACTAATCATTAATATACTTGAACTTTGACTTTTGTTACTCCAATGTTTTTACAATTATAAAATTTTCTCAATGTATTGTCTAACTAAAAAGTTTCAAAGTGATCTTACTATTTCTCAAGAAACTAATAAATTCGACATTAGAATTACACTTAAAAGTGCATCCCTGAAAAACTAATAAAGAATATAGTGAACTTGAAAAGTACCATTGGTAGTAACATCTATTAAGAGTATCATTCAACATAATTCAATGGTTTTTGGCAGCTAATGAAATTTTGGATCAACCATATTTACTGGGAATGTACTTCATCAAAACTTTTGTTTGGTTGTAATTTCATGTGAAGTATGAAGATACTGTGTTATTTGTATTTGATAAAGTTAATTCTATCTTGTTCTATCCCCTTTAGTATGCAAGTATTCTATAAATTTATTTACAACTTTTTAATTGACAAACAAGTCCAACCAAGATATAGAAGACATGCTTATAATAGGTTGAGTTGCGGGTTAAATAGTCGTGTCACATATTGAGATTTATTACACATAAATTTGTTTAGATACGAACACGGAATACTAGAAATAACATGGATCATCTGTCCTACTCTAAACAATAACCTAATAATTGATCGAATGCTCATATAAGTGAGCGGGCCAATGGTAAGATCATTTATATTATACATGAATTTAGTACATCTTATTTAGAGGTTGATTTTTATAATAAACTATCTATACTCTTAGACTGTCGATATCGCTACGTAATTAGGCTTTTTAAGGTCATATATATTGCTTTGTTAATTCCATATATGGTTCCCTATCCAATTGGCTTTTTTGATCAATAATAGATTGCAATGTGTTTGAAGCAATTATTTTGATGAAAATATCATATTTACAATATATAATTTTTTTAAATTATCGATTATTACTAATACGTATTGGAGAATCTACGTGTATTACGATTTAACACTATATTGCAATTTAGGGTTTTAATATATGTTTTTGGGGGTTTTAATTTATATAAAATAGGAAATTAAAGATATGAATGAGTCCTTGGATATTACGCACCAAAGAAAGAATCGAACTAATTAATCTAATTAACCGGTATGACGCATGGTTGAAGAAAACAATAAAAAATAATCATGAGAAACAAACTCAATTTCATTCAAGAAAGTAATTTGATCACAAATGATTGAAAGTGTTAGCTGTGTCTTGAATCGTATCACCAACTGATGAAACAAAAAAAACTTTTAGACTTCAAAACAGGCCAAAGCACGAGTGTAGGTCCTTGACACAGTCTAAAGCATGGGTGTGGGAAAGACCGTGTCATCCTCTATCCTCTCACTTCTTCATAAACAATGAGCATGGAAGTTTAGACAAGGCCGCATCTTCATACACTACCTTTGGAATGGGAATGTCACCAGACGCGTGACCTTCCATAGTGTCAATCATTAATTCAGACTCAAACATCATCATTTCCACGGGCATGTCTATTAAACGTGATGAAATTTCCTTCAAATCTTGTTATTCTTCAAGCTTAAACACACTAGATCATATCCATTAGCAAAGTGTATCTCATAAACATGCAAATACCCTGATTCATCGTCATTCGATTTATCCATAAGTTCATCAATCTTCTAGCTTTAGCATGAGTAATCGGACCATGAGAACCATGATTCCTATCAGTCACTAATGCTGATTTCATCTTATGAGATGCTATTTTTATTGAATAGTTCATTAGGTATCGTCACTAGCTCGAATTCAGTATAAGTCGAAAGTATCACTAAATTGGACTCTGTGTATGTTAAGCCTGCAAAATAGAACACTGTTAGTGGTATGCCAAGCCTGGACTTGAAGCAACCACTCTAATACTTAAGTTAGTAAGCATGTTGGCATAAGGGCACGTAATAAGTATGAGGGAGAGAAAGAGTCTATGCGACATTATCTCTCCTATGGAGTAGGGGGAAATACTTATAGTGGATAGATCTCAGGTAGTTGAGTGCACCGTAGGATCATAACAATTGGAAACGGTTAGCATGGACATGGATGAGTCCACTAATCTATGTTTGATCGTGCCAAGTTCGGGTAGAGGAAACATGTCAAGTGACCCTAAGTCGAGTGCAACTTGGATGCAATAGTAGGCAACTGATTCCTTGAACTAAGCTTAATGGGTTAGCCCATGTGGTTAATAGATTAGACTGGAATTAGGAGGCCCGTGATCCATATTTGACCAGTAATATATACTAAAATAACTATTCACAAAATTTAGATAAATCAAACAAATTTCAAGTATTGAATGATAATATCACTTAGAATTTTCATAATCTTATGACAATATTTTATAATATACATTCATGTAGCCACTTATTTATGATTGAAAACCAAATGTCATTTTGAGACATAACATTATAATCACTTGTGTTTGGTTTTCTGTGTTTAACATCAACATTGGCGCATGGTTATAAGAAAATGCAAATAAGAAAAAGCATGAATAAGAAAACACAAGGTAAGGTATAAAGTTTTATCCGTTTCATTCTCCATAAGTATAGGTTTTTAAGTTTGAATTCAATTAAAATCATAGTACCTTAAAACCACTTGTAACCTATACTTTATAAAACCTATAAGATGTAGGGTAGGTTATGGAATTTGTAGATTATATATATACATATTATTAATTTCAAGTCTATGTGATATAAGAAAAGTTACATATATTGGTCTATATGTGATATCACAAATTCTACCATAAGAAAAACTTGTAAAACTTATAAGAAAACACTTGAGAACTAGTAACACTAGTGATATTAAAGAAAGTAATTTTCTCTATAAAACTTGTGCAGAAAAAAAAAAAAAAAGAGGTGATAAAAAGGAAAATGTGGAAGATGATTATAGGTTTAGCTCATATGATTTATTAGTTTGTGAATTTAGGTTAGTGTTATGGTGCTAAGATAGAAATCAATGAACTTTAAAATTTTAAATTCAAGCCTAACTCAAAGTGGTACTTCACAAACTCGCATTTGACATAACTAAACTCATTAGGCTTAATTAATTAGATATTTACAATTTTAATTAAAATAATATAAATATCTAAACTCAACTCAAATTGCATTAATGTGTATATTATACTCGAGCTCAATTAGACTTATGAACCAATCAAGTTAAATATTATGAAACATAAACTGAACTCGACTCAATATCGAGTAAAACTCAAACCGTTCAAGTAGTTTATGCACCAATTTGATTTATTTATACCCTTAGTTTAGGCCCTTTCCTCTCCTTTTTTCCCCTCCTTTTCTAAACACTTATTGGTTGAAAATATAAAAATATATTTATTATTTATTTATAATTTGGTTATTTTCTTTAAGGTAGATGTTGTATATTATAGAACTTGTATCATATAAATATTAGGAACATGTTTTAGGAGGGGTGTCAAGTTCTTGATTATACCTTATAGCCCTTTTATCAAATTAGAATCTACTCAGTCAGACATGATCTAAATAGACTATAAGTTGATTTCATAAATATATGACATGATAATTTCATAACTTATTTTCAGAATTCTCGAATTCCATAATTTTCATAATAAATAAATGGATAAGATACATACATTTATTTATAGTCATAATATTATATTGAATTTTGAAAAACAAAATTACTTTATTTCTTTAAAAGACACCTTATTTGTCCAATCTAACCATATTTCATAGTGCAATTTCTCTCTCTTAAACTTTAATTTTACAATGGAGTAATTGTTAAAAGTATATATCATTTTCTTTTTATTTTCACTTATATATAAAAGGTAGAGAGAAACCATACCTCTTTGCAAATTGTTAACATATCTTCCATTGAAAGATTCTAGTACCAAAAGTCATGTCACTTATATTAAAGTCAAGACTCTTTTTCTTAAAGGCTATGTATTGTGCCATAAATTCTAATATATATACCTTATAAAATTGGATTACCCACTTATATCCCTATAATTGTGTCTCTTTAAGGTAGACATTTGTTGGATGTGTGACCCAAATCTAGTCCAATGCAGCCAGCCTTGACTAGTATACTGTCGGCCTTGAGCTGGCCTCGAATTGATTTCCAAAGCTAAGATTTCGGCTAGGCTGGTACTTATGCTGCCGGCCTATCCGTATTCACTGGCTGCCTTAGCTTTTAGGCCAGCAACCTTGAACCAGCCATCTTTTAATACGCATACATGTATATATATATGTGCGTATGCGTGTTTGTGTGTTTTGTTAGGGTAATGAAATTATCACATCATTTTATCTACACACTCTTGTACTCCTTCTTCAACATATAGTGAATTCTCTCTCTTCTGCTTGTGTTTTTTCTCATCAAGGGTGTTCCACGTAAATCTGTGTGTGTGCTTTACGTTTCTTTGCTATTCTCTTTATATTCTTTTATAACAAACTGGTATTAGAGCGTTGGGTTTTGATTTGTCTAAGATAATGGCAATTGTGAAATATGATATTATGCTGTTGGATTGCAACACTAGGTTTTCGTTATGGCAGGTCAAGATGAGAGTGATTCTTGCACAGATGGATTTGGATGATGTGTTATTAAGGTTTGATAAGATGTCTTCATTATGGCCAGCAAAAGAAAAACAATGTAAAGATCAAAAAACCCTTTTTCAAATTAATCTACATTTGTCAAATCAAATATTGCACGATGTGTTGAAGGAGAAGACTCCTGCTAGATTATGGTTGAAATTGGAGCATTTATGTATGACGAAAGCTTAACCAGTAAGCTACATTTGAAGCAACAACTATGTTCTTATCATTTGACAGAAGGTGGATTTTTAGAAGATCACTTAACCACTTTTAAAGAAATTGTTTCTAATTTGAAAGCTTTGGAGGTTAAGTATGTTGAAGAGGATTTAACATTGATTTTATTATGTTTTCTACCTCCCTGTTATTTGACCTTTAGAGACATCATACCATATAATCGTGATTCTCTCACCATGGATGGAGTTTATAATGTAATATGTTCTTTTGAAAAAATGAAGGATCTTGTGGTTAAATCTAAGCCTCAAACAGAGGGTCTTGTTATTCGTGGAAGTACCCAAGATCGTAATTATGGTGGTAATACAAAGGGTAGATCAAAGTTTGCAAATAAGGATAAAATTTGCAAGTATTATAAGAAGAAAGGGCACATCAAGTTAGAGTGTCATAAATTACAGAACAAGAATAAGAGAGCTACTACAAATCAACCAGAAAAATCTGGTGAAGCTGATGTAGTAGAGGACAAAAGTGATGGAGAACTCCTTATAGCTTCTGATGATAATTTTAAAACATGTGAGGAATAAATTCTTGATTTTGGTTGTACTTTTTATATGTGTCCTATTCAGGATTGCTTTTCAACATATGAAAAAGTTTCTAAAGGTGTCGTTTTAATGGGAAATAATACTTCTTGCAAGGTTGCAAGTATTGGTACAATTAAAATTAAAATATTTGATGGTGTTATCATGACACTTGGTGATGTGAGACATGTACCTAACCTAAAAAGAGATTTGATTTATTTGAGTACTCTTGATTCAAAAAGGTACAAGTGCACTGGTGAAGGTGGAGCTTCGAAGGTCAGTAAGGGTTCCCTTATGGTGATGAAAAAAATAATGTCAATTTATAAGTTTTGCAGGGTTCTATAGTTACAGGTGATGTAGTTGTTGCTTCTTCTTCCTTATCAAATGATGATGTTACTAAACTCTGGCACATGCTTCTACGGCATATGAGTGAAGCTAGTATGACTGAACTGGGTAGAAAAGGATTTCTTGATGGGTAAGGCATTAACAAATTGTAATTTTGTGAACACTGTATTTTTGGGAAGCGAAAGAGAGCTGATTCACCACAAGTACTCATAAGATGATGGGCACACTTGATTACATCATTCTAATCGTTACGAACCAACTAAAGTGCCTTCTAAAGGAGGTGCTAATTATATGTTAACAATCATTGATGACTTCTCCAGAAAGCTTTGGGTGTTCTTAAAACAGAAGGCTGATGTACCCACATTTATGGAGTGGAAGATCATGATTGAGAAATAGATACGGAAGCAGGTAAAACATCTTCACACTAACAATGGTTAGGAGTTTTGTTCTAATGAATTTAATGATTTATGAAAGTTAGATGGAATAGTGAGGCATTTGAGTATTTGCGGTACTCCATAATAAAACGGCATGGCAGAATGAATGAAGAGAACAATAGTGGAGAAAGTTTGATGTATGCTTTCAAATGCTCATTTGCTAAAGTCATTTGGCTGAAGCGCTTCTATAACATGCTTTCTGATTATTGAATCTCCTTCAACTGCTATTGAGAAAAGGACTCCACGTGAGGTATGGTCTGGTGCTCTTGTTGATTATTCAAATTTAAAAGTTTTTGGGTGTCTTGCATATGCATATATTGATAATGGAAAACTTGAGCCTAGATCATAGACGCGGGTAATGCTATTTCTTCACTATCACCACAGCAGCAGTATTTCATTGCTAGAGACAAGCCTAGGAGAAAAGTTAGGCCTCCATAGAGGTATGATGAGGCTGATTTGTTGCTTATGCTTTAAATATAATAAAAGACATTTATTCCAAGTTGGAGTCTTCTACTTACTCAGAGGCAGTTTATTGTGATTATTCTGGTAAGTAGGTGATTGCTATATAGAAAAAGATGGAATCCCTTCATAAGAATGATACATGGGATTTAGTGAAACTCCCTAAACGTAAGAGGATTGTTCGTTGCAAATGGGTACTCATGAAAAAGGAAGAAACATCAAATGTTGAAGAACCTAGATAAAAGCAATACTCATTGCAAAAAGCTACAGTCAGGTTCTAGGTGTAGACTTTATTGATGTATTTTATCCTGTTCTAAAGCATAGTTCAATTCAAGCCGTGCTTGGTATGGTGGAAATGCATGATCTTGAGCTTGAACGGTTAGATGTGAAGATGGCCTTCTTACATGGAGAACTTGATATTGTTGTGAGTAAAGTTAGTACTCAAGATAATCTTGATGTTTGAGCATTGCCTGGACTTGGTAGGTGTTTGTTGCTGATTTATCTCCTTTAGGGGTTTATAGAAGAGGTGGAGAATGTTTTTGTTTTTATGTTGAAGTTTGGATTTTGTGCTTTTACTCTTGAATTCACGTCATGATGGAGATTATTGGATGTGTGACTTGAATCCAATCCAAAGCCGCTAGCTTTGGAGTGAAGGCCTCCGACATTGACTAGTACACCATTGGCCTTGAATTGATTTATAAAGCTGAGGTTTAGGTTAGGCTGGGACTTAAGCTACCGGCCTACCTGTGTACGCCACCGGCCTCTAATTTAGGCCACATGCCTTAGCTTTTAGGCTGACAACCTTAAACCAGCCATCTTTTAATACATATACATATATCTATGTGTGTGTGTGTATTTTGTTAGGGTTACAAAATTATCACATCATTTTGTATACACAGTCTTGTACACCTTCTTCAACAAATAGTGAATTCTCTCTCCTTTGCCCATGGTTTTTCCCGTTAAGGGTTTTCCACGTAAATTTATGTGTGTGCTTTACATTTCTTTGCTATTATCTTTATATCCTTTTATAGCAACATTAATAAGAAAAAAATTATGGGAGGTTTTCTTTTCTTTTCTTTTTTGAATTTTTGGAATATATATAATATATAAACCCTAAAATAAGAAAAAAAGTAGAATGAAAGGAAAAGGTGACATCATATTAGTATTATTACATCTTTAATGGTGGGATCTATGATTTGTATTGGACTTGATAAATTATTATTTGAAAACAATGCTAGACCTACGATATTCAAGATATATTAACTTTTTTTTTTTTTTTTGCTATATAATATGCTACTTGAACTTACAAAGTCCATTAGATTGTGTAAGTGAGGAGATTCGATAGTAGCGATCATATACTTACACATAGATATGGCATAAGAGAGAGAGAGAGAGAGGGACAACACAGAAGGAGTAGACAATTTTAGGTGGCAAATCCTATTCCAAACCCATGGAAGATCTTGTGCATAAACTTCCTTGAGTTTCCATAAGAAAGATTGAATGCAATTGGGCCAATCTAATAAATCTTATACCAAGTCTATATCCAAAATTTCTCTAAGGTAGCATTCAATTGCATAGATTGGATACTAGACATGTAAAATTAGACAACATAGTATAAGAAATACTAGACAAAACAATTTACTTGTATTGCGTTTAGTATGCATGATATTGGACCATGATTTTGAGCTATTCATTTTTTTGTTATACATAAGCACAATACAAGGATGTTATAAAATATTTAAGTTGTCTAGTGACTAGACGATTTGTCCCATCCTCAACGTAGCACCATTTTTCTTCCAATTGGTTTAGTACTCTCAAGATTTGTTATTTAGTACCAAAGCCCATGATAAAAAGTAAACATGGGATTAAGATTTTTATCCTGTTTAGTCTAGTTCCACAAATTTATGCGTCACTCTAAATCCATGGACCTAATTACTTCTAAAGAATTATCCCCAACCTTTAGGTATTGTTTAGTCACAAGAACTAGACGGGATAAGAGAAATTAGACAATACATTATAAGGAATACTAGACATCATAGATTCACTTGTACTGTGCGTTTGGTGTACACAATTTTGTGTTATCTATTGTTTAGTGTACACAAATGCAACATAAGAATGTTATAAAATGTTTGAGTTGTCTAGTAAACTTAAGTTACTCAGTGAAAAGATTATTTGTCCTATCCTTCACATGACTTTTTTTTTTTTCAAATTTGTCCAGTACTTTTATGGCTTGTGTCTGATACTAAAACCCATGACAACAACCTAACAAGGACTACGATTTGTTTCCAGTCTAATTCTACAAATTTATGCAAACCAAACAGTCCCATAAAGTTAAGTTCTAGTTGCTAATAAGTTTCAAGTCCAAAATATTATAATGTCATGTTTGGTATTCAAGAATAAATTCAGAATGGAATCATATTTTGTATTTCATTCCAATTTCTATGTTTGGATACATTTTTAAAAGCCCGAATGAAGATTTTGGCTTTGAGGAGCAATTCGATTATGCTCTTGAGAAGACTAAATTGCAATTCCATTTTATACTCATAAATGATTACTATTATAATTATCTCTTTATCCTTTTACACATTTAAATTCATTGTTAAGGATTATTTTTGACAAATATCATACGAATTTTATTCCATTCTATGATGTATCGAAATAAAAAAATTAATTTATCATTTCATCTCTCATTCCATTTCTTTTCTTTCATTTTAGTTCATTCAATTCAAAATTATTCTTAGCACCAAACATGACATAAACTCATTTTACCTTGAAAAATTCAAATATTTAAGAAAGGTGAGTTGAGAAGAAATTATTCGATACCTAACCACTTTAAAAGCGAGACTAAAGATATGTTTTGCATAATTTCAAAGAATGATAGTGGATTCAATGTCAAGTATATTGCAAAATGCCAATGATAGTGGACAAAGAGATGCCAAGACAAAACCTAAATATTCTACATCATCTAAAAAGGTAGATTAAAAATTTTGACATCGATAAAGCCAAGTATTATATAATATTACTATCCTCTTATTTCCTTAAAAAAAAAAACTCTAATTTAAAGTAAAAGAAAAAATGATTATAGTATTTATACCAGACATGGTTCTTTCTCATACTGTATATACTATCGCTATCCTAATAACGGTGTATCATATATGTGCATGTATGCACTATGTAGGACTAGGCATTCGTCCTACTCCAAAAGATTGTCATTGTCGTCGGAATAATGGAAGATTGACAGCCACAGGGAATGGGGGTGCCAAGTAGTGCTTCATGCAGGCACAAAATAGATTAAGAAATATATATGGTTGATGGAATCTTGAGGACCCAAAACTAAGCTTCCTAGAAGCTATGTCTAGGCTAGGTTAGGTTAGGTTGTCCAAAAGGGTGATTTATACATGAGACAAATTAATTGAAGCAAAATCAACATACCTATATATAGCTCAATTTCCTTTCTTCATGATAGAAATGATTGTGGCAAGAAAATAATTGCTCTAGGTGTCTCGAAAGTCACCTTAGGATATATGAATAATAAAGTGATGATAAGTACATTAATATTTGCATCATGTTTCCTTTTAGGACTATAAATGTATTCAGCTAGTCCAAAATAATATGGTACTTAGGTCAAATTCAAATTTGACACGGAGCTTTAAAACCTAAACTCAACTCATACCCATTCAACTTATAATTTTATGTTTAAATTTGACTTGAAGTGATAGCTAACGAAATCAATTTAATTTTATTAAAATTTTTTAGTATCGGTATATCTAAAACCTATTTTCCTTTCAACTAAAGTAATTTTAATTTCCTAACTTGACTCAAATTTAATCAACATTTAAGTTTGAATCAAAGCTCAATAAAGCTCCAAATCTCATTGTGTTGAATATTATAAAGCTCAAACTCATACTCAACTAAATTGTTATAGAGTTAAACTTGAGTAAATATCGAGCTGAATTGATATAATTTATGAGTAGTTTGGCTTACTTATACACTTAGCTAGTTTAAATGTGAGAGTTTTAAATTTAATTTTGGATGACTCTGGGACATTGAATAAAGCAATATAGCTACCAATAAATTAAGATATAGTTTGATGGAGATGCTGGACCATTTTATGATGTTGGGGGAATTAAACAAAACATCATATAATTACAAGAAGTGGGAAACAAAGTGGCCACACGAAGTGAAAAAAATTATTTAATTAGTTCTGTGCAACTGGCCGCTGCCATGATTATTTGTATGTTTTGGTTTAGCTTCTGATTGTATGTATATATTCTGTGTGGTTTGTCTTATGTTTTCTTTTTCATTTTTTTTCTCTCTTAATTATTCGTTGATCATATTCAAACAGCTATAACTTCGGATAATTATAGGAAAAATTACTTATCAAAACGTTGAATCTTTGGCTTCAGATTCACATAGAAGATAAAATGTTTTATAATACACAAATAGATAATTTGGTGCAAATAGATGATATTATTACATTATATATGCACTTAGTAAGGTGTCCTCAGTGAGATAATATGCAATAGATATCCTCTTACAATTACATTTATTTATTTAGTTTTTACAATATTAAAATTTTTCATCTCTATCCGAACTTGGATCTAAATATGTTCTGTCATAATTTTACCAATAGTCTTATTTATGTACGTCCGTTTAGGTTATTTTATACCTAGCTAAAAGCTAAGTTTTAATTACTTTGATCTAATTCCAGGAAAAAAGGAAAATTTGTGTATGATGCATTGGTTTTTATTAGATAAATACTATAAAATTTCGTACATATAATATACAACATCTTTAGACAACATTCTGTCCAATAATTTTTTTCCAGAAATATTAAATTAAAAAAAAATCGTAAAGCGTATGATTATTATGATTGCACTCGCATCTCTCACCATTTTTAAATATTTAGCAGCTGCAATTTGGAATTATTGCCATGGAATACAGCGATAATATCCAAAAACCACAATTACTCAATTATTCTAATCTTACGGCCCAAAAAAACTATTCTAATTTATAAAAAAGAAGATAAAAATAAAAGAATCTTTTTTTTTTTCTTTTAAAAGGAACCTACTTTTCCTATTTTCCATCATTGACATTTTCTGTGATTATTACCATTTATTCATATCCCACTATCAATTTATGCTGCTAATAATGGCCACCACGCACCAGTTATACCCAGCCTAATTAATGAGAATGCTATATACTAATATATCAGCATTAGCAAAGCCTTTTTTTAAATTATAAGCCAAAAAAAAAATCCTTAAAATGTTTTTTTGTCAAACAATAAGAAAGCTTTTCCATTGAGAAAAATATTTATTAAGTATGAAATAATTAATAATGTATAAATGCCGGTAAAATTTTTATATGAAAACCATATAATGTTTCCACAGCTTTTTTTAAAGCACGTAGGTGCTTCCCGTCATTCACCCACACAAAGCAGATTAGTACCATTTTAGTAATTAGGTAAGTTAGTGAGGAGATTTATGACCAAGAATAATTAAGATTAAGATTAGATATTGAGGCAAAATATAAAACTGATACAAGACACGATATGTTGAGAAATATATTTTTGGCACAATTACAATAATCAAAACACGAGGCTGTATGCAAAACGGACACATCAGCATACGATATGAAGAAATATATACATATATTTACAGTGAAAATAGGTATGATTATAATATGAATTAATTATATATTTCGATGTTAATATAAATATGATTTGAAATAAGATCCGAGTCCAACACACCACAAGCCCTAACTGCAACCTAATATTATTTCTCTTATTGTCTGTAAAGAAAAAGCTTTTCCTTTTTCCCAAACCCCATATTTGAGCTCTATTAAACAATTTCTTTTCAAAATCGCTTCACAAATAATAATAAAGACCATGCAGCTCTTGCCCCCTATATTCATATACGCGGTGTAAATAATAATCAAAAGCTTGGGTTAATAAAGCTCCTATATCTTCAGAAAGAGGAATTTCAATCCAAAAAGAAAAAAAAAAAATGTATAATATAATTATAAGGTCAAAGATACTGATTTTGAAAAGACTAGGAATCCAATGATAATAAATAAACTGAACGA
Source organism: Combretum micranthum (assembly GCA_024138025.1). Classification (NCBI taxonomy): domain Eukaryota; kingdom Viridiplantae; phylum Streptophyta; class Magnoliopsida; order Myrtales; family Combretaceae; genus Combretum; species Combretum micranthum. Next base: position 622,316 of record JAMXBD010000461.1, read on the forward strand.
ATCGGATCACATGATGAAATCTTGTGGGGGCAGATAATAATAATCTATATGTAGGTGGGGAATATTTATACATATATTTATATATATGTATGCACAATATCGCTGGAAAGATTTAATAAATAAAAGTTTCGTTCAGCTTATAATGCAAAGATTTTGCTCGAACCAATTTTTTATCTGATTGAGTGTGGTATAACATATGAAATGATCATGATACATCGATAGCAATAATAATATGATTTGTAATACCTAGCTAATGAAAAAGCTCATAAGATTACTTATCACGATCTCTGTTTTTTCTTACCTACCGCAATATCATACTCCAATATATACATACACACACACACACACATATATATGCAATCATGCTAATTGTAGCAAATAACGTAGTATGTAGGAATACCAATTACAAGCAGACAAATTTTTTTCTTCACCTTTTTTTTAGAGCAAAAATATCAGAAAGCCAGAAAAATCCCAACTGATTAGATCCTAATTATGACCTTTAAATATAAGAAATCACTCAACTGGAATATCTATATTACATACGGGTTAAATTAATTCTTAATTAGCTTTCACCGTATAAGTGGCCAGTACCTACTAGCTTGATGCATATATACTTTGTTATGATCAATATTCTTGAACATTAGCCATCTATTTTGAAGTATAGTTCAATATAATCCTGCATTTGATTAACGTAGGATCAAATCTCTTTTAATCCCTAAACCGGGACTGGGTTTTCAACCACCATGTTTCCATTGATCATATGTCACTGAAATTAAAAAGATTTATTGAGTATTACATGTTATGTGTCCGTATGTAAATACTAATAAAATTTTTATCTATGATTCATAAATAGTTTCAACTTTAATGGTATTTACATATTACGTGTCCGTACCACATAATATAATACCTGTTGGATCTTTTGTAAAGATTATAAAATGAAAATATTTGACATATATGTCAACTTCTCATGTGATAAGGAGGGGAGGGGGAGACAAGAATATACTATGTATAGAGACATGAAAAAGTTTAATCTGTGAAGTACAAAATGTAGAGAGAGAATAGAGATAATACGCCGGTGGCACAAAATTACAATCGAAACAACAGCAGTAGTTGTCTTTCATGATCAAATTATAGGAATGTAGGAAGGAAGGATGCTACAAGACATCATGTTCATAGGGAGTTTTATATATATTGAGCTCGAATATCATCGACAGCTGATTAAACAAAATACCAAGTTTAGAAAATTCAAAAAAAAAAAAAAAAAAACTTACCGATCTGTTGACTTGATATCCATGATCATTTTTACCATCTTCATCAACAGTAATTTTTACGATCCTCCCTTAGACAATAATTAAAGTGCTTGAATATCAGAAAAATTTAGAGACCAGCTTTCGTCTTGCATTGCGTTATAAAGAGGGGTAAAGAGTCCATTTTCCTTCATTCTTCATGGGGGGGAGCTCCAAATAGTCTTTGGCCATTTTTTAAGATATCGAGACTTTTGGCCCCTGGAAAAAATATCATTTAAAACAAGAAAAAGAGAATTTTAAAATAAAACAATTATTATATATATAGTTTTTGTCTCTCTCTGTGTGTGTGTGTGTGTTGTATATATGTATGAGAACCTAAATCAACTTTGTAAGATGACTTAATTTATGGGAAAACATAATTTTTAATTCTAGCTATTTATTTAATTCTTATTATTCACGAGACCACCGAAAATTATTCTAGGACATCAAAAAGGTACTCGTGGCTTGATAATGCGTGGATATCATCTTCAATATAATTATAACAAAACACAAATAAGGAAACTTATCTGAACATTAAGTTTAATATTAAAACAAATCACATACCAAACAGATATAATAACATATATGGATAAGATACAACCCTATAAAAATAAAGAAAAGAAACATGACTAGCCAATACAAACTTTTAATCAATCTTTGTTTTGGTATCTCCAAAAGAGAAATCAGTATAACATACATGCATAAGTAGAGAAACAATTATATGCAAGCATTAAGGTGATCATTTGTAATAATATGAAAGTATCGTGAATGGAAAAATAAAATATCAAGACTCTCGTCGGCTTGTTTATGTGCCGCTAGCACGCTGTTATTTTAGTTTGAATTGTTTATCAAGCAAATACATATAGATGAAAAATAAATATTTTTATTTATAAATAATTCAGATAAGTCAAATAAATAAAATAATTAAAAATTATATATATATAAATATAGATATAAATAAAAATCAAACAATTCAACCATATCAAAAAAAAAAAAAGGATGATAACTTTACGGTGATTTTGTAATTTTGCTGCATTTGATGTGGCTAACACAATAAATTTCTATCTTATTCTCTCGAAGATACTATTTAATTAACAAAATAACAAACATGGAGGATAAATATTAGGAGATCAAGCAAATTATAGTGATACTCGTTGAATTCCGGCGCCATTACAAAAATGTCTGAAATTTCTGAAATAGCACCCTTGTACTCTTTTAAATATTTAGATACGGTAAATTTTACTCTCTCCGTATAGTATCACATAAAAAAAAAAAAAAATACTGAAAGTGTCTCCACTTTATAACTTGGGCAAATTCGTATATGAAATTTCAAACACAGTATTTTTTGAGGGAAAAAAAGCATTGAAAATGCCTGTACTTTATAATTTTGGCAAATTAGTATATGAACTTTAAAACTATATATTTTTCATGTCTTTGCTTTTACTTTTTTGGTCATATTAGTGTCTCTCGAGATACAAAAAATACAAAGTTTAAAAGTTCATATACTAATTTGCCCAAATTGCAAAGTAGAAACACTTTTAATACCATTTTCCTATTTTTTTTATGTCTCTAGAGATACTAATATAAGCAAAAAAATAAAACTAAAGACACCAAGAATATAAAATTGAAAGATATACCAAAATATAAAATAGAAACACTTTCAATGCCATTTTTTCATATCACATCGTAAGAAAAATTTTATGATGCCATCACTTTTTCAAATATGTTGGTGTATTATTTTAGATATCGGCGATGTTGCCAATATGACCAGAACTACTATGATCTATGACTCTAAAAACTTTTAGGCTAATTGGTTATGAAAAAACACTTGCTATGGTCCACATGTTGGGATGCCTTATAAGTGTGGAACTTTACACCCATATGTGATTATTATTGTATATAGCTTGTGTTAGGTGTAAATAAGTGACATTACAGGCTAATAGCTTTTACTTGATATTGACTTGATAATAGTCAAGTTGAACTTAAACTCAAGCTATTTGAGTAGTTTATTGAGTCAAACTCAAATCTATTTTATTTGACTTGATTTGGTTCAATTAACTTATGAGTCTAATTAACCTTGAGTTTATGCAATTGTTATTTAAGTTCAATTTGAGTTTAGATATCAACATAATTTTAATTAAAAATAAAAGTTTTATTTTTCAAACATCGCACTTAAATGAACTTAATTGAGTCAAGTTCAAGCTTGTGGTATTATTTGATCAAACTTGTGGGGTATTATTTAGATCAAGCTCCAATTGAAAATTTTAAGCTTATTTGTATTAAGTTGAGCTTGAATTCTAAACTCTTAAGTCGCATTTAAAGCTCGAACTCAATACTATGATGTCTTGGATAAGCTTCTTTATAGCTCCAATTGTATCTTACCTCTAAATAGGGCTCTGCAAATAAGTCGAGCTGCTTGCGAGCTACTCGAGCTTACTCGCTTCAGCTTAATTCAACTCGAGCTCATTTACTAAATGAGTTGAGCTCAAGCCTAATATAAAGTTCGTTTACATATATGAGCTCAAGCTTCAATTCAAGCTTACGAGCTGACTGCTGAACATGCTCGTTTTTTAGACTTATGAGTAGGCTCACGAGTATGCTCGTTAACAGGCTTGTTAACAAGCTCATTAGTAAATTTATAGGTTCTACATTTATGATATATTAATATATAATTAAAAAAAACAATTGCCACTTAATATATATGTATATATATTTAGCAACTCTTATATATTATTTTTAGGTCTAAAGAAAATGGAAAAAAGACTATTTAAATGAGTTGAGCTCGAACTTTAATTTCATACTCAACAAAAGCTAGTTAAAATCGATAAATGACTCGGCTCGACTTGAGCTTGATTTGTAAATGAGCCGAACTCGAGCTTCAAATAAAGTTTGTTTAGCAAAACTAGTCAAGCTCAAGAGTAGATTTTAGGCTAAAAAAAAAAAGTTCAACTTGAGTTCGAGCTCAATTATTTTCAAACAAGCCAAACTTGAGTCGTGAAAAGCTCAGCTCCACTCAGCTTATTTACCATCATAATTCTAAATTTTAAGAAAAAGTGACTGTTGCCACTTTGACAATGACTAAAGCAATTATAAGTTCAATGTGGCTCGCACGTATAAGTTGGCATCTCATGATATGCCTATAACACATATGATTAGCTTCATAGGATTGGAAGAAAATAAAATTACTATTTACAGAGGGTATTACCCTTGTTGAAAAGTACATTCCATGAATTTCTTTTCCCTACATATTCCCTATTCCACATTTGAAAAACTAATTCACTAATCATATAAAGGACCATACTACCTAGACCTAACCATCACTACCTATAGCCGAACCCTAACATAATTGTCTATCCACGACTTTCAATTATATTCCTTACATAAGTCATTTTACGTAAACAAAACAAAGTAATCTCTATTTCTTTTAACTTATAATTTTATTCCAACCTTATTTCATTTTGCCAATTAAATGTGCCATTAGTATTAGTAGTTAATTTAAACTTCATATTGCATTTAATATATAATATGTGATGTAATTACACTCTAGGTAACACTATCAAGGTTGTTCCAAGTTTATAATACCTATATTCAAAAGTTGAAGCATATGGTATGGTTAGATTTAAATTTCAAGATAAGCATATTCTATTAATACTTGAAGATACCTACTAACAAAATATTTAAGCAATTCAACTCACATTAACCTACTAACAAAATAAATAAACATTTAAACAAGATATCAAAACACTTACAAATAAAAAGCTTATATAGTAATGCTATGCTTTTTAAATTTAGAAGATGTGGATTGTAACATATTTTAAAAAAGAGATAATATCACAATGGTACTTGAACTTTGATAAAATATGTAATTAATATCTAAACTTGAAAATTGATCAATTTAAGTACTTGAAAGACTTGATTGAGGTACTATTGTTGTGCACGAAAATTCTTTTAGGTATTAGATTAATTATTTCAAAGTTCATGTGTTAAATTGATCAATTTCAAAGTTCAGATATCTAATTATATATTTTGTAAAGGTTTAGATACCATTTGTAACATTAATCTTTTAAAGAATACATATACTTTTGAAAGTTAATTTTAGGTCATGCTAGTTGTAGTATTTGAGCTAGCATTTTTTTTTTAAAGTAAAGTATATGGCAATATTTCTAGATTTTAAGAAAAATGAATAAGAAATTCATAGATACTGCATAACTTATCCTGTAACTGACATGTTTTATATTCTGGAATGGTTTCAAAAAGGTTATATGATGGATTTTGATTCTAAATTTGTATAATCTATTGCTATTGTAAAAGACAAGGTTTTTTATTCCATCAATTTAATATATCGCCCCAGTGATCAAAATATGGTGTGGTGTTGACGATATAGTCCCATGGTTATATATGTCATAATATAATTAGGCTTTGGTAGAAATTTACCTCTTAAAAACTTCAAGTATTTTCTGGTCAATACATAATTAGCTATAATTTGCCTAATACTTTTTATATAATATACATATATAATATATGTTTCCATTTTTCTTTGAGAAAAAATCATTCATGCAATTATTGAATACTGTAAGATGGAACTATTGAATAGGGTAAACTACAACAGAAAGTGAGAATATTTGGAGATAAATTCAATTTAGATCACAACGTTTTGAAAAGTTTAAAAGAAATAACAATGTTTTGAAAAGTATCTTGTGAGAATTAATTAAGTATATCTCCTATTAATACAAGTTAATGGGACCTTAAAAAAGGGTTTATTGAGTTTTAATTAAATATTTATCCTATTGAAGGGTACTAATGGTGACCTGAATTGACTCATTTCTCTAAATATTGTGATCTAAAATGAACTTACCTCAAAAGTTGTGACCTAAAATGTACTTATTCATTAAACATTATGATCTCTTTTGAACTTTTCGAAATATTATGACCTAAAATGAACTTACCTTCAAATGTTGTGATTTTTTAATATAATTTATCCTTTTGAATATAGCAACAGATAATCTATAAATACAGATATATCCTAGAAAACATATTAATATACACTATGCATCTTTTCATCACTAAAATTTCTTCTTGATATAGTAAAAAAAAGGCCCACATAGATTTTATCCTCCACCATAATTAAGCTTTATAAAAATTAACAGGAAGGTACGTTTCCAAATGAATATAAAAAACTATTAAAAATTAAAACAAACAAAACAACGTGAGCTGCTTCATTATTTCATGTCATGTCTTTGACAACAAATTGATGAGAACTTACTCCTGTCTGCCGCACTTTCATATTCAGATGTATACATGTGAAGTTTCTACATCTTATGATTGATAACACCATGAGTATACTTCAGAAGTAAAAGAAAGAACCTACTGAACCTAATTATATTAGTTCTGTTTATTATTATTATTATTAATAAAATAAACTAAGTAAATAAACATATCATTGCTTCCAACTGCAAATAGAGAAAGTCTGTTTTTAACTGGTGCAAAATAAACATAAGTTTTACTTATCATATGTGATGCATACAAAAAATGTAGTACTATTGTAATACATATGGTAAATAACTACTAATAATTTTTTAATATATCACAAAGTACAGATAATAGTTACTTTATAAAGTAATTACTCTCTCATTCATTTGTTAGTGTATAGTTAGAAGGTATCCATCACGTGATATGATGTGTACTATCTAATAAATAGTTGTAGGCAAAATAATATATATTTGGTATCCACCATATGTTTTAATGTCTCTCATATATTGCACATCTATTATTTATCCTAGAAAGCAAATTTTCAGTCTTCTTCAATGCAATTATCCCATAATTTTTGTAAGGAAAGTGAAGTTAAACAAGAGGATTCAGTTGATTATAGAGCGACAAAACACAATGTAATAATAATACATGGGAAAATAAAGGTCGATGCTAGTCATCCAGATGATTAATTAATTAATAAAGGACACTAGATATATTTCATAAAGTATCAAACAAAAATCATAGTCTTAAAGAAAGATTATTATCTTCACGAGATCTTGGTATCGACATTTCTTGTTAACACGACAGATGAAGTGATGATTCAATGAGATTGGCTTTGCTCATATGTCTTCTCCATATCCAATAATTGATCTTATATTTAATTAACTAAATGGATTTTTATTGTTATTATTGTTATTATTATTATGTGTGTGTGTGTGATTTATATTGCATTCAGATGTTATGTCCTTTCATGGCGGGCACAAGATCGTGCAGAATCCAAAAAGAGCTTATAATTAGACTAACATAATTAAAGCAATCCCCTTAATTGATTAATTAACCAGAATTAATTTTTTTTAATATTAAATTAATGGATGTGAGAGAGAGAGAGAAAGAGAAAGAGAAGGAGGGGACAGCATCTAATGTAGTCTTACGAGATTAAAAAAGATGTTAAGGTAAAGTTAGTAAGAAAACTGTTATGGTGTCCTTTAATTTTCTTTAAGCAACTACATATATTATTGTCACCATACGCAAATTAGGGTTTCTTCACGCTCACTCATTGTCCTAAAGAAGTAGAGTTTTAGTGTGAAAACAAACCAAAACCAAGTTACTTGATGGTAAAAAATTTCAATAATAAAATGATTGATTGCATTTAAAGTGCCGTCAAATCTAAATAATTTAATTAGATTGAGTTAAAAGAGTATTCTAGCAAATCAAAACACCCATCTCTTTACATTAAGAATTCAATTTTGAATTCTCAATATCAAAACCATGGAAATTTAATTAAATTGATGCTTACCTTCAAGATTTCTTCCTTAATAGGGTTGAAGAGCAATCCTTATCAATGCATAGGAATACTACTGGAGTTGGATTGACCTCCACCACCACCACCCCCATTCAATGGCTTCATCATATGCTTCCTCTTCTTTTTCTTCTTGTAAGGTATCCCTCTGGCCTTAGCTTGAGAATCCCTCACTTCCCTAAGATAAACCCGAATCGCGCCGCTGGCAAAAGGGTTTGTCTCTGGAGCGCCACCGTTCTCCTCATAGGCGGCGCGGAGGCGGCCGATGAGTGCATCCAGGCTGCCCCAAGCTTGTTTAAGCGGACAAGTACAAGGACCAGGTGGTTCAGGTTGTCCAAAATAGACACACCCTTGCATGTGCACCTTAGTCTTACCAAACTGGTCAAGATATCTTAGGAAATCCAGGACATGGTTGGCGTTGCACTGTGCTAGAGGGACCGGAGGCCGTTGATTTCCTAGGTATTGTCCGAAGGTGTTCCAATCCCGCCTCTTCTGTGACTCGTATCGGCTTAGCTGAGGCGGTTGTGGTGGCTCGATCGATCTTGATGTCGATGAACCTTCCTTAACTTCCTTGCCTTTGTCAATCGACATACCGGAAAATAATCTTGATTATAAATATCGCGAGCGATAATAAATTGTAATAGCTCACAATAAGCATGACATAATCAAGAAAATTAAGATGATGATGATGATGATGGTGATTTTTTTTTTCTATAAATTTTGGATTAATTAGTTGATTTTGTTGTGGGAAGAGATGAACTTGGCTGATGAAGTATTGTGGAGAAGGAAGAGAGAGAGAGAGTGTGTAAGAAGTTCACATCATAAAGACTATACTATGGAGACAAATAATGGGTCCAATGAAAGTGCTTTTTCTTTTCTTTTTTTCTTAATGCTCGGGTAGTAACTATTCATGACGAATCAAATATAATATGATTTATACTCAATTAAAGAATTTTATGATAATAATGATGATAATAATAATTAATTTTTTATAAAATTTAAATCGAAATACTTTAATGTTTAAAATCAAAACCTTAACCATTAAACAACACGTAACAGTAAAAGCGCTTTAACTTATGTTCTTCTTCCTCGTTCACTTATATTATTGTTTACATCTTTTAATGATACTCTCTAGCATTAACTATAAATTGCTCTTAATTTTCTATACAAAAATAATTATGGATCCATCATCCAATCAATCATTATGGTGTACATTAATTAGGCACCAAAAGGTTTAGTGGCCTCTGACTTATTGGAAAGCCCGTTTATATAATATGACTAATCTTGATATAATTTAATGGGGCCTTTTTATAGCTAGTGCAGAATAGTTGCCATTTCTTGAGGGAACCACTCTACACAGTAACAGCACTTGAAGAATATATATTTCTTCTAATTATATTAGCAATGTACACATTTATCCATATGTCAAAATAGCTTGTTAATATTTAAACTTCTTATGGAAATGTTGAAAACGCATTATTGCGTTGGGAAAAAGAAAATGTAATTAAGGATTAAGCATACTATAAAAGAAATATCTAATTTTTAATCGCTTTTACTTTACTTTCTTGTATTATTTTTTTGACTTACATGACTTAAATTTTTCAATTATTTGATCAACTTTTCTTATCTATGATTTTTTTTTTTTATGTTATTTGAGTTTTCACTTTATTTTTCTTTTTCACTTTATCTTTTTGTATTATCATTTTCTTTAATTACATAATCTTAATTCACAATATTATAAAGAAATAAGAACCTAAATGAAAACACAAAGCATGTATACTACACACTTAATGACTAGAACTTTCAATACCTAGATATTGTTTATTTTGGCATGATATCACTTATAGTTCTTGGGAAATCTATTAAAAGGTGTCTAAATTGTAAGAGTTAGGGATGCAATTGAGTCGGGTTTTGGACGGATCATATGAGTTCAAAACCCGACCCAATACCCTATAGGGTTTATCAAACCTGACCATATAATCTTACAAGGATTTTATGCTATATTCAAACTTGCCCTATAGAATTTGCTTCAGAATGCAAAACCTAACCCTAAAAGGTGTCTAAATAATTAGAGTTAGGAATGCAATTGGATCAAGTTTTGGACAGATCATATGAGCTCAAAATCCGACCCACTAACTTATAGGATTTACCAAACCTGACCATATAATCCTATAGAGATTTCATGTTATATTCAAACCTGCCTTATAGAGTTTTGCTTTAGAACCTAAAATCTAACCCTACAACCATTTTTTTTAAAGCTTAAACTACATGAATCAAGTGAAAGCACAAATTATAAATAAATAAATAAATAAAATCACCTTCCATTAAGTAGATACTTTTCTACAAAGCTCCGTCATCAGTAGGATTCTAATGACTAAATTGAGCTTCCTCCTTTTTTTTTAAATTTCTAATACAGTATATACATATTAAGGGAAATGATCTAGCTGAAGTTAATATACAAAATTAATAACTTCAATTTGTTGGAAAACAATCTACATGTACGAAAGTAGATGACATGTTTAGTGGGACAAGAGAGTGGATATGCAGTAGTGTTAAGTTGTGCTTGTTTTACTTTTAGAATGTTTTTATTTATTTTTAAATAATTGAGTACCGAGTCGAATATTTATCAGGTATTTTATTACATATCTATACCTAACCCTCAAACCCTATAGGATTAAACTCTATAGGGTTTTTATCGAATCAGGCGGGTCAGAATCCTATAATGGCGTACCTGATTGCATATCCAATTAGAGTTCTATCATCATTTACTTAAGGGATATCATAAGCTTCCTATTTACACAATCAACATTCTCATTAGTTTCATTATGTGTGTGTGTCTAAGGTTAAACCAAGCTAGAAGGATTATAAAGGTGCTCGCCAGCAAGCTTAAGAGGTGCTTCTATCATGTAATTTATTGATTTGTGTGACACTTAACTCCCTTCTTCTAGTTGATAAACTACTATAATACCACTTGTATCAACTAAAACGTCTCACGCCGAAGTATTTTATATTTTGGCATGATATGTTTTATTGCTTTATCATTAGTGTTTGCTGTTTTTTAGAAATTAAAGTAACCTAAAAGTATTTTCTATTAAGCATTACTTAATTGAAGTTTTCTGTGACACCTTATTTTAGAATATTACAATGCTAGTCTTGATTTAGTTACTTTTTATATAAGAGAGAAAATGTTAATAACACAAGATTGTAAAGTTAAAGATATCAAAATACGCGTTATATAATTGAAAAAGGATAAATGAATAAAAAAGCCTTGATATTTAAAGGGCATTTTCTTTTAACTAACCCAAAAAGAGCAACATTGGACTCTGACATGAGGACGAGTTTTTGCCGTTGCTATAAGTGATAAAGGTGTGATGTATCTATGTCCATGCACTTGGCGGAATAGTGCATGCCCACAACTGTCGGCTATTACTAAAAACAATCATGCTTAAATACCATCCGAAAAAATTTATTCAAAAATCTAGTTTACATATGAAAAATCAAGAATTGAGAAGCATACATTGTAAATGCCAAATGGGTATATAAACTAAACATAGGCACGGCTCTAGGTCTTGAAAATAAAAAACTGGAACTGAAACCGGTATTGGTTTTGATCCGATTCTATGGAACTTGCGATTCCCAGTTCCGGTTTTAGAATTGTGAAATTGTCTTTCTTTTAAGTAAAAATTAAAAAAAAAAGGATTTTAGTTTTTAATAAAATAAAATTTAAACTTAAAACAATTAATTATGGGGTCTAAAAGTATTAAATTAGTTAACCAAAATTTTTTAAATTTATTTATATACAAACACAATCAATATTAATTGTGGTTAGTAATACGAGATCGTAAAATACTCTAGAGGATAAAAAAGAAAATTACAATACAAAAAATAGTCCCACGTTATTAGGAAAATGGATTTTGCTTTCAGGAGAGGTTTATATAAACTAAATATATATGATTTTAAGTTACGTTTATTTATATAGTTGATAATAACACATTTAATACTGTAAACAGATAATAAATTTTGATATTCATATGGAATAGTTTAAATGTTCATATTTAATATAATTTTTAAATTTTTTCTCTAACTTTTTTTTTATGGAACCGTCGGTTCCACTTGGTTTAAGGTCATAGAACGGCATAGGAACTGCAAAACCATCATTTTCGTAGCCGATTCCGAAACCGACAAAGCGGTTCAGTTCTCAATTTGGAACTGAAGCGTGCTTATGTCTAATATAAACACTAAATTACTTGAGGTAAATTAGCCTTTCATCTATATCCATTCTAAATTTGGAAGCTTTTATAATGAAACGTTTGGACTAATATCTATAAACATATGCAGATAAGAAAAAATATTTAATAGGTAATACACATTACATGTATGCACGTGTGGTATGTAACTATGAACCATATGCTAACATATGGATGGGATAGTTGACAATTTTAAAAAATAACAACCACTCATACGACCAAGTATTAGAATATCATTGTTAGTTTGTTACGAAACAAATAAAGAGCAAGATAGAGTCCAATGACATATGAGGACTACATAGTTTAGTATTTGTACATGCAACAAAAAATAACGAATACACAACTAAATCTGTAACATATTCAACTGGATCTGTTGAAAGTAGTTAGGATCTAGCAAAGAAACGATAGATCATAAACAAATATCACGTGCACATGCATAGATAACCAGACTATCCGAACATTTGAAGTCTCATTGTGAGATCTAGAGTGCGAGCCACTCGAAGAGCTCAACATAACCTACAAAACATAATAATCATTAGAATAGGGAAACCAAAAGGTATAGTAAAGAAATATAGGAGAGAAGAGAGGAAAGTTACTCAGCTTAGGAAGAGGCGGAGAAAGTAAGAGTGTTCTAGAAACTTAGAGAATTGAGGGTTAGTCGTGGGTGGGCTTAGTAAAGTTAGTGGGCCTATCTAACATTTTGGTGGTCTCATTTCGTTGAATTTCCCTCGCAAATTCTTAAGCGGGTCTTAGAGATTCTTAACAAATCCTTGAATCGATCTTACATGTTCTTGAGCTTTCATGGCAGAAAATACAAGTAAATGTTAGCAAACAAGCAATATGGAGGAGATAAAGAAAATGTTAATGGATATTCAAGAAAATTTGACAAAGATGAATGCAAGCATGGATAGAATTGATAGGAATTAGACTCAAGGAGTTCTATCTGAGAAAATATTAAATCAAGAGTCCTCACATTCCATTTTTAATGAAGATTCTACATTTTCATCAATGGATCAACATAAAAAAACCAATATCAGAGTGTACAACATCATTAGATGTCATAAGGTCAGATAAGTCAGCAAGAATCATCGTCAACACCATCACAATTTCAGTTTCCACCATCTGAATTAGAGGGTATCCATAAACTAGTAAGTGATACCGAATTCTCATTGCAATTTGTCAATTCTAAACTAGATAGATTGAGACTTAATCACCTTGTTCCGAGATATTGCAAGCATCATCATATACTTTACTTCATCTATCTATAGTGAACATAGTCAAGCAAGATTCCAAGATTTTTGGGTGAAGATCCACTTTCTTGGGTGTTACAAGTGGGATTTTTCTTTGATTACTTTCGTATAGATGAAAAGTGCTATCCCTAAGCTTGTATTTTTTGCTATGCAAAATCACGCCATCATGTAGTATAAGCGTATGGAGGACTTCAATCATTTTCAAACATGGACCATTTTTTTTAAGTTCCTTTTCATTTGTTTTGGACCATTTGAATATGATTGGGAGGAAGATAGATTTGTTCTTATTGAAAGCTTAGAGAAGATATATTTAGATGATGAAGGGGAAGAGAGTAAAGCAAATGCTTTGAATGTTGAATATCAAGCAAGCAAGATTGAGTATAATGGAGGACATGATGCTAATTTTGATAATCACGTTGAGCATGGGATACATGAGAGTTCAAATCTTTGTGGGTTTGAAGAATTTAAGGATGTACTAATTAAATCCATGAATGAACATGTTAGGCACATTTCTGTTCTTAATGGGGATTTTGGGGCTGTTGCAAAAATAGATGTTTGTGGGACAGGTTTCATATAAGCATTGATCTTTAACTGAGTACAAAACAACCAAAGAAGTTTGATTGATTTTTTTTGGAGTTTGGCTCAAGATATTTTTCTAAATTTTTCATGGCCTACTACTTACATAGCAATGCATATTAGTATGGGTAGTTAGCGAAATTCAATTATCCCTTTCTCGTCATTGCCAAGTGGGGAATTCTTTCATGTAAGTTCATGGTTCCAGAGTGTTTTTAAGATGGAACAACATTGATCAGATTATGACAACTAGTAGTGTTCTTACAAGAATGTTATCAGTTACATCACTCAATGGTGGAGAACAAACTGATACTGAACAAAGCATTATACAAGCATTGCATAGAGTGTATGGAGAAGTCGTAAGCACATCAAATTGAAGCATTGTCACATCAGGTTCTCAAATCTGATTTGGATCAAGTAGATTTCTCTTTTCCATTTTTGATTACTACCATCTATTTTTACAAATTAGGTAGCCATCATTTTTTTAAAAAAACCCTATCATCATCACAAGAATTGTGGGTGTTAATTTTCATACAGTTTCAAGGCTGGGATGGCATATGGACATTTAGTCCACCATTTTCATTGTTGTACAGATTCAAGGCTGGGTTTTCTATGGGACAATTATACAAACACGACGAAGCCAACAAATATTTTTCAACCTTGTAAGGTTGTTTTTAATGGGGATGAAATTTGTTACGAACCAAATAAAGAACAAGACAGAGTCCAATCAAAAGGTAGGATTACATAGTTTAATACTTGTACATGTAACAGAAAATAACAAATACACAACCAGATATGTAATAGATTTAACTAGATCAATTAAAAGTAGTTAAGATCTAGCAAAGAAACAATAGATCATAAACAAATATCACATGTACACATATAAATAATGAGAATATGAAAGGAACAAGGGCATCCATTTTGTACCAAACATTTAAAGTCTCATTGTGAGATCTAGAGTGTGAGCCACTCAAAGAGCACAACATTACCTGCAAAACATAATAATAATCATTGGAATAGGAAAACCAAAGGTAGAGTGAAGAAATACGAGAGGGAAGAGAGGAAAGTTACTCAGCTTAGGAAATGGCGGAGAAAGAAAGAGTGTTATGGAAACTTAGAGGATTGAGGGTTAGTCGTGGGTAGGCTTAGTAAAGTTAGTGGGCATATCTAATATAGTTATACACCATGTGTACATCACACATGAGGTATAATACCCACCGAATCCTTGATATTACAAGATTGTAAACAGTTTATATTAATAAATACCCATTGCCTCTAGGAGGAGGAAAAAAAAAGTAATGCATATATAATATAGTTATACATAAAATTAACTACTTCTATTCTTAGATTGATAATTAAGGTACTCAACTAAAATTTGACAAGTTATTTGCATTACTAATATATATTAAAGTTGTATTTGGGTCAATGAAAAACCGTGAAAATCGAAAGAAAGAAACAAAAATAGAAAGAAAATATGGGAAACGAGTGGAAAGTTTTTCACTTTTTATCCCACTTCTTTTCTCTCCAATTTTATAGAGAAATGGATGAAAAGTGGTAGAAAACAAAGACAATTACAAAATTGTCCTCATTTCTTTTCTTTTTATAAAAATAACATGGGGATGATTGTGCCAATCATTAACTCCAATTCTCTTCTTTTCCTTCATTTCTTTTATGAGTTATCAAAAAATAAACATTTCACTCATTTCCATTCCATATATTTCTATTTCCACTATTTACTTTCTGTACATTTCCATTAATTTCCACTTTAAAGAAAGTTGCCAAACATAACATAATTGTATTGAATTGTCCAAATTATTTTTGTCTAACTAATTTTTTCGATCAATTATGAACAGTGATGTGTTCAAAACAATTATTTTAATGAAAATATTTCACTTAAAATAAGTCATTTTCTTTTCTTTCTCTCTCTCTTTTTTTTTTTACAAGTATGGACTATCATCTTTGTGGACTTTTCATTATGAGATATTGTTTCTGTTACTTACATGTATCCGCCTTAATTAAAATAATCATTTGAGGCATATGGTAGTCCATAATTGGTCTAAGAAAAGTCAATGGACAATTAGTTTTAGATGGAGATAGTAAATTATAAAATTGAAAATCTCAAATTTTGTGGAAATAAAAAAATTAAAACAAGTTTGACATCAAATGTGATATTATCCCCTCTTTCTTGAAAAGAGAAGGACAAAAAAGCCCAAAGTAAGTCTAGCAGCTATAAAGATTTTCATCGACTCATAATTTGAGATTAGCATATCATATGAATTGAATATTAATACACACTAATATATATTATTTTGACTTATGAAAGCATAAATAACAATTAGTGATTGTATTCTTAATATAATACTGGTACACATATCAAATTTTTATGGGTAAATATTGACTTCACTGCTTGAAATTTGCTAAAATAATGTGCAATTAACTTCCTTACCGTAATTACATTTAATATTTAATTGAATTTTACATGTACATTAGCATTACCTTGTTTAACTCCGTTTGCCTTCATTATTGACTTGTATTTTTATCTAACGGTTGCTTAACAAAAATAAAAACTTGTCCAATTTGTTTCAGAATTATTGTAAAAATTTATTAAATTAACAAAATATCTTTAAAAAAATAATAAAATAAACATAGAAAGATGAATGAAAAACATAGAACCAAACTAGAAGCAAAACTTGTTGGCTAAGTCTAAATTGGGAGAGAGAGAGTGAATAGGTGAAAAGTGAGAGAGTAGAAAAGGTAAGAAAATCAATGGAAAAAAAAAAAGAAATGATTGAAGAAGAAAAGGAATGAAAGGGATGGGAAAAAGAAGGAGAAGAGAAATGGGAAACCACGTCTTTCACACTGAAATTATAGTTAATATTAATCAATTTTTTTATGAACAAAACAAATAAAGGTAAAACTAACAAAAAATACAAAAGATAGGCTCAAAACAAGATGAACAAGAAAATAAAAAATTTGAGCTAAAACCTTTTTCTATTTAGGATGAACTGTATGAATACAACTTTTTCATCTCTAAACTTCTATCTGATTCAACATAAAATCCAAGAAAATTGAAGCTTGAGATCGATATCAATGTGTTCAAAGAAAAAGGAAAGAACAAGCTTTCACTTTGATTGATTACCAACATGAATTAAAGAAGAGGTTCTAACCTCCAATTGTGTGTGACACCTTCTTTGATAAGCATTCCCAACTCTAACGTCGCAAACCAACCTCATATGAAACCTACAAAAACCTCTACGTAACTGTTTACTAGAACTCCCACTAAATCATGAACCACCAACTATAGTGAGCAACCATCTAACAATTGTCCTACTACTAGAAAACTAGGTTTTAGAGATAAAATTTATATCTCTAAATGTAAATTTGTAAAAATTATCATTGTTGATTTTATTTATAGAGATGTAACTTCTTTTACTAATTTTTCATCATAAGATTTCTATCTCTAAAATTTAATATTCTTGTAGTACCCAAAAACCTAGCTCAGCGCCATTCGTAGTTTCAACCACCAATATGGTGGTTTGTTCGAGGCAAAAGATAGTCTTTTGCACGTGTGAACTAATTGAAGAAGGAGAAGATGATGATGATAAAAATTTTAATTTTATAGAGAGATTGATTTATTTATTTATTTTTATTTGTTTATCTTTTTGGGTTTATTGTGTAGTTTTCATACATTCAAATTATGTGGGCCTTAGGAAATACAATAATTAAGTAAGCGAGGGACTTGTCCACTAACCATCAGCCAAAAAAGCTAGCAAGGATGATGGTGTTTCCCTAATTAATAAAGGTCGTGTTATGAGTGTGAATAGTTGGATCAGGTAATAAACTTATTATACCAAAATTTATGTAATTGATTGTTATTTTTTGAAACTTCAAATACCAAAGATGACATTAACCCAAATTTTATTTGATTTCAGGTAATTACAAATTTCACACACAGCAATTTACATATTACTCCTAACATATTATAGACACACACATATATATACATATATATAGACACATTTTACGTTATCAAAGTCCTGTGCAGGTTTTCTCAAAATTTTTATGTAGGTACACCAATGGCCTATTTTTCAATCTTTCGCTTATATAGGAAGTAGTAATCGCTAACAGAGGTTCAAATACTTCCAATGCGTTTTCTGTAAATGGAGGAAAACTAGGTCACAATTCACAAAGATTATTTATTTATTTATTTATCATACATTTTTTTTTGCAAAGTATAAATTTATTTTACTAATCGCGATTCTATACAAGTTTTATGCCTTGTTCTTTGCATGTACTTAGTATCTCTTTGTCATTCGTAAGAGAAGTAAAAAGGGTGTCATTCAAATTAACTACCCATAATATTCTTGTACTGGCAATCCATTTTCATAGTCCCATCAACGTATTTATGTTTTTAGCTTATAGCTATGAGAAGAAGGAAATTGAATCTGATTGATTCGATTAGAAAACCGATATTCATATTATCAAAATGAATCTCTCTTTAGAGTTCCATTTAGGGTAATCGGTAGGGATGCCTAACTGATGTCAAGGGAATTTCCCTTATAATCCAGATACATATATGTTACAGTGATGGTTTGCAATTGGCATTATTTCAATAACATCTCTACGGTGATATCATGTTGTAACTCAAAACAAAACAATGTGGGTTCATGAATTCTTTTAGCGTAGAAAATAAGTATCGTACAATCGTTCACTAAAAGCAGACCAATCACAGCTTTTTTTCCGCCTAAATTTTCTTGATTATAGTCATTTGGAGCATCTCACATTTGTCTAGATACGTCCAACGCATCATTAATTTTCTATGTTCTTATGAATGAATCGACTTTATGTCAATTTTTTCACCATCACATAGGCTGCTGACCCCAAAATTAATTATTATATTGTGATCCATTGTGACTATTCTAGAGGGATAAATCGAGGATTGCATGGACCTTCTTTTAGAGGAATATTATATTCTAGTGATTAGAAAAGGAAATGACTCCTAGAATTGAAAGTTTGTTCTAGGGTTTGTGGTGTAGGGACATATATATAGTGTTTTCTAATGAACTACTTGAACTTGGATATTGATACAATTATAGCATTGATCTAACAAGAGTGTCTTTGCTTGTAGATCCCTTGAATGCCCAATAAATTTGCCTCTCCATTGATCAACTATTGATAATCCGCAGCAAATTGAGAGTGAGCGATGATAAAGAAGAAAAATAAAAATAACAATAGCAAAATAGGACTTGAATATCTTTATATTTATTTACCTTTTTTTCACAATATTAGAGTCAAAATTTAAAAAGAATTTCGAATATGAGAATATGATCATGGGGCCTAAACCGTCGGTCGGTCTACCACTAATTGTGATATTGACGTGTCCAAAGATCGCAATGGTGGGGCCTATATCATCGGTCGGTCTGCCACTAAATGTGATATTGATGTGTAAGAGTACGTTTGATACCAAATGATAATTTTGGCAGGAAATGGAAGATCTATTTAAAAATTCCTTCCCCACTGCTGATATTGCTTTAAGATACCAGATAATATTTGATTGTACGGTTGCTAACGATGTTTTTGTTGGTTTTCATTATCTCTCTCTTTTACTTTTGGATGTGTTTCATGATATCACGCGCTAAAGATTAAAGAGGAGTGGAAGGGGGGGTAATAGAATTAATAGTCTTTCATGAACACATGATTATAAGTTCGGAAGTTTAGCATATTTCTTTTGTATAGGGCACAAACCTCGTAAGGTTTCTGCTGGATTTACGCGGGTTTCTTTAGGGTGTAATAATGGCGAGAATAGAAGAAGATATAAGACTTCCTTGTGCGTACAGTTAAAGTTGGTCATTAACTATTTCGATTTAGGAATATATAGAAATATAACTCATCATACACTTTTTTCAAACTTTTTTTAATAAATTATTTATAAAAGAGTTAATAAAAATATAAAAAAAATACAATTCTCATTAAAAGATCAAATAAATAAATATATAGATAAAATATAAATATAAATCCGACATATTTACATATATTATTTAAAAAAATAAATACAAATGAAAAACAACCATCCAAATAGTATAATCTTGCAACAGTATGATATATGGACAGTAATAGGGTGTTAAAAAAAAGAAGAAGCACGCTATTTTAATTTGGAAAAGGTACAAATACATTGTTTGGATTATTGGCCCAGTATGAAATCATCCCGCAAACTTTTAAAGTATGATTTTACTTTCTATAACTTTTAAAAAGATGCATATACATCTTCACAATTCCTACAAGACTAAAATCATTGTTGTTTGTTATCCTTTAACAATAATGGTAGGGTTTTTAACATTAAGAAATTTATATACATATTTTCAAAAGTTATAAAACAAAGAAAAATTCATGCTTAAGGTGTGTATTGGGTAAAGATTTATCTACCTTAGTATATATATGAATGTATAGATTCAAAATGTAATGGAAGGATCAGTCACATCCTTAAAATTAAACAGTTCAACTATGGTCACCTAGTAAATGAAGGTCCTTGTGATAGGGCTTTTGTCATTATTTTTCTTCCTTCTCAATTTTTTAATTAATTAACTGTTTTATTTAACCTATAGTAGGCTAGAGAGAAACGTAAGTCTTTTCACCTACCAAATCTTTAGACTATTAGGTAATACATATGTGTATATACACACACACACACACACACACATATATATGTGTACACTATATCTGTAAATCAAAGTTTTTCCATTAAATGGTCGTTTAACGAAACTTCATATATTAAAGTAGGTTTAAAAGTTCCAAATGGTACTCAATCATCCAAGTTCCATATAATCAAATGGTGCGTTTGATGGGGCACAATTAAAATGTATAAGATCACCAAAAAGGAAAAAGTGTTGTGTATAAAATATAAAAAAAAAAACCTTCATGATCCACATGCTTAAAATTTTGTGTCAAATGGTTGTTGAAATCAAATTGATAGGGTCAATTCCAAATTAGCCTTTTTCACAAACTATATACTAACGATTCCGTAAATCGATGGTTAAATAATGAGGCAATAATTCAACTTCAGAAACATATTACAATTGTACTAATAGGAAAAGTTGGGATGATTTTCCTGAAAGAACAACTGATATATTTTAGCTAGACATTTTGTAAATCTAGATGGCCCCTTCTACACCTAACTACTGGCCGTGCTAGTCGTTAGGTCACACTTATTCATGATGGACATGATCATCGTCATGCTTTCTACGGCGGCTAGCCCAATGATGCTGAAACTTTTGTCTTCCTTTGCCTCTTTCGATTTAATTGTATTATCAGTTTGATCATATAATTTGGACTTTTAACTGATAATATTTATTCAAGAAGAAACTGTAGCTAATAATAATGATAAAAATAAGAAACATATAAAACAAATTAATCACATAAAAGAAATTAAGATATAGATGAATTTGATAGAAACTAAATTCAATCAAGTCAAATATTAAGTGCATATCAAATAGAAAGAAAACATATACATAATAAAAGCAACATTAGTTTTTTTCTAAACATATATTGAAATGGGTTCTTAGTGTTTTACTTTACGCTTAAGGGTAGATGTCGCACAAACAATCAATTTGATACCAAAATTTTGAATTGGTCAATTTAACTCCCAATCAAAATTTGTGTGATTATATTTGCTACTTCACTATCACTGTTTACATTTTTTCTAATATGAAATAAGCAACTTCTTAGTATTAGATGATACTAGGAGAAGTGATAAAAATTCAATAATATGTTGTCTCTTCCAAGTTAACAAACATAATAAACTGTGTCAAGAAGACAACAAAAAAGTTTGATTAAGTATTAAATTGACCACTTCAAAATGTAGATACCAAATTGATGTGTTTTGTGCAAAGTTTAAATACCAAATTTGATATTTATCCAATTATTTAAGTAAAGTTGGAAAAGGTAGCTTGATATTATAATAGGCTTTAGGGATTGATTAACCGACTAAGGTATGGTAGCGGATACCTAGTGGTCTAGTTGAACTTATAAGTATTTGAAATAAAGATCTCAAATGGATTGGGTTTCAAAATCCACTAAATAATTACAATATACACACACTTGGTCACCATAGAGACATCAGCACTTAATTTAACCATATCATTTGTAGAGTATGAGACCACTAACCCTTCATCAATGGTTGCCATCTTGTAGGTCTATGAGGGTATGCATAAGCAATATACACATAATTTAAATTGGATATAAGTTTGAAATATCTTAACATGCACATGCATCAAACAACAACTATATAACAAAAATCTATCCACATGCTTGACATTGCTAAATATTTATATTAACAACTAATTTAATACCTTCAATCAATTATTAATCATATATACTTATTGGTCATAATTCATATAAGATCATTCCTAAGGTTGATTTATGAGCATAAGGTGGTCAATCTATATGGTAGAAGGAGGTCAGTTGACCTTGTTGTAAAGGCTACTTAATCGGGGTTAAAGGTGGTTGACTGCTAACTGAGGGTACGGCTTTTGCTTTCAACACTTTAGTTTGATTGATCCTAGGGTTCTAGGATTGATTTTACCATAATATATATATATATATATATACATATATATAAATTCTTAGCTTGATGACACCTTGCTATGCCATTTTTCTAAGTGTTCGCATGGTTTTTTCATTAAGTTACAATTCTATTCTTATCTTTAATTTATTGATTCCTTTAATTTTGAAAACTAATTTACATCATTCAACTCAACATAAATATCAATTGTTTTTTTATATATATATCAATGTAAATCTAATTTTATCAATTCATACTTAATTTATTATCTGATTCATCTTAATATTATGTTTATCTACTTCTTTAATTAAAGTGCTTAAATAAGGTTTGTTTTTAAAGAAAAGAGACAGAACCTTAACTGCAAAATAACTCATATTACAATAGATTGTGTGTTACAATGAAATTGATTGCTTCACCAATAAATCCCTTCCATAAATCTTAATTAAGATTAGGTTTCTATTATGGAGATTGTAGAATTTAGGGAATACATTGATTCACTTACTATCCTTTATGTGTTCTCCAAGAAATCCTTGAATTCTTACTTCCACTATACTAAAAGAGAATCAAACTAGTCTTTATCGATATCCTTGTTGTTAAGTCATAACAAAAGATTCAATCAACAAATGTTTTTACATTTGAAATGCTAAGAATAATCTTCACCATGTGTGGTAAGGACAAGTGATGATGACAAAAGGAGAGGGATGTAATGACAACATAACTAGGTTAAGAGAGAGTTGAGAGGGGATTTACATTATTAACTTTATTTAAAGGAAAACCTTGAGTAAAATGACCTCCATACCCTTAATTTTAAAATGAATTTTTGAGGTATTTCTTAAAGTCAATACATATACTACTACCATACTATGGAGAGCAAGCGAACTATAAAAAATTCTAGTGTTATGCTTGATGTGTAACTCAAACCTTTATCTAGTCTTGACAATTGTTATTGAAGCAACATCAAAGCCTTATTACAATAAGGTCTAGATAATCTATACATGAGTTACATAATGAAAAGATGGCGCCTAAGTATGATATTGAGAATTTTGATAAATCTATTGAAGGACATGCTTGATAAGTAAAGATAATCCATATTGGATGAGGAACAAGAAGAATGGAATTAAAGGTCTCGAAGAAAACCTAAACTAGTTTGACTGATGGTGTTTTGAAAGAAATATGCAGAGTAGAGGACTTCATGAAGACGAAAGAGATTGATGTGTTCAACATGTTTATGGTGAATTGATTAATGGTAAATAAGGATGTATTTACTTCTAATGGATGACACTCTTTTATTGAGAAAACATATTTTTGACTTCATATGTATGATATAAGATTTGTAAGAATTGAGATCACCATCTCCATTTCATAAGATAAATATAAACTCTAACACCTATTAAAGACACTTTATTGATAGGAAGAGGAAACAACAAACCATTGAATAAGGACCAAGTGGCTTATGAGATGCAATCAAAGGATATAATGAGATTAAAGATACACTCATTGTTAAATTTAGATGGATATCCAATTACAATGGTGATTCCAAATGTAAGTTTGATAATTGAGGTTTTATCTTCTTTACTACAACCAGGAGGGATAGATGGGAGTAGAGAGCCTAAAATGGAAGAGCCAATTCTAAATACATGGTGTCGAGGGTAAAGCAAATGTTAATGTAATCTAGAGGGTAATATGACATATGCATGGTTGTTAAACTCGTGAGTCTACTCGTATGTTTCTATGAGTTTACGAGTTGATGATGATATTTCGATTCAACTCGCAAACAAAATCGTTTTTTAAGTAAACTCGTAAGTAGAATCGTAAAATTGTAATTTTACACTATTTTTTCTATTTGAACTTTAAAAATGCAATCAATTTAATATATTTAAATTTAGGGTTTTTTGGGTTGGTTCTTGATATTTATCTTAATCTAACTTGATTTTAGTTTTTTTAATATTTTTTTCCTTTTATTTCCTTTTTATTTGTATTTTTCAGAGAGTTATTTTCTATTAGGTTATATACTATGATATATTTTGAACATTTTGAATGAAAATTAAACCAATATATATATAGTGCTATATTTTTTCCTTTTTTAATAATTTTCTATCTATAAATTTATTTGCCATAAATATAATAATTTTTTATGCAAATATATAGTGAACATGAAAATATTCATTACTGCACAAAACTAGCTACTCACATATGATAATTTAAATGATTTGCAATACATCTTAATAATTATAGATTATGAATCATCATTAAATAAAAATAATTATTTTAATTACAAAATTGCACTAAATATATTAATGACAGTATGTGAATTATGATTGGTAAAACTTAAATTTTGGTTGTACATAATTAATTTAATACTAAATTCTTTATTTTCATAATTTATTTAAAGTTTTATTAGTTTAGTAAGTACATCAATAGTTTTTGTAAGCAAATTTACATTAGTTTTAGAATCTTACAATTTTACGTTCCGATTCTACGGACTCCTTAGCGATTTTAGGTAGAAACTCGAGTTTGACAACCATGGACATATGGTTTCTAACAGATAAAGAACATCTTTAAATTGTATCTTAGACTATAGAAGCGGATTCTATATGTGTTATATGAATATTCTTTCAAGACTTATAAGCTTTTGTAGGGTAGGTTTATGTAAATGGGTACCCAAAAGATGATGAATGTTGCTGGTGTGATTGGAATTTGAGTTTAACCACATGCTATCGGATGTACATAGTATCGAATGTGATGTACATCTTATACTTAGGGGCTCATGAATGAGTATGGCTTAATAAATTTAGTGGAAAAAAATTAGTTATTAAGACTACATCAATGAAGGTACATGTGGGTGAAGCTTAGATACATATTAAGTTACCAAAATTTAAGATGGGATTGTGATAATTAGTTACATTCGTAGATTTTTCATGGACTCAAGTTTGGAGTACATAGGAAAAGATATGAATTAAAGGAGAAAATGAAATGCCTAGTTTTGAGGGCATGTTGATCAACTAAGGTATGCTCGATAGATACTTTTTTATTGACCATGGCTTACTTGTGTGTAATGTGACAATACCCTAATTCGTGTTTTCGTGATGCTTGGGTGATTTCCTTAATCATTGATTTGGTCCCAAGGCTTATAAGCTATAGAAATTTGTTATCAAAGTGAGACTTGGGAGAACCCTAGGAACTCGTTAATGAAAGAAGTGCTATATATGATTGCACAAAAATCATTGTCCTATTGTTATCATTAGTAGATCTTATGTAATTTTGCTCATACTCTTTGTTGGGATACAAGTGTGAGGTTAAAGAAGTTCTACATGGGAAAAATGTGAAATATGTAAATGATTTATAAGAAAGTAGACTCATTAACTTAATACTTTAAGGTTTTAGACTATATATGGTATTAAGCTCATTAATGTATTCATTCCTAAGGTTCATTAGTAGAGTTTCTCCCCATTGAATGCTTTTCCTCTCCTTAACAGGTGGTATCAAAGATGATGATCTAGTAAAAACCTTTCCATGTAACCAAGATGATCCTATAAGTAGACCCTCCTATGTGAAAAAGAAAAGTTAGTTATGTGGAGGTTGACTCATATGAAGCCCACGATGTAAAGTGACAGGTAAATAGCAAGATGTTCATATGGTGGGCTTAGTTGGAGTCCATTTGATAAGGGCTCTTAATGAGACCGCAAAATTTCCACTTGATGGGTAACAAATTTAAGTTCATTATAGAGACTTACACTTGAGAAGAAGATTATTATGATATAAATATAAGGTTAGAGAAGTCTCATGTGAGAAAAATATGGGTTATGTGTTATAAAAAGAAAGATCTATTGACCTAATACCTTAATTTCCCTATGATAGAACATCGGCATCATCAATCTTAAGTCATAGCCACTTTGTTCATGTAAATGAGAGACAGTTTCTTTGCACAATTGAGCATTGTTTAGAGCAACCATAGAGACATGAAGAAGAGAAGAAGAAGAAGTAACAAGCAGAACACTATTATGATCAAAGATTATGCAAAAAGAAGCAAAATCCCATTGTCATTTATCTTGATATAGCTTTCTAGAAGCAAGCATCTTGGAAACATGCTTCCTTTCTTGGAGGAAAAATGTTTCACCCTCCTCATTACCAATTTAGAAGGTGCTCACATGGTATTACTTTAGGGTGATTTTTCGCACAAGAGTAGAGTTTAAAACCAACACTCGACAAGCTCAAACATACACAGCTTTGGTCGAGAGTCAAAACCAAGATGCGATGCATATAGGGCGCGATAAATTTGAATTCAAGATTTGATGGAGTCCACGTGAGCAAAGACTTGGTCTATGACAAAATTTAGGTGCAATGGTTTAGGGCGTGACAATGATTAGGGCACAATAGTTTAAAAACTAGCCGTTATGGACTTTTAAATTCAACAATTGGAGGTTCTTTTGGGGTGAATGGCTATGTTTTTAAATCTGATATAAATAGAATGTTTTGGGGTGATTTTTAGCACAAGAGTAGAGATTAACTTGCAGATATTATGTAAAAACACTATGTATTTGTGTTTATTTTTGTTACATGAATAGTACCATTCGTGAAATCAATGAGCCAATATTATAATGCACTATTCACCTATTTTATTTGAGTGTTTTGGTGAAGTTTTCATATGTTGAGGTACCTGTGTGAAGTCCTATGTGTGTGTAAGCATTAAGTAACGTTCTCTATTGAGGCAATGTGAAGTCTCCATGTTGAGATATTTGTTGTGAAGTCCTCTTTGTTATGAAGCAAGTGTTTTATATTGAATAAAATGTGTGAAGTCCTCCTTGTGTGAGGCAAGTTGTGGACCATGGAAACTAGGGGGTAGGTCGAGCTTTACATTAAATTTGGTATAATCTTCTCCCTCCCTTATCTCTTTATTATTATATTGTAATTGTGTGTAAAAGATTTTAAAAAATAATGATTGGTTAAGTGTGCTTAAAATTGGTTTCAAAAACCCACATCGTGGCTTTTGCTTCCACAATATGTGTGTATAATCAAGTCTAGTGATAGTTGTGTTTTCCAACAAAAAGTTATGTAGGGGTTGACTTATATGAAGCACACGATGTAAAGTGACAGGTAAATAGTAGGCCATTCATATGGTGGGCTTAGTTGGAGTCCATTTAATAAGAGCTCTTAATGAGACTGCAAAATTTCCACTTGATGGGTAACAAAATTAAGTCTATTATAGAGACTTACACTTGAGAAGGAGATTATTAAGATATAAATATAAGGTTAGAGAAGTCTCACGTGAGTAAAATATGGATTATGTGTTATAAAAAGAAAGACCTATTGACCTAATACCTTAATTTTCTTATGATAGAACATCGGTATCGTCAATCTTAAGTCATAGCCACTTTGTTCATGTAAATGAGAGATGGTTTATTTGCACAATTGAGCATTGTTTAGAGCGACCATAGAGACAAGAAGAAGAAGAAGAAGAAGACGGAGAAGAGCCAAGCATAACACTATTATGGTCAAAGATTATGCAAAAAGAAACAAAATCTCCATTATCATTTATGTTGATATAGCTTTCTAGAAGCAAGCATCTTGGAAACATGCTTCCTTTCTTGGGGGAAAAATGTTTCACCCTCCTCTTTACCAATCTAGAAGGTGCTCACATGGTATTACTTTAGGGTTCAAAATGTCGCCATTTTAGTTACTCTTTCTTTGCCTTGGTATTACCTTGATTCCATATCAGTAAAGGTGCTACTAGCACATTTGATATGAACTTGGAATGAAATGGCTATTTTGCACTCTATTTCCTTTTTCATATTTGAAAGCATTTGTAGAATTCAATATCATGATTCATTAAAATGAATGAAATTGACAACACCAACTTAAAAGGAAAATTTGTTTTCACATTCTCAAAAGTGGAATTACAATTCCATTCCATACTTATTAGTTATATCTACTGAAATCCACTCTTTATTTTATTACATATTTATTGTCTATATTATTAGAGGTATTTTTGATAAATTTACAAGTACATAATTTATTTTATTAATGTTTTTAAATATAAGAATATATTCATCGGCCTATTACCCATCCATTCCATTTTGGGCCAGACCAGTTTCAACGATTCATGTATACCAAACATAATATACGTATATAAGAGATAACTAGTATTAATTTATCGTAATAATGATGTTAAGTGGATATTAGTTAAAACTTTTAACATCATAGGTTTGTTTGGATAATCTATTTTTCATCTGTTTTTGTAATTATTTGTTATGTATTTATCATCTGTATCCGATTTGTATATGTTGAGTTAATTCTTATGAATAAAATTTACTATTTGTTATCTATTTATCATGTCGTTGGGTTGCTTACTGGCGCCTTCATATTAGGGCAGTATAATTGCTAAGGACACAATAGGGAAATCGAAAAAGGGAAAAAGACTCCTCAAATAAAGTGATACCTAAAAAGCATCGCCTGAACATAACCTCGTAGCATACTTGATTTGTAGCGGTCTCAGAAAAAGACTGTTAACAAATATAGCTATGTATAAACAAAAAGTCTTAAGATCTATACATCCATTGGAGCTCGTTGTGGACATTGAATTTTGTGCAAGAAAACAGTGGAGCCACTTTGATCAGAAAAGACCAAGACAAAGGATCGAGGGTCCCTTGAGCAATGGACCTATGATTTTATTGGAAGCAATATATATATGCATTTCCATATATTTAAGCAAAGTTTTTAAATACTTTTAAAAAGCTTTTTTTATTTATTGCTTTAAAAATAGTTACCATCACTTATTATGCCACGTTTGATATGCAATAATAAATTTAAAATATTATTATTCTGAATAGCTAAATTGCAAATAGACCAAATCGAGTCAAATTTTTAAGAGTTTAGGACCTGTTTTTCACCTGTATTTATCTGTATCGAAACGATATATATAAATATATTTGATTTTGTATTTATATTTTATCTATATTTGATCTATTTAATTTTCATGAGAATTGTCAACTTTTTTTTGTCTATATTTATTTCTTAATAAACAATTTGTTAGAAAAAAGTTTGAAAAAAAAATATCTATATCTGTCCAGAAAAGCTAAACAAACAGAACCTAGATATGACTCGTTTACAAATTTATTGAGTTTGAACAAAGTTAAGTTTTTATCAAGTTTGAAAATTATAAATTTGAGCTTGGCCTTTGAACTAATGAGCTTTTGCAAAGTCAAATTCGACTTATGTAAAGCTTTATGATATATATCTTATGCTATTTACAAATTGTAAAGTATTATTGGTACCTTGAATCATAATTTTCTTTTATAATATAACTGTAAATCTATAGCGTATACGGTACACTACTATCATCTTAAAACTTGTAGTCCTAAGATTGAAAATCTTCGATAGTATGAGACGAACATTGCGTAAAATAAGCCGAACTGCGATTTCATCGACCATAAACTATCCTCACAAAACCTTGGCCCGTTTGTTTAGCTTTTTTGGATAGATACAGATATTTTTTAAAAAATTTTTCTAATAAATTATTTATTAAGAAATATATATAGATAAAAAAAGTTGATAGTTCTCATGAAAAGATCAAATATATCAACTATAGATAAAACTTAAATACAAATTGAATATATTTACACATATTATTTTGATACGGATATAAATATAAATACAGATGAAAATGATCGAAACAGACGCCTAATTTCTTGTGTGCTTGAACAAGAGGGCTACTAAAGTCAAGACTCAATTTTGCCTCGTAATAACTGGGCAAATTAATGTGATTTTGATTACTTGATATCTATTATATGCAATAACAAGATATTTTACTTTGTTGATCAGTTTGAAATAAATGATACTCGGACGTTTGTTCGACATGCATATAGGGTACTGGGAAATGCAAGATTTTCAAGGCTCGGGTAACATTGCTTGGGTGAATTATATCAAAAGGTATTAATATTTTGAAATAAATTTATTTTAAATATCAAAATTTTGAGTATTTATAAAGTGAGTAAAAAAAGACATTTATTGAGACTTGAGAAAAATTAAGGGAAATAAATAAAAAATTCATCAAAAAAATAATACCTTAAGTAAATTATGCAGAATGTTGATACATTATTTGACTTATTTTATGAAACACTAATTCGTTTTTTAATCACTTAAAAAATTTGATACTCTAAATAAATTTATCTTTTAAAATTGTTATCTTTTTGTGCAATTTGCGACATTTCTCTTGACCATGACCATTGCAAAACAGGTTAAATGTAAAATCTATGCTTATCCTATATTGTGTAATATCATTCTAAAACTTAATTTAATTGTTGATGCAGTCTCTAACAACAGTATCTTCATTCTAATATTTTGAAATTTATAAATTCTGCCATTTAAATATTATTGCCATTTCATATTACACTAAAGATTTCTGAGTTTGTTGTATCACCTCTTCGTTCGAATCTTGGACAAAAGTCGATTGAAATTTAGGTGTGATTACCTAATTTACTTAACCCACGTCAGGTTTTTTACTTTTTTGCGCCTTTATAAGTAAAACACTTTGTATATTCTCTTCTTACTGGTAATTTACTCAAGTTCAATTATGGATCTAGTAATCCATTACCACTTCACAGTTGTAAGTATAACCAAAGATATTGGAGTAGGTCATTCCAGTAATTGGGTTTTTAGCCTAATTTAATTGCACATACCGGTTTTTTGGGCTAGAGCCAGTCTTCTATCTTTTAGACTAGTGACAGTGTTTAGAAGATTGAGTCTAATAAGAGATGTCGTTGCGAGATTTGGCTTGATAGGCTCATAACAAAGATTGACAAATTGGTTCATTTTGCTCTCAACCTAATTTGATTTTCTCGTACATAAAAAGTAAACTTTAAAAATATTTTTTTGGTTAATTTGGGTTATATTTGAATAAAATAAAGCTTATGCAGACTAAAATAAGCCTTCATCTTTTTTTATATTGAAATGGGCTTTTTTTATATAATAAAAACTATCAAACCTATTTCTAACCTAGCCCACTATTATAAGAAAAGGAAGCTTCAATATCAACCGTCAAATCATTCTAAAATGATCTAATGATCATCCAAAATAGAATGGAATCAATAAAAGAATAACAAATACATTTCTTTGTTTGGATACGAACACAAATTGAATAAAAGTAAATTAGTTTGTAATGCAATTTATCAAAAATACTCTTCATAGAAAATAAGATAATAAATTTATATAGGAAAAAAGGTGATTTAATTAAAAATCTTTACTGAAAGATAAAAAAAATCATGATTCCACTTTTTCAAAGCATAATTGCATTTCATCTTAAAGATGAATCATCGATTCCAAAGGACCACCATTCTGATTTCTTATAACACTTTGAAACGTAGAAAAAAGAATCAACATCGAAATCGTACCAAAGAAGCCATAAAGGAATAAACCTAATCTCCTTAATTATAGCATGAGCTTTTTACAGGGGCGAAAAGCTTTGTTGTTCACGAATCTGACAAAATCCTATGAAAGGATGTCCTACAAAATATTATTTTCTCATAAAAAATGCATCCACACTGCACCTAGATAATTATAAAATTTTAAAGCTATAAACTAGAATTTTTATGTTAAAAATATGGCTGATGTCTTGGTTTATATTTAAATGAGCCCATATTAGATTTAGTTTAGGTTATCTTATATTTAATAGTATGTTAAATCTTAACCGTTAATATAGGTATTTGATGGACAAACCAAATTTAATTTTATATAGATATATAAACTAATCCACTCTCTTCAGCCAAAAGAAAAAAAAAAAAAAAACTTGTCATCTCTCCATCCATTAGGATAAGCACTTATAAGAAAACATAAAAATAATATATTTTAGCTATCCATCAAGCTATTTGCTACAAATGAAGGTTAAGAGAGAGAAATCGGTTTAATTAAATATTGAAAATAAGAAAACTCTTCATCATGTCGAATTCTGCTCAAGATATGCAAATTTGTTTTACTACATCTAAGTGATTAATTATTATATTCAAGATTGTATGAGTATAAGGATTTAAAATTGATACTGTTGAATATTTAAGATGCTTTAATCTTACGTTTCACAAAATAATAATGACTGACCAAATTTATTTAATTAAGTTGTTGGTCCGGCAAGAACTTTTTTTTTCCCCCCTTTGTGGGGGCTTTTTTGTCGGTAGGTAATGTGTGAAAAACAGTGGGATCTTGCTCAATGAATTTATATTCTCTTTATTTTGCTTATTATAAAATGTAAACCTAGATTATTTAGCACTTAGAAGAATGATCTTCACCACCAAATTATAATTCATGGATTATTTCAGAATGTTCCATTCCACAGATTCATTTATTTTTATACATAAAGTTTCTTCATGCTAAATTATTGCTTGTATAGAGGATTTTTACATATGTTGGGAGTTGAAAATTAAAATATCTATCTTGCCTAACTTCAGGTTTAACTTGTTTATCGTAACCTTGACTAGACAAGAAGTTTTGCTTAACGGAAGGGGGAAGTCCAACTCGATCCGCATTTAAAAGAACAATGTTAATATCACAATCTCACTAGTAAGGCCATTAAAGAACTCATAAAAAATAAAAAATAAAAAATAAAAAACAAAAAAGACTTTGGTACTTTCTAATATTGATACATTCTATAGGTGAAATAAATGGAAAAAAAATAATCATAAAATTGGAAAATTTTATTTATCGAACATCTTAATGATTATTTGGCCAAAAAAAAAAACAAATTAATAATTATTCTACATTAATCATTAGCAGATATATATATATATATATATATTCCATTTATTCGAGTACGAGCCCACTTGCATCCAATGCCACTTGGCATAAAATTCTACAAATGTAAATGGCAAACATTAAAATGATAACGTAAATGATCGTATAAGTGAGAAGTATGAGATTCAAGTCCTTTTTTCAATTATAACAGAAAAAAAATAAAATAAAATGGTAACGGATTTTCCACCCAAAAAGATATGCACTCTAGATGATTCAACCAATAATAAATGTTCCTAAAGAATAAAGTCTTTGATTTTTTATATAGAAATATATATATTACTAGAAAAATTATATGATCCTGTATAACTTTAGTGGGATCGGTTTTGTCAGTTATTTAACAGTTCAAAATTATATATAATCATGATCACACACATAATTATATAAATACTTAATATGTCACTGAATATATAATATATATTAAGGTATTATTATTTAAAGTTTACTAAAAGAATGAATGAATGAACCAACCAATATAATCATGATGGCGCACATAATTACATAAATGCTTAATATATCACCATATATATTATATTTATTAATGTATTATTATTTAAAGTTACTAAAAGAAAGAATGAATGAATGAACCAACCAATAAAAGGTTTTATTCTGGGCCCAAAGATACAATAATTATCCAACTTACAAATATACGAGCCCAGCCCACTGTTTACTCTCTAGCAACTTTGTATAGTGTTCTAACATTTTAGTAACGTCTCCACCTTGGCTACCAAAAAAAAAAAAAAAAGTCTCTCCCTTGGCCCAAAGAAATTAAAAATAAAAAGACTGCCTTAATTTTAAGATCCAGGGGATAAAAAAGGTGCCACGTCTTGTATGTTTTGAGAATTTCATTTTGTGATATCAGGACGAGTACCAAAGAATAATAAATCCACTAATTTTTTATCTTTTATTTGTTTTATTTATTTGGGGTTTTTATAATTCTCTTGGCCTAGTTGCGTTGTGGTAGCTTAATTTTACAAAATTGATTATTGATACTATTGGTAGATTTGGGTCTATTGGTTTGGCTTTTTCCAACAGATATAAATATTTTATTTTAACTTTTTTTCTAATAAATTACTTATAAAAAAATAATATAGATAAAAAAAAATTGACAGTTCTCATCAAAAAATTAATAAAATCAAATATAGATAAAATATAGATGCAAATCGAACATATTTACATATATTATTTTAAAAAAGATATAGATACAGATGAAAAATAGACCATCCAAACAGACCCTAAATTTTCTTCTCTTTTTGAGGAAGAACAGTCTCAGTTGTTAATTTTTCTATCTATTGTCAATAGTCATTTAAAATATGCCATAAAATATATATATATAAATCGGGGAAAATATGTGTGTGTATATATATATATATATATATTACTCATGTTATAGCAGTCGATATAGTTGAAGTTGTTAATACTATAGTGCCGTATTTGGTGCACTAGATGTAATATAATCGTGATTCCAATTTCCAAATAGTTGGCAAGGCTGAGTGTTGACCATGGTAAGGGATATCACATAGACGCATAAGAAGCAAAAAAGTATAGGAATAAAGGAAAGATCTACTCGTAACAACCCCATGTCTGCATTTGGATGGACAACTTGAAAGGTAGAATCATGATTTTTAGAAGATGCCACCTTAAAGTGGGACTTCAATTATTGGGGAAATTATGATTCTATTCTAATTTTTAAGAAATACATTTTTAACCCTATTTTACATCATTCATAACTAAAACATGCTTTTATATATATATATATATATATATATAAATATATATAAGGATACAAATAAACCAAACTAGTTTACAAATTACTCAAGCTCGGTCTGATATTTACTTAAGTTCAATTCGCGGAATAGCCAAATCAAGTTTAAGCTCGAGTCAAGCTCAAATTTCATATGTTTAGCTCATGAGCTTTATCGAGCTTGAGTCGAGTGTAAGTACTAATCAAGTTTGGATATTAATATTATTTTAATTATAATTAAAATTATTTTTTAATAAATCGAGTTTAAATGAACTTAATCGAATTAAGCTCAAGTTTATGCAATGTTACATGAAGTCGAACTCGAGCTTAGAATTTCAAGTTTGGTTGAGCTCGAGCCAAGCTCAAGCTTTGAAATTTTAAGTCGAACTCGAGCTCAAACTAAGTACTGTACCATCTCGACTTGACTCATTTAGAGCCTTTTATATAATTATATTATTGGTATTGAGTAAATTATATCAAAGATATCAACGTCTGAGATGATTTTATTTGAAGTATCAATATTTTGAATTACTAAAAAAAATGACCATTTCATAGAGAAGTTATCCGTTAAGAAAAATTGAGGAAAATTAACTAAAAACTATTGAACTATTGATCCTTCACCTTACACTTAATATGAAATATGTTTTCTCTTTGCTCATCATCAGTGGTCTGAGCTACTTCTAAAGCTCGCCTCACTACTAAAGACATGTTAGTAGCGAGACCTAACACTCCAGCTATACCATCTTCCTCTTCGTCAAATTCTGCCAATAAGTTCTCCTCCTCCTCTTTCTTATCCTCACTCACCACTTAAGCTTTGTATGTTCAGACAAAGCAATCATAACTCTTCAATTGGGACACTGAGTAATAAGGTGTTCATACCTCAAACACTTGAAGCATTTCACTTGGCTACTTCGTCTTCCAGCTTTCTATGCCTCAGTATAGGCACCACTAGTATTAGCAATTGCGTTGCCTCAGTTGTCATCTCTTGTATCCATCTTCCTCTCATTTCCACTACTTTCTTTCTTCAGCCTTCTCTCTGGAAATGATTGGTTGGAACTAGATCCCCCAATTAGGAGGAAATGAGGTCAATACGGAATTCTCTTTTGTTGCCTTTCAACCTTACAAGATAAGTTGATAGCTTCCTCCAATGTATACACTTATTTTACGAAGCGTTGAGTCATCCTTTTAACTATTCGAAATTTTCAATTGAGCTTGCAAGTTTGGTCTCCAAACATCAATTGATCATCTTCCATTTTAGAACTTTGATTGTTACTTCTTTTTTGTTAAACTGTATATGCAAAAAGAATTTTGAAATATTTACCTTTTTTAATAGTTATGAAAAATGCATAAAAATATAGATATAGATATATCTAGTATATATCTAATTTTTTGTATTGAAAAAGGTGTCAATCATTATTTTCCTTACTTTATAAATTTTCACTACGTGTTTGAGTAGAATACAAAAAAAAAAATAGCAATCAAAATTCTAGATTAGCATTATTATAGAAATAATGATTATAATGCTATTTTAATAAATAACTTCATGTAATATACTGTTAATTGTTACGATATGCCCCAATGTCAAAGAATTATGATTTGGTATGAATGGAGCAGTGAGTGTGAGTAAAAAATAAATAAAAATGTAAATCTAACAACTAAATAATCAAATATAAAATTACAAATTATATTTGTTTCTAACTACATTTATCGATATAACTTTTTGTACTTAAACTTATATATACTATTTTTATTTTTATGTTATATATAGATTCTCCAGATAGCTGTGCAGACTATATCACATTATGTATACAGTTATACTAATATTATATATGCAATCGGAATTGGGAAAGTTTTAGTTAAATATGTTTGTAATGTTTTTGAACTTTTTAGTACACCTCTGCAAAGTGGGTTTCCTAATCACTGTTGTTAGACATTATCTACTGGGTTGATTAGAACATATTAGGAGGTTAAATGTTAATAGATAAAATTGGATCGAATTAATCAGAAGTTAAACCACGATTAAATTAACCAACTAGATGAGAAGTCAGGTTTAACCAAATTGAATGGGACATGTCAAGATTGAAAAAGATTACTTCTAATATCTAAATTTACTCTAACTTTTTTATTATTAAAGTCCATAAAATGTTTGAAAAATTATTATCATATGAAAGCCTTATCCATTAACACAGCTTGGCAATTTCAGTAGTTGACTTATTTAATTCATTTTTTGAAATGTGTTTTAAAATATTTTTAAGACATCACAGTTGTATAGGATGAATCTAAAGCCTAACACATAGTAACGAGGAGAGGTAGGATGAATAGATTAATTAAAATTTTAAATTAGATATTCAAAAGCTCTAAACTTTAGAAAATACCAAACTCTTCTGAAGTTAATAGATTGCAACAACTTGGCAACCATATGTGAGAGCGTGCTTTCACTATATTTTTATCAATATACAAAATCTTCTTTCCCAAGATAATGCGAAAGCTTTTGTTACGGTCTTCGAACACTAAGAGGAGTAGATATAGGCACGGTTCGAGTCCTAATTGAAAACCAAATTGAAATCGTAACCAGTGGTTTTAGAATCGAAACCGAACCGGTTGAACGATTCTATAATCAGCTAAGGAACTGCCAATTTTCCGATTCTTAGACGGTTCTAGGCCTAAAACTAGATGGAACAGGCAGTTCCAACCAGTTCCATTAAAAAGAATTATGTAAAAAAAATTTAAAAATTTATATTAAATATATAATTATTAATTTTTACACTATTTCATATGAACGGTAAAATTTATTACCAATTTACAATATTTAATATTTTATTATCAATAATACAAATAAACATAGCTTAAAATTATAAATATATTAGTTTATATAAACTTCTCCTAAAAGCAAAATTCATTCTTTAATAACATGAGACTATTTTTTGTATTACAATTTTCTTGTTATCCTTTACAATATTTTACAATCTCATATTACTAATTATAATTGATATTAGTTGTATTTATATATAACAGATGTGCATTCTAAAAAAAATTTAGAAATTTTGACTAAATGATTTAGTACTTTTAGACCCAATAATTAATTATTTTGAGTTTAAAAATTATTTTATTAAAATATAAAATTTATTTTTTTACTTAAAAAAATAAGGTTTTGGGTTCCAAAACCAGAACCGGGAACTGCCGGTTCTATAGAATAGGACCGGAACCGTTGGGTTCCGGTTTCGGTTTCGATTCCTCATTTTCAAGACCTGAAACTGGCGATTCCGGTTAGGTTCGATTCGGTTCTAGAACTGTGATGATGTCTAGAAAGGAGGTAATCCACTCACCACTATATTTAAGAAATCCACGTGTTTTGTGTCTTTTTATCTTCCTATGTTTATTATACCAAGTAGTTATGATGGATTAGACATCATCAAGGATCGGTTCCAAATTAGGAACGTTCTTCACCTTACCCATCATCAGCGGTTTTTAAATTTGGAATCGGCTTGGAGATGGCAGGTCCAAACTGACAAAGAACCTACCAGTTATATCAGGTCCTTACGGTTCCACCTCCCAAAACAACCTAACCAAGCAATTTTAGAACCGACAAGAGAATTGACAGTTTCCGTAGTTGTATGCCACAAAAATTTAAAAAAAAAAGAAAAAAAAGAAAAGAAAATTATGTAAAAATTGTAATTAAAAACAAATATTTAAAACTATTTTCACATAAATAGTAAAAAAATTATTTCCTATTCACAATATTTAATATGTTGTATTTAACAGCACAAATAATAATTATATTCGAAATCATGTGTTGTTGAGTTTGTATAGACTTTTAATCAAAGTAGACTTTTCTTTCTTAACAATACGTTATATGTATTTGTGTTACAGAGACTTATTTGTATCTTGAATATTTTATAGTGATATCTTACTAACATGACAACTAAAAAAATACAATTAATTATATATAAATAAATGCATAACTATAGAATTTCTTTTAAGTAATGGGCTATAAACAATTATTGTTAGGCTCAATATTATTTCAAGTTAAAAATTTATTTTACAATTATTTTCTTACTTAAATTATTTAATTATTTTTTATTTTTTTTCATGGTTCTCGATTCCTCTAGAACGAAAACTGAACTGTGGAATCGATAGTTCCTAAGAACCGAGAATCGAACTGACTTCTATGTGTTCGATTCTAGTTCCACCATTTTTAAACTTGGAAATAAACCGGCTTCTATGGGTCTGATTCTAGTTTCACTATTTTTTGAACCAGGAACTAGCGGTTCGGGTTTGGTTCTGGATCTGAACCTACCTATGACAACCTCTATGATGGGTTACATCCTTTAAAGATTCTGACTTAACTTGACTTGCATCACTTCTATGGCAAGGAAAAGAAAAAGATAACAGAAAAAGAATCCACAAAGGGAGAAGCATTTTTTACACAACTTTAAAGTACTCAATTTAATGGTCAATCAAAGTTTACTATTTCAACTAACACATTTAACTTAGGTAGTCTATTTGTTTAGTTGGTGTTTCTAGTGAATAAGAAAGTAACACGTGTCAAGTATCTACTAAAAACAATATAAAATTGGACAATTAAGCAAGTTGACTAATACAATTATTATCTATTTAGAAAAAAAAATGTATGTAGATTAACTCCGACAACTTTAATATGCTTGTTAATTTGCTTACTTAATTGTCTAATTTTTCTTCTTCTTTTTTTTTTGTTAACTACTTGACACATATCACTTCTCCACTCACTTGAAGTACTAAGCAAACAAAGTCCATTTTGTAAAATAAAGTAATATTAATGAACACAAAAACTTTAATTAATAATAAAATTGACTAATTTAAAGTTTAGGTAGTTAATTATACATTTAGAGCAAGCGCAAATACCAAACATGACATCAACCCTAAAAATTATTAGTAACAATAGGATATATAACTTGTTCTTGTTTCATGTGACTTAAGTCATAGGGCCTAGAAATCATAAAGCCTTCAAATACAAGTCTTATGTATTAGTGTTCACTTAATAAAATTGCATGGACACTCTTAAAATCTTTTAAAGTGTAGGATCTCTTATTTTGTAAAAGCCAACTCCTAAACCCTTACAAAGTTCAAGGGATCATAATCCTTTTTAAAGGGTTTAGGTGTTGGCTTTTCAAAAGTAGAAGATCTTTCTACAATTTATTCCAAATAATAAGTTTATGCTTCAAGAGTCTATGTGTTAACTTTTTAAAAGCAGGAATCCATACAAATTTAAAAGATCTCATGGATGCCCATTCAATTTACCTCTTATTCGTTTATTTTGCCTCCTATCAATTTTATTTATGACTGCTGATTTTGAATTAGGAAGTACGATTTTATATTAAGAAATAGAAAGTAGCTGGATGAATAGCTTTGCAATGTGAAGGCATCACATGTAGTATTTTTGGCATTGAATTTATGTTATATGGGGCATGTTTAAATGGGATAGGATTTCTTTTTATTGTCATATATACCATCACTTTTGGATATTATGGGTTCTTGCTAAAGGACAAGATTGAGAAAGTCACACTTGTGGGATCAATGGAGGGAATAATAAATTTACACCAATGAATTGGATTATAAAAAAAGCTCCTCCATGCACCAACCTCATAATATTGCTTATTACACTAAATCACACATACATTCTCTCACAGTCCAGTTACATATAACAAACATTATGTTTATTTTTCCTCTCAATCTCACCCATAAATAATTATTTATTTGATGAAATTACTATCACTATCCTTTTTCTTTGTTAGTAATAAAAATACTAGCAATATTACACTAAGAAAGGTAGATGGATATGTTCTAGACCTATCGCAATGTATCCTATCTCATGATGTTGCCGACAAATTCCAGTGAAATTTACATTAAAATTATGACATGAGGGAAGTTTCCAGTACAATCATCATGTGGCATATCACATGATAGTTAATCGACAATTTTAAAAACATCTACTCTATTGGAACCCTTTATAGGACTGTTCTTACTCCATTGTTGAGCTCTTCTGGCTACTAAGCACAAGCTCGACATAGGACGCCCGTTGAATGCATTCTTCACCAACTTACTACTCTATGTTCCTGGATTTATATACAAGTCTCTTGACGTTCCACTCAAGAACCAAAGTGGATGCAATCTTAAAAATTGGAAAATATACATCTTCCCTTGATTTTGTTACTTTAAACTTTAGCCTCACAATAGTTTCATGAGCCTGGCTCAACTAAGCTCATGCGTGTGCTGGGTTTAGGGTACATTTGTTTGTTTAAATTTTGTGAAATTGGACTGGACTCAAACTCTAATTGTTTGGTTTCATAATATGCTTAAGTACTAAATAAATGAAGGCTCGAAGTACAAGGACAATACACACACACCCCATTTCTCCCATGATACAGTGATGAAATTCATAGGATAAACGAAAACAATTATCAAAACTTGAAAATATTCCTATCATATGTAATTTATTTAATTATACACAAATATTAATCTCTTCAAATTATATTTATTGAATAATATACAGAATCAATAAAATAAAAATAGGACAATATAATAATGGTATAATTATAAAATATAACATCGCATATTGTAATTATATATACACCAAATAAATAATAAACAATACAAAAATCCTCTATGTTAAATATTCTTTATCTTGTCCACTTCTTACAACCAAACATTAGCTGAAGATTAATTTCGTTGATTATCCAAACAATATCAATTCAGTGGGATCAAATTATATATTCTTACTTATATGATCTAACTATATATGGAATATTCTTACAATGAGAATAGTAAAATGCTACGTCGGATATTGTCTCTATTGATTAAATAGCTTACTAATAACATACTAAATATTGTCACACTATATATGATTTTAAATGTTAAAAGAGTGGCAGTCAGTGTAATCTAAGAAAAAAATTAAAAGGTGAAATCACATTGGAGGGAATAAAAGTTCGACCCCGAACTCAAATAATAAAAAATGAAATGGTTTATGAAACACCCCTACTCTTCACCTAAAATAGAAATTGGTTTTAGACAGATTTAAATGACTAAAATGAATTATAGGATTTAAATAGACAAGTTGATATAATTTAATTAGCTAATAATTGAGTTGGTTTGAAATTTGAGTTTCAAATTCTCTAAACATGTCATCAAAGTGTTTAGAGAATTCCTAAATCCTTGATTCTTAGCCTAAACACTAATTCCTAAATCTCAGTAAAATTTGAGTTCATTTACTTATCTTAAAATATCAGTTCTTAAACCCGAACTCAAATTAAATATCTTTTATCTAAAATAAATTCTCAAATTAAGTTCTTATTGCAAGTTCTTAATTTCTAACATATTGGTTCCGAAACAAACTTTTAAATACTTCTGGAACTATAGATATTGATCTGATAGTCCTAAACCTATACCCTATTTCGAAAAACCTTTATATTTATCCTTTTCCTTTATTTATTTTTCCATTTTTCAGCTGCCATCCCTTTTTTCTCTTCTTTGTTTTACGTTTTTCCTTTTCTTTTCTTTTCTTTCTTCTTCTTCTTCTTCTTCTTCTTCTATACTACTACTATACTACTACTACTTTCTTTCTCCAAATTCAACACATAATCTCAAACTCAATAAGAGAAAAGGAGGAATCAAGTAGAATATGAGAATAGAAGAAGGAAATCAAAGCCAGAAGTGCAAGAAGTTGCATGATTTAGCCAAAAAGCTAAGTTTTCTAATTCAATTCATATTTGTTTTATGTGTTGTTTGCTTGTCTAATTGATGTATTAATGTTATACATGAGTTGAGAAGTGTTGTTTAAGTTTGTATTTGTAAAGTTTACGGTTAATGGAGTTGGTTTATTGAGGAAGAAGATGAATAGTGAAATTGGGGTTTGAAGTTGTTTATGATTATTATAGTGATGTTTGATGGATTGAAGTAGGAGTTTGTGTTTATTAGATTGTATTGAGATCAAATAACAAGTTTTAAGAAGCTTGAAATGAATTTGGAGGAGTTCGAAACATTTTGAACAAATGTTTTTCGTAAAATGAAAACAAGGGAAAATTTGACAGTAGCGTATTGCATGTACGCCGGCATTCAACGCTGCCAGTGTTGAATTCTACGCTGCCAGCATACGTGTAGAATTTGGCGATGTTGGAGAGTCACACGGTGACCAGATTGCTTGACCTCTAACGTTGGCAAATTTGAACTTTACGCCGCCGGCATTTAACACCGATGTTGGTTTTGTGAATTTTCCCAATTTTGCAGCCTCTTCGTATTTTAGCCATAACATTTTCATCCGATCTCCGATTGAGGTAATTCAAGTTGCGTTAGAAAGATAAGAAAGAGATATACAACTTTAATTTTTTGAGTTTTTACAAATTCGAAAAGTATCAGTGATTAAATTTTAATTCTTTCCAACTGATATATTTTTCAAGCTAAGTTAAAAACTTGTTATAGATTGTTTTATATGTGTTTACTTTGACAAATGGATCTTTTTGACCTAAAATGAAATAGATTAACGATATTTGATGTGTAATGATGATTGAAGGATGTAATGAAGCATGATTTAAGAATATTTGTTGATTCAACAAATAATTGAATTTCCAAGTGTTAAACTAAAAGTAGTTATGTTGTATATATGATTTTCATTGCTTGTTTTATGATCTTGTGACCACTTAGTGAAACTAAATGATCTTGGAAGTATATAAATGATGTTATGTATCTATATGAATTTTATTTGAATTTCCTTCATGCTAAGTTTAAGATTTAGTATGTTTTAAGTGTGTTTTTCTTCAATTGTTTTACCTTGTTTATTATTTGTTCTTATGTTAGCTATTGAACTTAAATGAACTTAGTTAACAAACTTAAGTTCAACTTGATTAAATAGACTTGAATGAGTTAAAATGAATTAGATTGAGTTAGTTTAACCATCTTTGACTTAGTTTTTGAACTAAATGATTAAGGTTAATTAATTTAGCTAAGTTTAAGTTAAGGTGAGTTAAGTTGACATAGATCCTACATGTATAATGAATTAGTAATAATCTAAGTTCAACTTGACTAATGACTTGAATTAAGCTAAAAGGAATTAGATTACTTAAGTTAATCACTTGCTAGTAGATTAAATGATAACTAAATAATTTGGCTAAGGTTAAGCTGAAATGGGTTAATAGCTAATAATTAGCTTAGATGAATGAATTAGGATGATCTTTGATTAATATGGGGAATATGTTGTTTCAAAGGTGTGTTTGCTTAAGAAATAATGCTTTTATGTATGAATGCCTTGATTAAGCTTTTGTTGATAAAAGACCATAAACAAAGTGAAAAGAAACACTTTGACAGACAAAGGAGAACTGTCCATATTTTGGTGGGGCGATATTGCACCATAGTGGGGTTCCACATTAGTGTCTGATCAAATAGGATTTAATAAAATGAGTTAGAGATTAGCGAATAATTGATATAAGTTC
The DNA here is from genome assembly GCA_024138025.1 of Combretum micranthum. Classification (NCBI taxonomy): domain Eukaryota; kingdom Viridiplantae; phylum Streptophyta; class Magnoliopsida; order Myrtales; family Combretaceae; genus Combretum; species Combretum micranthum. The sequence continues at coordinate 666,973 of JAMXBD010000461.1, forward strand.
TTGTATGAATTTGTATAAGTGGATGTTAGTTTAATTCTTATATGAGTTCTTTCTTTTAACAGTGATGGATATCTAACATATTTTCTGAGATAGCTTCTGCCTCTGTTTGGATTTTGTATATAAGGTACGCAGTAACTTGCGTGATGATTGATAGGATAGGCATCCTAAATGGATTAAGAACTCAAAGACGGCTTAATAATTGATGAGTGTTGGTTGTGCTTTACGTCGTTGAATCCTAATCCGGGGAGCGACAACCTTGTCATGATGCAATTACATGTTAGTTAGGCGCTTAACCAAGTCATGATGCAATGACTTTACCATGATGTAATGGTACGCTACGATGCAATAGCGATTCTCTTTGGTTAAGTGGGTAGCCGATAGGGGGAATAGTATCTGAGTAACGTTTACTTAAACTTAGGGGAAAATACCATGGTTTAGTTCAAAGTTTATGGGAACTTGTGAACTAGGCTCATGTTATGGACTGAGTTTAAGTAGAGTCGGGTGACGACTTTTGGACCCTAAATGAAGCTATTTTCTTTATCGGTTAGATAGGAGATATAGATATCCGGTCTATCTATATCAACCCCCTGAGCAGTTGCTGTTACTCAAGACCCCCAGATTTCCATTGGCTTGTTCTGGAGTGTGAGTGCTCCATTGTTGATTTGTTTATTTTAATGAAAAGATAATAACTTGTGGATTGATGCATTGCATTTAGTTAAGCTCGTGTGCCCTTCCGTGTGTGATTGTATTACTGTGTACTGGGCTCCGGCTCATTATTGTTGTTGTTATTCTTTTTATAGGTCTTGTTGTTGTTGATGATGCCGATGAAGTTGATGATGATGAATTCTTCTTGATGTTGTTGTTCTTATTATTGTGTTGATGTTGATGTTGATGTCGATGAGGATGGTGATGGTGATGATGTTGTCCAAGTTTTGGGCGATTCTGAAGATATGGGAGAATGAGTGAAGTGTGATAGGATCGAGATATTACTTGTATTTTGTTTCTTCTTTACTTTGTTTTATGAAGACTAGATTTATTTATAAATTGTATTTTCTTTTAAGGGCTTGTTAATGCCAATTGATTGTAATGATTATCTACCCTAAGAGTAGATCATAAAGTGTTTTTATAAAGTTAGTTTCTTAGAAAACTGGTTTGCTCTGTAGGGAGTAGAAGTTTATAAGTTGTTTTATAAAATTTTTTCCGCTGCTAAATCCAGTTGTTGCCAGAATCTAACTAAACGATTTCATAATCTAAAATCAAATAGCAATGTTCAACATAAACACCTTCTTTTAAGACAACCTTACGTATAATTCGTAAGAGTTATATGTGGTTGGGGACTTGGTGTAATTAATTTGAGAATTGAGCATGTCGGATCTTTACAGTTAGTAATAATGTCGGGACGAAAATTGGTAAGAGTGGTACCAATAGAATATATCCATTACATGATTCTAATATAGTACATAAAGTAGAAATATAACTAGGATAAATTATTACAGGGTATCTAACCTATTAAAAATCTTATAGGATTTTAAGATAGGTTTGGCATTACATTAAATTTGTAGGATTTTTGGATTATATATAAAACCTAATGTAAAGCTCAACCCGCCGTATAATATAGTAAAATTTAAAAAATTAATGATAGCTTTAAAAATTTCTAACCATGATACAACAACTATGAACCATATAAATTAAATCAACAAGAAAAAAAAACTCATCATTAAGTGTATGGTTGTTGTATTTAGGTCTAGACATCATCACGAGTCGGTTCCGAACCAGGAACCCACCTGACCCGTCACGGCGGTTCTTGAACCGGGAACCGACCAGGCAATGGCGGGTCTAAACCAGTAAAGGATCCGTCGGTTTTGATTGATCCGTCGGTTTTGATTGGTCCTTACGGTTTCATCCCTAAAAAACCGCATGACCCAGCAGTTTTGGAACCGTCGATTCAAGAACCGGCAGAATGGCGGTTTCTACACCTAAAAATTATAAAAAAAAAGTAAGAAAAAAAGAAAAGAAATTATAAAAAATTGTAATTATAAAATAAATATTTAAAACTATTTTTGCATATATAATAAAAAATTTATTTCCTATTCATAATATTTAATGTGTTATTATTAACAACGCAAGTAATAAATACATTTGAAATCCTATATTGTTAAATTTATGTAGACTTCTAATCAAAGTAAACTTTCTTTCTTAACAATGTATGATTCATTTTTTGTTATTGAGAATTATTTATATCTTTGAATTTTTATAGTGTCACATTGCTAATATAACAACTAAAAAGTGCAAGTGATTGTATATAATAAATACATAATTATAGAATTTCTTTTAACTAATGCTATGAACAATTATTGTTAGGCTCAATGTTATTTCAAGTTAAAAATTTATGTTGTATTTTTTCTTAGTTAAATTAAGTAAATTATTTAATTGATTTTTTATTTTTTTCATGATTCTCGGATCCTCTAGAATCGAAACCGAACCATGGGAACCAGCGATTCCTAAGAACCGGGAGCCGGACCGGCTCACACTGCTCCGGTTCCTATTTCACCACTTTTAGAACCGGAACTGGCGGTTCGGATCTGGTTCCGACCCGAACCGAACCGTGAACAACGTCTATTTAGGTCCCATTTTTCTATAGAAACCCATTATAAGCATGCACTTGATGAATCCTTGCTTTGAAAAGGGGGAAAGCGTTAACGGGTTGGGCTAGTGAGTTTGGGTTTTGCCAAAAACCCTATGGGAAAGAGTTTGGACATAATGGAAAGAAATCCTATTGGATGATCCCATCAAGAAAAAAAAACTTATATGAAAAATTATTATTTTATTTTTTATTAGTTGGGATAGATATGATTTAGTTATATTAATATATTTTATTAGAGATTAATTAGATATTTATAGATATCAAATGTTTTAATTTTCTAGAGTATTAGATTTAATTATTTCTCATTTTAACGAAAAGTGGAACTAACCAAATTGAAAATAATTTACATGATCTAAAGATACCTAAAACTAAGAAAGGATTTTTAGATTGGTATGCCATATTATGTGCTTTCAATAACTTTTTGCCTAGCAGAAAATATAAACTAATTTATGGGTTTTAATATTCTTGGGTGTTGAGTTGGTTTCATGAACGAGATAGTGGAGTCCATAGATAATTTCTGGACCATCTTTTTGTTAACGACAAAGTAGCCTGAGCTGTTATTTTGACGTCAACCTTGATGGCTACGCGTTTGAGTGCCTGTTGTATCGAGCACAACGGTCAAATGGAAACTAGTTTGTAAATTACCCGGTTTCAATTCAACAATAGTGAAATCCAATCTGGGTTATTTAAATAGTTGACTAAGTCGAATTTGAATTTTATATATTTAATTTGATTATTTACTTTTTAATCGAGCATTATCAAGTTAGAATCGAACACAAATGTTAAATAAACCAAATCAATTTTAAAAAAATACTATTTTAATTAGAATTGAAAATACATATTTTTTAATAAATCGAGTCCAAAATGATTATAATCAAGTTAAGCTTGAGATTAATATCAATACTATATGGTCTTTAATCGACTATTTTGTAGCCTTTGAAAGGGTAAAATTTGTTCATTAAAACAAAAAATGAATATTAACAGAAAAGTTAATGTAGTTATATTTTTTTTTCATTTTAGTACATGTACTTTAGTTTTAACTGTATTTTCGTGTCTATACTCTAATTTTGATGCACATTAGTGTATATTCACTAATTAATTTATTAAAAATTAATATTTTACTTTTCTTAAGTAATATATTGTTTTAAAAATTAAAGAAAGTTACGCATTAATTCATTGAAAATTAATCTTAGATTTTTAACTGATATATTATTTTAGAATAAAAAGAAAATTATTTTTATATGATAAATTTGATCGTAAATAATTTTTCTCATGTAATGTTCAATTTTTGTAAAATCTTATATCACTAGAAAACTCTTAACGTCAATTTTATTCAAAAATAAATCTTACTATGCGTTCAAGATAAAATAAAGCAACAAAATTTGAAAAATGTTATAATTTGTAAATTTAGTGTCATTTGCCCTATAATATGAACTTCAAATTTGTTGAATAAGGCACCTTTATAGATTCAATTTTTGTTTTAATCAACAATGTACTAAAATGAAAATCAAAGTGCTTTTATTTTTAGAAGATTGATCCAAGATAACATCTTAGTAGCACATAAAATGTTTCATTTTCTTAAAAACAAATCTTTTTTGGTAAGAGTTTGGTTGTGTGCTTAAATTAGACACGAACAAGGCCTATAATCATATTGAATGGGATTTTCTAAAATTTGTTTTGTTGAAAATGGACCTAAATGAGAAGTGGGTGGAGTAGATTATGTCTTATGTTACCATAGTGGAATAAAATAGTATGGTTAATGGGATAGTTGGCAATGTTAAACCATCTCGTGGGCTTAGACAAAGAGACCAAATCCCCTTATCTCTTTATAATAGTGGTTGATGTGTTATCCAAAGGAATAATTGGATGATGGATTCAAGTCATTCAAAGGGTGTAAGAATCAAAAGGTGTAAGAATCAAAAGACATTGTCCAGTCCTTTCTCACTTACCTTTTGCTGATGACTTTCTATTTTTATTGATGTTTCAATGTCTAATCTTGTGAAGATGAAGGAGTTCATAATTGCTTATTGTAGTGTAGCTAGTTAGGTGTTAATTTCTCTAAAGCGAGTATCTTTTTCATAGGAATACTCCCGAGAAATCCAAGCTCAAATAGTAGCTTCATTGGGAGTTAAAACCACTAGTAACCATGGAAAATACTTTGGACTGCTTACAATTTGAGGGAAATCCAAATCTAATGCACTGGAATTTGTCAAAGATAAAGTGATAGCCAAACTACAAGCTTGGAAGAAAAATCTCTGGGCGCTACTAGTAGAGAGGTTTTAATCAAAGTTGTTGTCTATGCTATTCATTCTATGAGTTGTTTTAGCTGTTATGATGTCGTATAATGAAATGATTGGCTTGCTTGCTCATTTTCGGCGGGATCAATAAAGAAGTGAAGGCAAAATTCACTACGTTAACTGAAGGAGGCTTACTTATTAGAAAGCAACTGATGACTTGGGGTTCAAGGATTTAAAACTTTTCAATCTAGTTTTGCTTTCAAAGCTTGCTTGTTTGATACAAGACAATCCAAACGCTTTATGGGTTCAAGTTCTTAAAGGAATCCACTTTCCTAATTGTGATTTCAAGAATGCCTAGGAAAGGAGTCGTGCTTTCTATTGGTGGTCAAGTCTATTGAAGGTTGAGATATAATATTTGATGGCAATTTATGGCAAGTTGGAAATGGAAGAATGTCAATGTATGAGATGATAGATGGATACCTAATCTAGCTGATTTCAAACTTAGAAGAACCGACCAAATCAAGGTATGTACAAGCAGGTCTATGATCTTATCAACATGGAAGGGAAGTTTTAGGATCTTAGGGCTTAGAACATCTTATATCACCTCACAAATATGCAAAGATGAAGGAAATACCTCTACCTACTGGAGATAAGAAGGATACCTTAGTTGGACCACATGACAGATCGAGACGGTGCTTTGTAAAATCTACCTATCCCCACCTTGTGTCATCACAATTTAGTTGGATCACTTTAAGGCTTCAGCATCCATGATCCTTTCTACTATAGATTGGAACAAGCTTTTCGAATTTAAATGTTCAGCCAAAAGTAAAACACTTCATCTAGAGAGCAAGAATGAAATCTTTACTTGTCATGAATAACCTATTGCGTGGAAAGATATGGCCCTCACCTTAATGTTTATTCTATGTGATGTTGAAACTAAAGAACACACTCTCCTTTTGTTCCCATGGGTTCACTGTGTCTAGTTTATGGCTCTAGGATGTGTTTTTGAGAAGGAGATTGTTAGCCATCTTTGGAACTGGTTACAAATGACTGATGAGATCATTGGGCTACTCAAGGAAGGATAAGGAATTGATGATGGCAAAGTGTGTTATGTTGTTATCGTCTAATTGGCTTGAAAGATGTTGTGTGTTTATGATGGAAGAAATATCGATCTCGAGAGGTGCACCAACCTTTTCAATAGAGTTTGGTCTAAACGGGTAGATTTCAATTTGAAATCCAAAAACTTAGGCTTCTAAAACTGCTTGTGTGATTGATAATTGGGAAGCAACAATCCATGGTACTATGAAAATTAATGTTGATGGATCTTGGATAGAGGACTTTTAGGGATATAGCTTATGTGGCCCATAATTTTTTAGGTAATGTGCTTGTTGGTTTTTCTAAAGCAAGAAGATGGGTTAAGTCAAGGTTATTATTGAGTCAAATGCTTGCAACTCAAAGAAGTAGTCCATTAAATGGAATAATCAACCAATTGCTGACAAAGCTCCAATCTTATTGCAGTCTTTAAAATATTTCTAGAAAAGCTAATAGTGTAGTGAATTGGGTGACCTGTTTTACTAGGAGAGGGATGTGCCCTATGAATTGATAGATTAATGTTTCACCAGTTCTTCAATACGTTTCTTTAATTCAAAGCCAATGGTTCCTCAAGCTATTTTATCTTAGTTCATTTAAAGAAAATCCATTTGATTTATCCATTTGTTGGACCATTGACTAGCCTTTACACGATGCTTCAAAAACATATGGTATATGCTACAACTCGAATGTAAGAAATATTCTAGAATTATTATATAATTGTGGGGTCTCAATTTTATTTTTAGGGACCATCCCGATTAATAATTGTACGACTTCTATATAGTTCCATGCTAATCTTAAATCTATGATAAAGTATGATCTTATCTCTATATCTTTTAACTGATATCCAAATTATCTTTGAAGGCAAAATGTTTTTAGAATCTTTTCAAAATCCATTATTTAGTTTCTTTTAGAAAATTGCTTTGAAACAAAGTCTAAAATGATTCAATATTTGATAAGACTGATTGAAAAAAGGTTTTATCAATACTAGCACGTTACATGAACTGATTAACGACGTATACAAAGATTTTATGGGATGATAAATTGTTTTAATGCAAGCACTTAAATAATAGAAACATTTAGAATGACTAATATATACAACCGATTGAAACATTGCACTTAAGTAAAAGTTAAATTAATGGGTTCATGATGAAAATGATATCTAAACTTTTGCAAAGTTTTGAAGTTTAGTTTTGAATAATTTGGTACCCGTAACAAAGATTTTCATTGATTTTTTTAATATATGAAGTTCGGTTTTGACAATTTTGGTTTATGAACAAAGTTTTTATTAACTTTTTTCATACCTTAAGCAAGTGAAATAAAATATTAAAAAGTTCACAAAAGTTTGTTCCGGCATAAAAATTATCAAAATCAAACTTTAAATATAAAAAAAAATCAACGAAAACTTTATTTAGATACCAAATTATTCAAACCAAATTTAGATATCTATATTTTTTTTTTTTGGAAAATTTAGAAACCATTTTTCGTATTATCTCTAAATTAATTGATTGTATCCCGCAACTCTTAACAAAATCGCAATGTTGCATTTTCCACATTCTGAGCATCCAGTTGTAACAATGCTAAACATCGGCGCATTTTAGGGAGAAAATGACGAGATGAAATTATTATGCTATCAATTTAAGTGGCCTTTCCAGAACCATCTTCAGCTCCCACTAGAAGAAGCAGCTTATCAATGGCTTCATAGTTATTAATTAGGCAGCTTCCGCCACAATGAATGCGTGCGTTGGAGCATGCTGGACCACCTTGTATCATATACGACCGCTTGGTCAAGAAAAGACGCCATTTATTTTAAAACATTATCCTAAAATCCAGAGATCTCATCCTTGTCCTATAAATAGAAATCCGTTTCACTTATCCTTATCGTTCCATTTATTGCCAACCATCCTTAATACAATGAAGTCTCTGTCGCACGTACTTCTCTTGTCCTTTCTTGTGCTGTTATCATTTTGTTCTAGATCTGATGCCACGGTTCCTGCCTCTGCCCAGTTCAAATTCGTCAATGAAGGTGAATTTGGTGATTATGTAGTTGAATATGGTGGCAACTACCGTGTGCTTAGCATTTTTAATTCTCCATTCCAATTATGTTTCTACAATACCACCCTTAATGCCTATACACTTGCACTTAGAATGGCCACGACAAGGTCGGAATCGCTCTTTCGTTGGGTTTGGGAGGCTAATCGTGGCAAACCAGTTCGTGACAACGCCACGTTCTCTCTTGGAAGTGATGGTAATTTAGTATTAGCGGATGCGGATGGTACCATTGTTTGGCAATCCAACACCGCCAACAAAGGCGTTGTTGGGTTCAAGTTGCTTTCCAATGGTAACATGGTACTTTATGACTCAAAAAACAACTTCATTTGGCAAAGCTTCGACTCGCCCACGGATACACTCTTGGTGGGCCAATCACTTAAGTCAAGTGGAGTCGCCAAGTTGGTGGGCAGGGTATCCGAACAAGATAACTCCAACGGACCTTATAGTTTGGTCCTTGAACCCAAAGGACTATCTCTCTATTACACAAGCAAGAATTCCCCAAAACCCATGTTGTATTTCAGTTCTTCTGAATGGTTTATCATTACAAGTGGCTCCTTGACCCAAGTCACACTCAATGTTGCACCAGATACTGACGAAAGGTATGCCTATGATATTACTTTGGATACCAAAGTGGGTGATTCTTCACGCAATGGTATAATCCTGACCAGACCCAAGTACAATGCAACCTTAAGCATATTAAGGCTTGGAATTGATGGGAACCTTAGAGTTTATACCTATTATGACCCAGTGGATTCGCGTGCTTGGGAGGAAACCTTCACATTATTTTTTAGGGACTCAATATGGGCAGATGAGTGCCAACTGCCCAGCAGGTGCGGCAATTTTGGGCTTTGTGAAGACAACCAGTGTGTTGCTTGCCCACTTGCTAATGGGCTTTTGGGCTGGAGCAAGGATTGTGCACCACCAAAGTCACAAGCTGCAAGCCCACTGATTTCACCTACTATAAACTTGTAGGTGTAGATCATTTCATTAGCAGGTACACTAATGGTTATAATGGGAAGGAAAGTGACTGTGGTGCTAAATGTAGCAAGGATTGCAAATGCATGGGCTACTTCTATAACCAAGCCACTTCAAGATGTTGGATTGCTTATGATCTTAAGACTTTGAGCAAGGTTGCGAATTCAACTCATGTTGGCACATAAAAGCTCCTAAGAAGTGATTGAAGCTTGATCAGTCCATGTGAAATTTGGGTATGTTTGTTGTACTAATAATGATAAAATCGAACGAGGGTTTTGAACCTCGAGGTTTATTTTTCTTTTTTAATAAGTTCTCAACCAATCTTCCAATTTTATTGATTAATGAACATGTATTGAATGGTTAGTTAATATGACAAATAAGGTATATATGAATCTCTAAACTAATGTACGTTGTTTTTGATTAAAATACGCAAAAACTAGTGCTTAAAATCATTGGCATTCGTTAAGATTCGAAGAAGTTTAATTTAGAGCCTAACATCTTACAAACTATTATCAGTGGTGACATGGTGGTACTGTTACAGTGCACATGTTGAACCAACGTTGAGTTTGGGAAGGGTGAAGTCAGCAAAATGTGAAAAAAGTCGAAGAATGTGGATAGAAATTTGATGTTTACATTACAAAAAAAGGAAAGAATTCCACGGAAATCAGGAGAAGTGGATAGAAATTTGATATCCACTTTTTTTTTATCGATTATGGACGGAAAGTAAACGGAAATCAAAGGAAAACGATCTAAGATTATAAAAACACCCTTATAAATGAAGTTACAATTAAAAAATAATTGATATTTTAATCTATTTATATTAACATTTCATCTTATTTCCTTTTATTTTTATACTAACAAACAATAAAAATATATAATCTTCCTTCCTTTTCATCTTCTTTTTCTTCCATTTCTTTTCATTTAATTTTTATTTTTTTCTGTCGATTTCCACATTAATGCTGATCGCTAAACACAGTATAAAATCCTTTTTTTTTTTTTTTTTTGACAGCCAAGAGTGAAGGATCTTTTATAAAACATGTCAGTGTACTTTTGGAATGGGGTCCTTAAGTAGATCTCCCTTATCTTTGATGAGTTATCAGATTAGAAAATTATGTTGTCTTGTCCACTCAACACATCCAAAAAATTCAGGTGCATTAACTTTGTCGAGAGTCCCACTTAGTTATCTAAAAACTATGTGTGCTTGGACTTTAACTTCACATAGATTTGAGGCAAGTTTTTTTAATTTTCTAGCGAGAAGGGATGCAACTCATATAGGAAGGGCACGTAAATAAAAATTATAGACAATCTTTTTATGTGTAACCTTAAAATATTTTAAAGATAGGGATAGTTGTTAGGGTCAAAACAAGACCCTCGTTGGTCCATTACATGATTAAAACAGCTTCGTCAATTCAGCTAGGAGGAAGATAAAAGTATATATCGAGCAGTTTAGCTAGGAGGAAAGTAGAAATTTTTAGTCAATTTACTTCCATGCTCGAACTAATTTTTTTATAAGCCAAAAACACTATAGCCCACTTGGGCAGTATTAGATTGTCTATTCATTTGGCTAAATCGGCCCACTTTGATTTACACCTCATCTGAAAATTCGGTGTATTGAAATTGGAATTGGAGAATTATTAATTTTAAAGATACATCTATACCTATCTATTTATACATCCTTTATATTTATATTATTAACCAAATACATCTTATTCCACTCCATATCTGTTGAAGAGTACTGTTCAAAGCTGAGGTACAATAAGTCCTTTGTATTATTTATGAGTAAAGGATGGAAACAATCTTATTTAACTTTGAAATATTATAAAGGTACACTGAATTAGAAATTATTAGAAATTTATCCGTTTACTTGGCATGTGATTGAAGAAAAAATTGCTACTTTAACCAAAATAGCTAACAAGGATTATATGGAGTATATATGCTTGGATTTTGCACATTATACAAGAAAAATGAACTTTAAAGATGAAATTTCAGTTTTTAAAAAACGAATCTATTGTAAAAATCATTATCACTAATTATTTTTATTGAAATATAATTTTTTTATCAATTTTCTATCGTAAAATTTTTATTTCTAAAGATTAAATTTCTTATAGTAATTTGTTGAATCACCAAACATTAAAACAAACCGAGCCTAAAAGAAAAATAAACATGAATAAAAAGTACCATAAGCATTGCTCTAATGTTTGTATTGTATATGTATGTGTGTACATGTATCTCTTAACCTCCAACGTGTGATCATGTGTTGATATAATTTAGTACCATAACAATGGTGGAAATATCCAACTTTTTATAGATATATGGGCTTTTAAGATACATAAACTATGCGTTGGAACGAAAAAAATAAATAAGTACATAAATTATTTTATGCAATTTCATCTTCTACTATCTCATCTTTTCTAGATCATATCATTTGTTGATACATTTAAATTCTATATATTTCATTCCAACTTTATGTTATATTTATGTGTATGTTTTTGGGTCTGTTTGGATGGTCTGTTTTTCATTGTATCGAAACGATATGTGTAAATATATCCGATTTGTATTTATATTTATTTATATTATATTTAATATTTTCATGAAAACTATCAACTTTTTTATCTATATATATTTCTTGATAGATAATTTGTTTGAAAAAAAATTGAAAAAAATGTATGTATTTGTCCAAAAAAAGCTAAACAAACAGCACTTTATATCATTAACTAAACATCTCTCCGGATCAGGTCTTGGTTCGAACCTAACTCGACCAGCCCACAACTGGTCAAGGTAGTGACCTAACCCAATAGGGTAAGTATAGCCCACCAAGTGGACCTGCCAGGTCCACGAGTCCTAAGCGGGTTCTTTGGGTTCGCCCTTGAAAATTAAAAAAAAAAAAAAATCAACATATGCATTAAAAGGGGGACGAGTCAGAATAAGTCTGACCAGCCTCGAGACTAGCGAATCCGTAGTTTGGACCCGCCCCACCCCACCCCACCCTATTCCCTCCGTAAGGCCGTTCTGAGTCCCTTATTTTTTAAACCCGAGCCTACCAGGTCAGATCATGGATCAGACCTGACCCGCGCGAAGGGAGATGTCTATCATTAACTAAGCATGGATTCTTAAGTTTAAAAATTACATAAAAATTGGACCAAGTATCGGAAATCGATCACATTTGGTATAATTACATGTCATGACGTGATGGCCCCATGTTTAATTGCAAATCACTGGTTCTGTTTGGATGGTTTGTTTTTTAATGGTATATGTATCTGTATTTATTTATCATCTGTATCTAGTCTGTTTGATCTCTTTATGAGTAAAATTGTTTATTTTTCATCTATTTGTCATCCGTATCTTATTTGTGTCTAGTCTGTTTCTTGTTAAACAAACCCACAGTCTATGTTGTAGCTTTGTAATTACCAAGCCCGATGTGTTTCATTCAATGGTCCAAGTTCAAAGAAGCCCAACCTAATTACATATATGGGCTTTTAAGATACATGTCCTATGCGTCGGAATGAAAAAAATAAATTAGAACATAAATTATTTTATTTAATTTCATCTTCTGCGACCACATTGTTTCTATAAAAATAGCTATTATATTGCTCTTGAATAGAGTATGGAACGATAGATCATATAATTTGTTGATACATGTAAAATTTATATATTTCTTTCCAACTTTATGTTATATTTATATGTATGTTTGTATACCATTAACTATATTTATATGTATGTTTTTATATCATTAACTAGACATATCTCTGGATTGGGTCTCGATTCAGACCCGACTCAGCCAGCCCATAGCAGGTAAAGGTATTGACTTGACTTGACGAGGCAAGTATAACCTGCTAAGTGAACCCACCAGGTCTACAGGTCCTAGGGAGTTCTTATAAGAGGATTCGAGGACTTGACAGGTACTTAAGGATTCGCCCTTAAAAATTTAAAATAATAATAATAATAATAATCAACCTGTGCATTAAAAGAGAAATGGGTTAGGATTAGTCCGAGCAACCCTGAAACTCGACGGGTCCATGGTTTGGACCCGACCCACCCTGTCCCCTCCTTGAAGCAGTTCCAAGTCCCTTATTTTTTACCCAAACCCAACAGGTCAGGTCAAGGATCAAACCTTGCCCCACCCCACCCCACCTCGAGGAATTTCTATCATTGACTAAGCATGGAGTCTCGAGTTTAAAAATTACATGGAAATTGGACCAAGTATCGGAAAAGCAATCACATTTTATACAATTACATGTCATGACGGGACAATCCCCATGTTTAATTGCAAATCACATGGTCTATTTGTATTTGTATCTGTATTTGGTCTTTTTGATCTTTTCATAAGTAAAATTGTTTATTTATTATCTATTTGTCATCTGTATTTTATCTATATGTAATCTATTTCTTGCCAAACAGACCTGTTGCAGCTTTGTAATTGCCAAGCCCAATGTGTTTCACTCAATGGTCCAAGTTCAAAGAAGCCCAACCCAACTACATTTAGCCACAGTCACATGCCAGAAAGGTTTTGATTCAAGGAACTTACAAATGCAAAAGGACTTATCATGATTCGTGAATAAATAAATATAACAAAAGCCCAACACAATACAGTTACTTAGCATACCAAGTCTCTAAATCAATTCAAATCAATGCGTCAATGTCATGATTTAAACTTTAACTTTACATTTTTTATAATTATACATCTAAAATTTTAAATTATCAATTTATACATTTAGTTAGATGTTTAGTTGTTACCATGTATATCTTAACTCTTTCTATTAACTGTCATTATCTCTATCATCATTGACAATTAATCACAATATGGTACCTATAGTGTTTTATTGTGTATTATATACCATTGTCAAGTAATATTGCCGTATAACCAAAAAAAAATCCCATCATTAATACAAAACGGAAAGAGACATGTATTAGCGAGAACAACTAAACATCTAATTAGATACACAATTTGGAAATTTAAAACGTCAAGTGTATAATTGCAAAAAAAGAATAAAGTTGATGAGTAAACCGCGATATGATCCCTAAATCAAATTATAAATATAGTTTTTTAATATCTTAATTTAAAAATTTTCTATCCAATCTAATCCGAATATATATATATGTTTTTGAAAATTATATACTATTACTGCCAATTTTATAAGTATACATCTGAAGCGCTTGTCATGTAATATTAAACTATTTAATCATTTTTAAAAAATACAACGTACATGTATAGGATTCTGTAGATAAGCTTCATAATTTACATATACACCCTTGAAACCTTGTATTAAAGGGGTCTAGTATATGCTAGAAGGACATAAATACATCGTTATTATTTTTCTTTTATAGATATTGATGCAATTTTAAAATGGATACAACTTACCTTGCTTTTGCTAAACTAGCTCAAGTTGGCTAAGCTCATGCATGTGCTAGATTAAAGGTGCGTTTAGGTGTCCAAAAATATTTATCGAATTGGACTAAAGTAAAACTCTAATAGGTTTAAGTATACAACTTTGTCTGGTTTTCATAATAATTTTAAGTAAACAAATGAAGGGACAAAGATTAAAAAAACTTGTACCAATATGTTACAAAAATCAAATTCATAGGATAAATAAAAATAATTTTCATAAAACCCAAAATATCCCTATCATGTCTAGCATGTTTGGATTGTACCAAAATGATCTAGAAATGATGAAATAAACATACCCTTAATTTATTCAATTATGTATATAAATTAATCTTTTTATATTTTATTTATTGAATAATATACAAATTAACTAAATAAATATAGGACAATATAATGATATAATTAGGGATAGGTGAGTAATCCTATCATAAGGTTTCCATCCGAACCCTACTCGGTCGAGTAGATTCTGATGGGTATTAAGATTTTGTGGGTAGATTCCAAATATAAAATTTTCAAACCCTACTCTCTCAAGATAGGGTATAGGTATGGCCTTTTCATACCCTATACCAATCCTAGAATATGTACTCTACTAAATACAGGATACAAGTTCATATGTACCCCTGTAAACTCTCAATAAAAATTGGATAAAATAATTTTGAGTTATCAATCATTAAAGTATTTTTTCTACTTTTTTTGTTAATATCAATATTTTTTAAGGAAACAATACTCTGTATTGTCTTGACTATTTAGTTTTTATTAATGCTATATTACTTTTTATTGCCCTTAACAACTTAACCTGAAAAATATTATATATATCCAAGGATGATTCAACTAAAATCTAGATTCTTAATGAATTTTTAGTAAATATATTCATTTTTTTTATAGATGGCGAATTTAGGGGAAAAGGAAATTAATATTGATTTTTTAAAAAAATTATAAAAATTATTATTTTCTATTTTTTTTCCTTCAATTAAAGAAAGATACAAATTTCAATTTTCACACAAATAAATTCTTCATATTACAGAACTTGTTATATTAAAAATCACTTTTTAAATTACTTTTCACTAGTTATTTATTATAAACATGTGAAAATAAGATAATTTTACATACTACATGAAATTATATATATATATATATATATATTACTATAAACTTAAAACTTAAGAAACGAAAAAAATCAAAGATTTCATAAAAAAATTACAACTTCCACAAAGTGCCAGATACCTTGTAGGTTTTACAGGATACAAGGTACAAGTGGGTACAAGATGCTACCAGGTAAGTTCAGATAGAGAATTAATACCTTATACCTTATAGATAAGATATGGTAAGGTTCATATCAACTCATCCTGTACCTATTCACCTCTAGTATAATTGTTAAATATATAATATCTCATTTATACTTGTATATGTCAAACAATGAACAACACAAAAATACCTATTCGATACCATGCATATTATTGAATATGGTAGAGGAGAATATACTAAAATAATCTAAATAAATAAAACATAGAGAGAAGTTGAAAGGGTAATATTAATTTTAAAATGGGGGCAATTCTTTCTCAACATATAAAATTCAAAAGACTTACAACTAACATTTTAAATTTAAGAAATACAATTAACTGTTACTTTTGCTTCTTCCCTCAATTACAACAGTTCCTCCTCTTTCCTCTTAATTATTCTTTAAAACTTTTGAAGACTCTCAAACTTGATTCCCGTAAATGATGTTTCTTTTTATTTTCTTTCTGTTTTGATAAGATAAACACATGGATACCAAAATCTTGGCATTTCGATGTTGATAGCATTGTCTTATAGAAAAAACAACAAGTTCTTGGAGAGATTCTTGAAAAAATTTAAAGGGTAAGATATGAGGGACTTCGTAAAAAGAAAAATTGAAGTTACAGGAAGTCAATATGATGATGGGGTGTTGAATATTGACACAATAAGGGTAAATACATTTTGAGTTAAGAACAAAGAAAATCTTGTGAAAGTTATAATTATAGGCCAACAAGACCAATACACGAGCTTTGTATACATCATGTTTGGCCTTTAAAGTTACAAATTCACGAACATGGAGACTAGGTATGCACAATCATTCGCATAAGCTAATGTATAGGTCGTTTACACCTTCTATGAGTCGCACAACCATTTGCACAAGCTCATGAATAAGTCATTTAAACATTTTGTGAATTGCACAACCACATGCAGAAGCCCATTTATGGGTTCAGTATAGTTTTTGTAATCTACAAGACCTTCAACACGCTTGTGATCTAGCCCATAAACAATACAATTTCTTCAAATTCACATTTTTCCTTCTAAAAGCAATTGAAACTCACTTAACTTATTCCTCTAAGATTTAATTTTACTCTAAGATCTTAAGGCCTAGATATTATAAAATTAATTTCTAAATTTTCATTCTAAACTTTTACACTTCATTAAACATCAATAATAGTGTAAGGGCGAGAACTATATAAGTGTAAACCACTAGTGATGTTGGAAATATGAACAATTCTTAATACCTTAATTGATCTATAATTCACGTTAGAGAGTTCGAATGTTCAAGACAAATCAATTTACTAAGTACATGTGTACGTTACTTATTATTTGTGATTGAATCATGAAATGATTAAGTGATTATTCAACTATAAGATTTTTTTTTTTTTTTGCTTGTATGCGACTACTATTAGTAGGTAGGTAGGAATTATCTATGCTATTATCATAGTAACCCGATGATCCTGGTGTGGTGTTTTCCTCAGTGCAGTTGCACTAGAAATAATCTAGGAAGTTTTGGTGTCATGGTTATTGCGGAGACTCAATATCCAATATATATACATGTATATACTTATGTGTGTGCTGGGCCATTGAGCTATTTCTTTGATCATTAGTGGACTAAATTGTATAGATCATTAAATGGTTGTTTGTTGTGTGTTTAATATATAACAACATGTAAGTTTTTTATTATTTGTTTATGTACATGTGGGTGTTAGTATACCATACTAGACTCCAACTCATTCCTTCTTCTTTTTCAAATACAGGTGATACTTTGTTAGCACTTGATTTGTCTGAATATGATATTATACTTGACCATGGAGAGGAGGATACTATTAGATTAATCGTTAATTCCTTAGAGACAAAATCTCCTAATATGTAAATGTTCATGACTTGGACTTTTGTGAACGAGCATGCTTTTTTGGAGTTAGCATGTTACAATCAAGCTTGGACTCTATAGTTATCTAGTGAAAGATTTTATTTGTTTGGTTGATTGATTCATGGAGCTATATATGTTAATGTTATATAAGTTTTGGTTTTTAATATGAATTTTGGAGTCAAATATTGTGTAATTTTTTTAATTAGAAGTTAATAGGATATGTGCATGCTTGGAGATTCATGATAATTACATGAGACTAACAGCCGGTCGTGAGTCTAGCGAATCTTCAATTATATGAGGATGCGTGAAGGACCATAAATAACTCTAAATAGGGCGTTACATGTACTGCTCAATAATATTACATTGTCCAAATCTCTTTATTTTGTCTGATTATAATCAAACGCTACCTGAAAATCCATTTCACTAATTATCCAAACAAGGTAAATTTAATGCGGTTAATTATATATCTGAACTTATACGATCAAACTATATATGCAATATTCTAAGTTCTAACTATTTGAATAGTAAATTGATATGTCAAATATTGCCTTGTTGATTTAGAATAGCTTACTAACAGATTACAATTTGTTTAGTAAGAAATAGATTAGACACAAATTAAATACAGATTAAATATAGATGATAAATAAATAATTTTACTCATAAAAAATCAAATAAACTAAATACAAATAAATATAAATAATAAACAAATACAAATAAAAAACAAATCATCCAAAAAGTATCGTGACACCTTATCCATCTATCGGATCTATTATTGATCTAAAATGTTAAAGAGTAGAAGTCAGCAAAATTTAATAAAGAAACGGTAAAATCACATTGGAAAAAACAAATGTTTAATCGAGCTCTTAAATAGAAAATGAAAAGTTTTACTAATAAAGACTAGATGAATATTGTTAAGAGTGGTAAGAAGATATGATACCCGTTATACGTTGTTGATATAGCAGGCTGATGTTAGATGTGTCATATAGTATTAATAATATCAAACAGAGTTATTATTTTACTTATTTTTCACTTTAATAAAATGTGAAATTAATTAAATTGAAAATCATTTACATAATCCAAATAGACCTATAGTTAAATAGGCCATGTGATACTGGTGTGTTCTATTTCAGTAAATGAATATTTGACACGTGTTTTAAAGTGATAATTATTACTTGTATTATTTTAAAAAAGTTTTTAATATTATGTACTTATTAAATACTTATCTATTGAAATAAGAACAAAATAATATCAAGGAGAAAGCAAATTTCCATCAATTTTTAGATCATCTTTTTGTTAACAGCGAAAGAGCAAAAAAAAAAAAAAAAATCCAACTAGCCTTAGCTATTATATATTAGCATCAACCTTGGTGGCTATGCTGTTTGAGAGCCTATTTAGCTTGTCAACTTAATCAACGCAAGAGAATTGAAAATATTAAGCTAAAAATTCCTCCTTTCACCAATAAAACAAACCACAAGAATTTCTAGATTGGGTACCATGAGTGGAGAAAGTTTTTTACTACTATGAGTGAGATGAGCGCATGAAAGTGAATATGGCTTTTTTGGCATTTTTTGATTATGCTAGTTTGTGATGGGATAAATTACAGGTTGAGAGATGAATGATCGATGAAGAAAATGTTTGTTCATGGGCTTTGATGAAAAGATTGATTATACGTAGATTTGTGCCAAATTATTATTAACAAGAGATACTGATGGAGTTACAGTCCTTAAGGCAGAGCAAGTGGAGTGTAGAGGAATATGTGAAGGAGTTTGAAACTTTAATGGTAAGGTGTAACATTAGAGAATATTCATATGAATCTATAGCCGGTTCATTAATAGCTTAAAGATGGATATCATCAGTGTAGTAGAGCTCCAGCACTATCAGATCCTAGAGGATATAATTAAGTTGGCTAGCAAAGTTGAAAGGCATCAATGCAGACAATCTCAAAAATCACACCACTATAGTAAATTAGATGAAGAGGAAAAGAAAGAAGATGGGAAAGAAAAGAACAAAGTAAAAGTGGTGGATGATGAAGCACCTGATCAGACACAATAGCGAAGGAGCTGGGATATTAAATGTTTCAAATGTTTAGGATATGGTCATATCGCTTCTCAATGTCCTACTATAGAAAATGTTATCTTTTGAGTTTTGAGAGCAGCTTTTGTGTGTGAAAAACCCTTGTGGTGATTATGAATATTGAGTTTTAATTCTCTTTCTTCTTGAATTCTTATCAATTCTTATGTCATATAGAATTGTGGTAAACCCTGTCAGTAGCATTGTTGTCAAAACCGGCTCGGACCGATAGGTTCGATCAGAACCGATACTAATGTTGAGCCAAATCTCGCCTAAAACTTCTTTTTGTATCAATCGATGAGACTCAGATTGACTCGGGCAGTCAAACCAGGTTGAACCGAGAAATCGAGGAGGTCGAATCGGACAACCAGTACCGAAAAAACAAAATAAAAAATAGAAATTTAAATATTTATTCATATTTTATTATAAATTTATAAACTATAATTATTATATTATGTTTATTTAATAATTAATTGATGAATTTGATCCAAATGTAGATTTAATTGAGTAATATCATATATATTGGTTTTTCATAATTAAATTATCCTTCATGTTTTACTTTTTCGTGATCCCTGTTCGACCATTGGTGGAACTTAGTTCGACCCTTCAACCCCTATCCTAACCCCCTAGCTTGTTTGGGTCAAACCCAAGTTCAGTTCTAACAACAATGGTTATTAGAGTCTTGTGATTTTTTTAACAATCGTGATTATTTTATAGATCGTGGATTCTATCTGTCACGCCCTAAGGGGTACCCTAAACGTAACAGTCTGTCACACTTAACATTAAAGCTTAAGTATAACAACCTTAGCCATCCCTAGAAGCTTTGATATTAAGTGTAAGGCGTGCTCTCACAATATTAGAGGACTATACATCGAATTATGAAGCTTAAGATGATATAATAATACATTAAGAAAAGAGGATTTATAATATTCTTTTGTTATTAACAATGTTCTTACAAAACTTAGGGACATTTCCCTTATTCATAAATCTATTACAGGAGTATTTCTACGTCCTATCTACTAAACTTTATCTTAGGAAATTCCTTAACTAAAAAGAAAAATATCTGATTGCAGGGTCCTCGTGGCCTCAACCACAAATAAAGGAACTGCAAAAGATATCTATAAGATATAAGCTAATAGGCTTAGTGAGAACTATTTCCATAAATGACTTCTTGAAATGAAAATTCAAACAAGTTATTTAAACAAACATATGCAATGCAACATACACGTAGGCAAACAAGGCATATAGTTTTCGAGAACTATATGTTGAATGAATTTATGCCCTCCATTCGAGGTTTGGTGATATGTAACCTTAAAACAAGTAGTTTTTGTTAAAAAGATTTATGCTTTTGACCAATATCGCCAAGCATATGAAGTCTACTTGAATTGAGCCTTGCTTTCGGATCTTCCGCCAAGCATTTCATTAATGTCGCCAAGCAATCGCTTTCGGTCATTCCGCCAAGTATTGCTTTCGACCTGAGCTACAATCCTTCTCACCCAAGGATATTAACCCAATGCAATGTGACTCACTTCATGGTATGCATGAACCCATTTATTTATGATATCATAACATTATTATTATCAGATTTAAGGTGATCAAGGAATTTCATACAAATCAAGTGTTATATTAAAACAAACATTAAATCAATTCTGGCATCGATATTCTTAGGATTCTTTCAAAGAATTATCTTTACAAACATATCCATTTGTATTTTCTTAATTCTAATGCAACTAAATTACAAGCACAAACAAGTAAAGCATTTTAAGGAAATAAACTCACGATGCCATGATGACGATTTCTCTAGCGGATGAGTCACTCACACACTCCACTTAATCGAAATAGTCTTTGGGATATAGGTATTCTTCCTCGGAATCACCTAGCCAAAGAAAATGCCCAAAATGAGTACTTCTTGATGATTTTCTTTGAATTTTGACAAAACAAAGTCATGAGAATGTTAAAGTTTGTATAAAGGAGAATTCCAATTTAAAACGACCATAACTTGGTCATTTTAACTCGGAATTGCGCATATAATATATCGATTTCTACCTACTCGAAAAGATCTACCCATTTCTAATACTATTTTTAACAAACAAGATCATATAAGCTCCGAAACAGTGGTGAAAAAATTCACCACGAATTTTCCAACTCAAAAATAATTTTGGTTTAAATATTAAATCATTAAAAATTTGTTTGATAAATACTTAGTTATCTATATAGTTAAAAAATTCTCTTTTTATAGCTACTTAGCTCATATTTATTCATGCTCAAGTGTTTGTTATCCATTTATGTTTCTTAAGTAAAACAATGTTAAATTAGGAGTTTAGAAAACTATAGTTTACGACAAAATTCATTTTGGAAATTATTTTGAAATAAATATTTTGATTCCTTTTGTTTTCAAAGAATTGCTTTATAATTGACTTGTTATAACTTTTCGAAAAGAAATTTTCTTCTTCTTCTAAGTGCTACTTTTCCCATTTATGTTCTATAAAATCTTTCTTTGACTATTTATTTGAAAAGATCTAAATTTGAAAATTCTTACTTCTTGCTCCTAAGGTTTCCGTTATGTTAGGTTCTTATAAAAGTCATTTCTATATTAAAAATCATTTTTCTCTTTGAATAACAAAGTGACATAGAAAGGCTTTTCAAAACAAAAATAGTTTCAAAAATTGTAGTGAGTTCTTCTTAAAACTTGGAAATAAATAACTTTTACTTTTGTTAAACTATAGATTTTATATTTCATATAACTTATTCCTAAGTGATAAAATTTCCTTTTTATCAATTATTTTTAGTGCTTGAAAAAAATTTGGACAGCAATCTTAATGAACATGGTTTATGAGAAATAATAGCAAGCAAAATAACATAAATAAAATAAAGTCAAGTATTGGGATCTTAACTTCTTCAAGGCTTCCGGACTAAGAAGTAGACTAGTACCAAAAGAAAAATAAAATGAAAGAAAGAAAAATTTATTTTAACTTGATGAGGACAAACCTAAGACTAGAGGCTAGTCTTAAAATAGCAAGAAATAAATAAATTGCAATGGAATGGATAAATAAATTACATTGCATGAAAATAAATAATTGCAAGTGAGCTTATATGCTCTAAAGAATATGTATATGTATATGTATATATACATAATAATTCTTAGATATAATAACAATAACAAGAACAAAATAAAACAATATAAACATAAATGGATTTTTCATAAACAAGAACAATACATGAACATAGTGTAGCTTCCATAACACTTAGTCTTTGGAAACTCACTCCATGGTCATGCAAAGCTACATGACATGAAGAGAAGAAAAATAATAAGAAAGTTTACCCAAAGAAGTTTTGGTAGTGTTATGGGTTTTGTTGTAGGTAGAAAGTGGTTTTGGAATTATTTTAGAGAGTTTTGGAAGGTTATTTGGAGAGAGTTTTGAGAGGAAATTTGAGAGAGTTTTTGTAGGAAATTTGTGAGTAGTAATTGTGTGAAAGAAGTGAAAGAGAGGGTATTTATAGGAAAATGTGGAGTGATTTTTTAGTGATTAAAATAAAAGAAAATTAAAATAAAATTGAGAGAGATGCATGAGAGGGGGGCAGGCCATGTAGAATAGAGAGGGGAAGAGAGATTTTATTTTGTATTTTTGTAGATTAAAAGAAGTAATAAGTAAGGTAGATATGAAATAAAGTTATAGAAAAGGCAAAAAGTAAATGTTATAGGTTATGGTGTGTGTAAGAGTAGATGTAAGAAAAAGTAGAGATAAAAGAATAGTGTAGAATAGTAATGAATATTGTATTGTAAAGTAGATATGACTAATAAAATACCAGTAATAAGAAAATACGCGTATAATTGCGATATCTGTTATTTTTACTTGTCGAAAAATTATAAAACTGATATTTTGAAACTTATATTTTTACAAGTCTAACGGTATATTGGGAATATTTTTACTATTCTGAGTCCCGAGACACGTTTTTGAACTGTGTCCGATCGGGTTCAAAACGATTTACGGTTTTACTAATCTGATCTTTTTAGGCTTCCTTGGGTAATTACGCACTACTCTATATTCTAATCTCCTACTTACTTTCACCGAGTTGCTTATTCAGGATTACCGGACTTAAGCTATTACATCTAACTAGGGTTTTGTTAACTTTTAAAGTTCCGGTTGACTTCCAGATTAGGGTTTTAGGCTAAACCGATTCTAAAAATTTAGGGTTTACACTATTGTTCTATAATTTAATTATAAACTAGTTTAATTTTATCATTCGTTGATCTTATCGAACGATAATTTTATCCATATCAGTTCTATTGAAAAACCCCAAAATTCCATATCAAGGTTGAATCCCCTCAAGCTCGCATCACAACTGGTATGTTTGGATGGTGATCGGTATTTATACTTGCATAAGTATTTGATTTATATCTGTATCTCATTTTATATTTAATTTATATTTGGTCTATATGATCTATTTACAAGTAAAATTATTTATTTTTCATTTATATCTATTTTTTGGTAAATAATCTATTTGAAAAGGTTTGTGTGCCATTTGCACACAAATAAAACAAACAAACTCTAGGTGATGGAAAACCAACATAAGCCAAAAAAAAAAAATGATAATTGTTATGTCTTGTATCTTAAGTTTGTTTATTTCTATAATTGATTATTTAAATTTAAAAGTATCATTATGATATTTAAATTATATATTTCTATAATTAATTAATTAAATTTTGATAAAATATATAATTGAGTAATTGAATCATATTAATTTGTATAATCAAATACCACATCTAATATTATTAACAGCCTCAAAAAGTTGATCGATAGTAAATTTGCAATTTCAAACTTTATCAATCCTCCTTTGCATGATTCAAACCCCTTCCATTCCTCGATAATTCATTTAGTGGGAGTCATGAGTAATTCTATGCATGTTTGTATTTCTAAGATTTGGAAATGCACTATTTGCTATCTTATATGTAATTATATTGGCAATTATAATTGTCGCATTAGCTTAAAAGTATATGACATGTGAGAATGTGTTTAATTATTGTTGTATTAGGCTTCACTGCTCGCTTTATAAATATTTCAAGTATTACTGATATCTATATGTGGATTTGCATGATGATGCTATGGGTTTTGATGATGAAGATACCAATTGAAGGTGTAGATAATGCGATGGAAAATAGCTGGATTTAGGACTTTACTTGACACAAGAATTCTAAGAGTTTTGATGAACCTTTATTTTATCTTCAGATGACTGTACTTAAACTAATTGGAATAGTAGCATAACTTTTAAATTTTTGCAATTTAGTATCTCATGTTTAGATTTTTGCAAGTTAATGCACGTACTTTTAAAGTATGTGAGATTTAGTGCCTCTTTTAATTAACATTCGATAGACATTTATTTTGATGACAGGATAATGACAAGCCAAGTGCTGTACTTTCAATTTATGACAATTATTTGCTGCTTTAGTACTATATATATCTTTATATTTTGGCAATTTTTAGCAAAGTATCTATTATTATCCTGTCATCAAAATGAAAATCCATCAAATATTATTTAATAAAGGTACTGAATCACACATACTTTAAAAGTATGAGTAGTAATTTATCAAAAATTTAAAGATAAGTCACTAAATTGCCAAAGCCACTTGACTTACCTTTACCCCTAAACTTATTTTACATTACTCATACTTTTGTGGACCTAAAGTCCTATGTTTTTCAATTAGTGAGTTGAGCTAACATGAGAGGCCCATACTGGGCCTTGCTTTTAAATGAGTATTTTATGCAAAATATCTCATGAAGCAAGTTTTTACATGATATGAAATATCCTAAAGCATGTAAAAAAAGATGATACTCTTTCACTTTCTAAAAGTTTATACGAATTTCTTAAATAAAACATCACCCAGTTTAAATATGCCTAAATACCATATGTGGCTAAATTGATACGTCATGTGTGCTTGGAACATGATTATTGATGGTAAATAATAAATCACAATCTTATCGAGCCACTGCAAGTCTTACATGGGCCAAAGGGCCCATAGGAAATTAAGATGTCTATGAATTCAATTGCTCCACAAGGAATCCACCCAAGTTATGACCTTAGTCCTTAATCTCCCAAGGAGTTTAGCTCGACGCAAACTTTAGTCCCGACCTCAGCTCTCTAAGGAGGATTTCTCATCTTCCTCTCACCAAGTCCTACCTCCTCGATGAAGTTCCATAGTGACATGATCGCACGAGCTTTCTCACGAGTTGTTCCCCTAACTTGCTGCAAATCCTCAACATGCCCCTTTCCTCCTGATGAGGTCGGGGATCACCAATTTAGCCACACTCCATGCTGCTCCATCTCCTTCAGCTCAAATCTAAGGATGAATCTAGCTCCTTTAGATGAGCTACTAACCTGAGATGTCACTGTAATATAAAAGATTCTTGTGGGCCTATTCTAGTATAGCCTCAACTCTAAACAGTCTTTTCCTCCAACCAAGTAAGGTAAGTCTAAACATTTCATAGTTCTTGAATATTCTGCACACTTTGAGCTCTTGAGAGAAGTGACCATGACTAACTTAAGCATGGAGTGGCTGCACCGGACCACCCCCAATGCATCATGTGATCGACTTTCTACATTTGTAGGAGTATATCTTTATCGGAGGAATCAACAATTGCAACAGTAACACTATAGTAATTACCTCCTTTTGAAAAATTAAACACCCTGATTAATCAACTAACACTGTGTTTGGCATCTTACTAAGAATGTGAAAAAAGAAAGATATGGAAAAGAAATGAGTGGAAGGGAAACGTAAGAAAAGTAAAATATGATTCTTGTTTGGATATGATAAGTGGAAATGGAAAGAAAAGGATGGAAATATTTCATTTTCCCCTATGTTTGGTTAGTATAAGGGAAATTAGAGGTAAGGAAAAAAAAATAAGAATATTACTAAACCACCCATATCTTATCTCTTGCTATTTTTAATTCTGGGGGCATTTTAGTAACTTTATATAATTTCCACTTTTTTTATTACTTTCTCTTCAATTTTGACGAGAAAGAGAAGTCCATTAAATTCTAACCCGATCACTATGGTTATAGACGAGTTGAATCAAGACGATACAATATCAAGCTTATATTGGACTTGAATGTAAAACTCGAAGCTTGAAACTGGGCTCGAACTTGAATGAGCTTTGATTTTTCAGCTCGAACTCGAATCGAATTGCTACTCAATAAGCTTGAACTCGACTCAATTAAGCTCGATTATTCCTATAGAAATCAATTAGACTAAAAAATAAATAAGGATTTGAGAATATAATTGAATTTTTTGTTGATTTGGTCTTAAATATAATAAATGTGGACAACTGGATATGAAGGAAAAAACGACGTATGAAAATAGGCTTTAAAAAAAGAAAAAACATAAATTTTATAATGTTTTAGAATAAAATTATAAAAAGTTTGATTAGATACGCAAACAACTCGAATTGAGTATTCTAAAATTCGAACCAAGCTCGATAGCTACTCAAATAGCTCACAGATAATCTTGACTCGTCTATTGTCTTACCGAGTATTGTGCATAATTCCTTATGTCTTAGTTACAATTCGATGTACTTTTAAGATGTTTAATTTTAAAATTAATAAAAAAAAAATTGTAAGCTGTGTTCGTGCCTTTATTTTTTGTCAAATTCATGAAAAATATATGAATAGTAAAGATCATAAATAATTAATTTACAACGTACCACATCTATTTGGCATAATTGTCTTACTTTTGTGTTGTGTATGTGTCACTTTGTTGTTTTTTCATAATTATATTTCCAATATACCGTATTCCCATTCATGTTGAGATCTAGATTTCGGTATAATGTATTAAAATACATGGCGTCTTTCCTTGACCAAGGGTCTTATATTATTGCGGTGGTCCAACATGGCTCCAACGCGTGCAGCGAATGTAACGGAAGCTGCCTGATGACTAGCTATGAAAGTCATTACATGAACAGTCACCAAAATTGAACAGAAGAATCCTAGTTTTTGAAGGTTGATTCAGCCTCAATCATAGACTACTCTTGTGTGGACCAGAAAACCAGTGTCCTTGTTTAAGCAAAAGCTCGCTAAATCCTCCTCCTCCATTTCATGCTTTCTTTTCCTTTCTTTAAAATTTGATGCATCCGCGCCTAAGAGCAGAAAATATCATTAACATATTTAAGTTTAACACTGCTAAATGAATACACAATTAAAATTTCAATAGAGTACATATTTGTAAGAAAAATTCTATCGTACAATCATGTTTTTAAACAGAACCGAATTCATCAATTATTTAACGGTTCAAATCCATATCCAATTATGATCACACACTTTTAACTCCTTTTTAATTTCAAGTAAGATATCATATTTTAGACCTCATAAAATTTTCTATGGTTCTCCTACAATATGAATATATTGCTCAGTTTCTTTCCAAAACGAAGTACCCACCGGCCTTCTTCATCATGGCTAGATAGATCTCGACAATTTCTATTTTGAATAATCTCCATTATGTTTCTAAATTGGCATGAATACCAGAATTAATGAAATCCATTATTCAAGAATCATTACCATATGAAGAAGAAGTACTAAACTTTGCAGAAACCACGTCCTGAATAATGATAATAATAGTAAAGTAAATATGTATATATCATGTAAATCTTTAAGAGCATGAATAACAAGAGAAAACTTTAAGCGGCACTAACATATCATCAAAATTAGAAATTGATTAGTGATTTATAGATATTGGTAAAATCATAACATTTAATAGTTTTATAAAATCTATGCACTATTACCGCTGATAATTCAAAATTCATTAACACTTATACCACTACTTATTTTGACATATAGTGTATTAGTATGATAATATTGAGGTATTATAGTTGTTTTGTTTTGTTTTTTTTTTCTTTTAAATTTTTGGCAAAAGTCATAATAATCCAATAAAAATATGATTAAATAATATTTAAAATATTCAATAATACCTAAACACATAAAAAATAAAGAATATGGAATAAAATAAAGGGATTTTTAAAAAGGAAAGATGTTAAGAAGTTAATGTAACACGTAGCGATATTAAATAAGATCCTCGACATTATAGATGCCCTAACAAGGTTTATAATATATCCTTGGGTAATGGGTACCGTGGATCCGGTCATAAAAGGTTGGGTCCTGCTTTGCGATCGATAGCTGGTTTGCATTTACTCATGTCTTATCCGGTGGCCAGAGCGCTATTAAACAATTAATTTATGGGGGAATAAAAGATCTTATCTTTTTCTATAAAAATATCTTACATATTTTATCTTGCATGCAAAAGTTAAAATTACATGTGTTATTATGTTGTACTATCTGTAGATTGTTTCCTTATATTCCCTGTGAATATGTCTTTAGTGTAGCATATTCAGATTTTAATTTATGTTAAAATGAGGATCGCAGTTCTTATAACTTAAGGATTATATATTACTAGAATGATGTGTATGCATGTTTAAAATGAACTATTCAATTTTATTTTAAAACTTATTGATGTTCTCTTAATTTCAGTTTTTGAAAAATTATATATACCTAAATATGGTGTCAAGCTGATTAAATAATTTTGATTTAATAATGTAAGTGATTTGGATAAGCTTGTTAGGTAAACTACACTATAAGATCACAATGTTGGAGAATAAGTTCATTTGAGATCATAACGTTTCAAGTGATTAAAAAGAGTTCACAACATTTAGAGAAGTATGTCAATTGAGGTCACCATTACATGTATCAATAGGAGAAATATTTAAAATTAAAATTTAGAAGATGTAGCACATTGTGACACATGTTAATGATGACCTTAATTAATCTACTTTTCTACACGTTGTGACATCTTTTTAACTACTCGAAATATTGTGATTTAAAATAAACTTACTCCCTAAACATTGTGATAATCTCTCTTAACTACTCGAAATATTGTTACCTTAAATAAACATACCCTCAAACATTATGACTTTTCCATATAATTTACCTTATTTATATATTTATGGTTTGGTTAGTTGCAAAATGCTTGAGTTAAATATGAATAATGATTAAAATTAACAAAAAAAATAAAACATATAAATGATGAACCTTACAAAGTTACACACCCTTTTAATGATTAATTTTTAATATTTCTGATTATATACTATTTGCTATTCTATTCCTAACTCTGAAAATTTTAAAAATAATTAAATCTCTTTTTGTTCAAAAATCATTTTAATATATAGCTTGTGAGTTACATGTTGATTCCAATTGCTCTTTCATTTTTTTTTTTTTCACTTTCGATATGTGTCTATTTATTATTTGTCACACCCCTCCCCTTCCTGTTCATACAGATAAGGCTGTTGAGATGTGATGCCAGGAACACTGACCTCACTCCAAAGTCCTCAAAGACAACTCTATCGCGGCACAAGAAGTATTGTTACCCATAGCTATAACATTCGACCCTTCGCACGCTGCTACTCAATTGGTGAAGGTGTTCACCTTCGGTTGGAACAAAAGTCATAGGTCCGGGGTTCAACTCGTGGGCGCTGCAACGTGCGAAGGGTCGAATGCTACGACTATGGGTAATAATATCTCTTGTGTCATGACAGAGTTGTCTTTGTGGACTCTAGATCAAGGCCAATGTCCCTGGCATCATATCTCTGCAGCCTTGCCTGTATTAACAAGAAGCGGATGATATTATTACATCAAATTTATATTATTTTTTAATTAGTATACCATCGTGTCCAATAAACTTTAAATAATCATGGTCTTACAAATAGCTATTTTCCAAATACTTTTTTTCCCCTTCTTTTGCCAATTATACTTATCAAATTTTAAAGAAGAAGATTTTCAAAATTTCTAATACTTATAACATACTTTTTAAAAAAATAAGTTTACGAAAATTTTAAAATTCTTTCATTTAATATATAAGAATATTTATTAACATTTTCGGAATAATTAAAAGAATAACGGAACACAATTCACAAATCAACATGGAGCTTTATGCCAATACTTTCCTTTAAATAGAAGGAGATAATCCAATCAAGCTACTTTATCTCAATTTATTTAAAGAAATTTTATCTTCATCTGCTTTGCATACCCATTTGTTGGACCATGATTGGCCTTTGCATGACGCCTCGAGGATATGGTATATGTTAATGCTACAACTTGGAAGGAAATTATCTTGTTGAAATATGGTTATTAAATGATTGTTGGCTGTTCAAATTTATTTCTAAGGACCCACATCCTCAATAACAGTAGTATACGTTTAAAAATTTTATGATTTTTTTATTAATTTTTGATAAATTCATTCTATCAACTATTTAATCATTCATATTTATATTCATTCATGATTGCACCATTACAAAAGAGTTAATTAAGTTTGTAATAAAGTACAACGTTATCTCAATATATTTCAAATAACATTTCAATTAGTGTTTAAACCATCAAATGCCCTCTAGATTCTTTTCAAAATCCAATTAACTAGTTTCTTCCATAAACAAATTTGAAAAAATCATAAAACAATTTAATATTTGGTAAACGCAACGGAAACTAGTGTGATATTTTTGGGTAATAGAATATAATAAGGTACGATTAAAATTTATTATTTAAAGGAAAGAATAGAGAAATAATAATTATTCTTCATAGTTGTTTTGAGCTCGAATGCATCGATATAGAAATATACTCCCGCACTTCCTATAGAGAAATAATCACTTCTTAGTGTGGGGTTAAGTATTCCTTTTAAAGGAAATCAACCAAAGGTTTCACAGAACAACCAAAGTTATGGAAGTAGGTAAATTAATTGATATACGTTGGGTTGTCAAAATCAGAATTTTTTTGAATGTATAGAATCAATAGGATCATATAAATCATGTAAAATTAATAAAATTATATCTAAATTTATAATTTAATTTATGTATTTAATCAATTTTATATCTATTTTAATTAATAAAATAAATAAATTTATAAATTTATATAAATATATGTTTGACTCGTGATATTGAAAATTTTAAATATACTTAAAAACCAGCAACGAAACGATAACATGTATACCGGAAACTTGAAAATGGTTACATGAGGTGGGATTCAGATAACGCACTTGAATGGTGCATTTAATTCAATCAACTGTCTCAAAGCTACTCATTGATGACCTTTAAGTACACCTTCGTACGCAATAAACGCGCATGAGGAGTCTCGGAAGTCGGACCACTTGCATGAATAATTAAAAAATAGCTGTAAAAATAAGTTAATAATCTAAAAAAAAAAAATTGGAAAGATTGATATATTAATTATTTTAATAATAGGATAGAAATCTAACTTGTTAAATGATTAAGGCCATCCTTATTTTAGGATCCTGATAGAGGATTCTATATGAAATATTTTATTTTTTGAAGTCTTATAAGATGGGAAAGATTTTTAAAATTTTTTAAAGTTATTGAGGTCTTTTTTATTTCTTTTTATAGTTTTTTATTTTATTTTATGTATTTTATAAAGATATATTAGACTCTAAAAATCTAAAAAGATGCAAAAAAAAAATTATGTAAAAGACTTTAAAAATAAAATAGCAAGTTTTTCTAAAAAAAAAAAAAATACACTTTTAAATATTAATGCAACACTTTACGCGGCTTCTAAAAATAGAATACCTATTCCACTCAAAACAATGGGTCCCTAGAAATCTAGCATTTCTGGAGCATTATCCTAAAATTCAAATCCCATGCTTGTCCTATAAATGGAAACCTTTTTCACTTATTCCTATCGTTCCATTTATTGCCAACCATTACCATCTATAAACAATGAAGCCATCATCAGTTATACTTTTCCTATTTTTTGTGTTCTTATCATCTTGCTCAACTTCCTACGCAACTGTTCCTGCCTCCGCTCAGTTCAAATATGTCAATACAGGTGAATTCGGTCCATATGTAATTGAATATGATGCCGATTACCGTGTCCTTGACATCTCTTCTTCTATATTCCAATTATTCTTCTACAACACCACCCCAAATGCCTATACACTTGCAATGAGAATCGGAACCCGGAGATCAGAGTCGCTCCGCCGTTGGGTTTGGGAAGCCAATCGCGGCAAACCAGTTCGTGACAATGCCACGTTCTCTTTTGGAAGTGATGGTAATTTAGTATTAGCCGATGTAGACGGTACCATTGCTTGGCAGTCCAACACCGCCAACAAAGGCGTTGTCGGCTTCAAGTTCCTTTCCAATGGTAACATGGTGCTTTACGACTCGAAAAACAATTTTGTTTGGCAAAGTTTTGACTCGCCTACCGACACACTATTGGTAGGCCAGTCACTCAAAGTAAATGGAGTCACCAAGCTAGTGAGCAGAGCATCTGCACAAGATAACTCCAACGGACCTTATAGTCTGGTCCTCGAGCCCAAGGGACTCTCTCTTTATTACACAAGTAAGAATTCCCCTAAACCCATGTTGTATTACAGTATTCCAAGTCCTTCTCCTTCTTGGACCCAAGTTACACTCGATGTTGAACCAGAATATGGTGAAGTTGCCTACGAAATTACTTTAAATACCAAAGTGGGTAATTCTTCAGGCCGTGATATATTCTTGACCAGGCCCAAATACAATGCAACCTTTAGCTTCTTAAGACTTGGAATTGATGGGAATCTTAGAGTTTATACCTTTTATACCCCAGTGAGCTGGGGTGCTTGGGAGGAAACTTTCACTTTATTTTCTGAGGAGTCATCACGGGATGTCACCAGAGTACACCCAATGGCAGATGGGTGCCAATTGCCTAGCAGGTGTGGCAATTTTGGACTTTGTGAGGAAGGTCATTGTGTTGCTTGCCCACTTGCTAAGGGGCTTCTGGGCTGGAGCAAGGATTGTGCACCACCAAAGGTCACAAGCTGCAAGCCCACTGATTTCACCTACTATAAACTTGTAGGTGTAGATCATTTCATTAGCAGTTACACTAATGGTTATAATGCGAAGGAAAGTGACTGTGGTGCTAAATGTAGCAAGGATTGTAAATGCATGGGCTACTTCTATAATCAAGCCACTTCGAGATGTTGGATTGCTTATGAGCTTAAGACTTTGAGTAAAGTTGCGAATTCATCTCATGTTGGCTATATAAAAACTCCCACAAAGTAGAGGGACCTGAATATCTCTGTATCTTATGTTAAAGTTCGTGTATTGTATGCTTGTTGCATCAATAATGATAAAAATAAAATAGCGTTTTGAATGTTGTGATTAAATTATTTTTTCTTTGCCTGTTAACTCATTTCCCAATTTAATAGTTAATAGACATTGACCTGGTTGATGAGCTAAAATTGTAAAGCAGGCATATGTCAATCTCAAAACTAATTTACTGTTGCTTTTAAATGGTCGTATTGTGGTTATTTTGATATTATATTTTCTTATTTTAAGTAGTTTTTTTTTAAGAAATAAATATCAAAGAAAAACTTATAGTTTAACTTATGAAGTGACCAAACAGATACGATACAGATATGATATAGATAAATTACAAATATAGATCTGATATGAATATAATATAGGTAAAATGAGACAATCCAAACATACTCTAAAGTATGCAAAAACTAGTGGTCAGTTTTTGATATTGCTAGATTGCTGATACAGCACAAAGCAGAAGATATAGATATTTGAGAGAATAAAAAACAAATTAAGAATAATTAATTCCGAATGTCAAAATGGTTACATGCGTTTTTTATATGCCTACCAATCCTCAACATGTCAAGGAAATAGTATAAAATATGAAAAAAAAAATCAAAAACAAATTTTCTTGAAAAGCCTCATTCGTTATAAGAATAGATAAATTTGACCCTGGATGAAAAAAATGCAAAACGATATTATTATAATTCATCAAAGTTGACCCATGTCACCCATCCACAAGGTTAAAGATAAGGGCGATGCCATGCTTTATTTAGTTTTAAAACCAAATGATTAACAGTTTAAGCTCTAAGTATAGTAATCTTTTTCTTTTTTCTATATATAATACTTAATAAGCTGCCGCAAGTTATTATATTATAAAAGTTCTAATCGCAGCTAGCTTTTACACTTGTAAGCACCAAGTCATGTCAATTTCAAGAATTTCTCCACAACTTTCTCCCCTAATATTCTTGATAATCTTACCCAAAAAAAGAAAAAAACTGTTTTGGATATCTAAGGTAAATGCATCATTAATAGTAAATGTGGTTTTGAAGTGGGGTTTTGAACTAGTAGTTTAATTAGAAAATAATTGTTGTGTGTTAATTGTTAGTGGCCTATAAATAATTAAATACTAGTGAAATTTGTGTGGACTATTTTGTAAAAAATATGCATTATCCTCACTACTTATTTAAAACATATTGATACTTTCATACAACTTATCCGAGCACGTAGCATATCACACTCAATGAAATTTTTTTTATCTATTAGAAGCAAACACAAAATCGGATGCACTAATTTTGTTTCCAGTGCTCCAAATACTAGGGGTATAAATGAACTAAGTTAGTTCACAAACTACTTGAATATGGCTCAATATTTACTCGAGTTTGATTCAAAACTAATCGAGCTAAGTTTAAGCTCGAACTACTCGAGTAGTTTATTGAGCCGAGCTCAAGCTACAATTAGTTTATTGAGTCGGGCTCGTACTTTTTTATTTTAGTTCAATTAGCTAGCGAATCTAATCGAGCTCTAGTCGAGTATAAATATTGATTAGATTTAGATGAGTTTGGATGCTAATATTATTTAAATTTGAATTTAAAAAGCTTTTTAATAACTCGAGTCTAAACAAGTTTAACAAAGTTGATTTAAAACGTTTGTAGTATTATTTCGAGCCAAAATCGAGCTTAAAATTTAAGTGCAATCAAACTTGAGTTCCAGCTCAACACTGTACCATCTTACTTGACTCATTTGTAGTCGTACCACATACTACGTTGTAATATAAACTTGTTTTGACTTTTAATTTGTAAGACATTAAGGTGAGTTTTGTTTTATACAAAATATTACCACATGGAGTCATGATGAAATTAATATATATATATATATATATATATAAAAGAAAAAAACATGAGAATAAATCAATAGACTTCTTAATTAACGTGTAATTTAAAAAATGTTCATAGATAGAAAGAGTTGCTAGGGTTACGACCCCCTTAATCGGCCAATGTGACACTGGCATGGACAAATATCATTTGCTTGAATATTTGTTTCTGCATTATCAAAGCAGATTTATCTCTTTAGGTAGGAGGAAGATAAAAGCTTCTTACGTGAATGAGCAAACTTAGGATTGCATATATTTCAATGAAAGCCTTAGAAGATATTTTTGGATTTTAGCTGCACCAGATGTTTTACTTTCCTTGAAAATTCAAAATAATCAAAATTGGATATGAAAGAATTATAATCTTCCCATTACACAAAATATATCTATATGTTCCTATATATCTTCTATATTATCAGCTGACTACATCATATTAAACTCCACAATCATTCAAAAGAGTATTGTTTGATAATTAAATGATCACTAAGTCTATAACATCATTTAAAATTATGAATGCATGCTAATAACTTTGTAACCTAGTGGTATTATCACTGATCTTTCATGTAAGATGAGTCAAGTTTGAATCCCCTTTTCGCAGTTGTAATAATAAAAGAAAATATGAATGCATTTGTAAAATTTGGATATTAGAGTGATAACTCAATTTAAGAAATAATAATAATAAACACAACACTATATACTCTATTGGAAACATGGGCCCCACTGTTTTTGCTATATAATTAAAAAAAAGGAAAAAAGTCACTCAACTCTCTCCTATATATATAAATTTAAAAATATTGATTTAATACTCAAACTTTATCCAATTTTTCAATTAGTTATCTTACTTTGGTGAAATAAATTACCTTAAAATTTATAAGAAGTAAATTAACATTTTTGAACCTTGGGTAATTAATTGTATAAAAGAATAATGTTTAGTATTAAATGTGATATGTACTCTATATGGAAAATTCTATGATTCTACATTATCCAATGGCTCACTATATGTAATCATGATCGAGTCACTAAAATAATTCATATTATAATTATATATTTATTTTAACTGTTAGATGGTTGACTGATTAATCTCGTTATTAATGGAACATAGTGGCTCCCACCCTATTTATATTAGATGGTTCATGAATAAAGGATATGGGTGCGAATAATACTCGAGCACCAATTTAAAAAAAAAAAAAAGGAAAAGAAAAAGAAAAAGAAAAGAAAGAAAAAGAGTGGCCCTCCTCAACATAGTTGAGCGCTTCCGTAATAGAAGATTAACTTGAATGATCATAGAACTACTTATACGAAGAATGAGACAAAGAGATAACTTTAAACAAATTACAAAAGATTATATGAATAAAATCAAGAGGAAGAAGAGTAAATAAGTAATAGAAGTCTCAAATATGTGAAAGGGCCCAATGTACCCAAATGAGATATATTGATTGCAATTTACACGGGAAAATGACTAGTTACAACCATAAAAAATAATGGGCAAGAGTCCGTGGATTTGTATAGTGTGTTAATGGGCTTATGAAGGGATATAAGGAATCGAGGAGCCATAAGAGAAAACCTAGTCAGTACCTTCAGCCTACCAAGGATTGATAAAATAGAATGAACAAAGTAAGCCCACAAATCCAAAACATCAAAACAAGGTTGTTGCTTGGACCGTGGCATAAATTTAGTTATAAAAGAGTAGGGCTTGACACTTGACATTGACACATTGGCAATATTCTACAGAAAATCAATTTTTTTTTTCTTTTTTTTCCCATATGAAATATTTTGTAAGATGACATGAATAAAGTAGCAGAAATCTTTTAGAAATACAAGAAAATCAAAGGTGAGCAATCTTGAGTTACTAAGATAATACAATAATTCAAGTAAATGTATCTAGCAAAAAAAAAAAAAAAGTAAATGTAAAATCACATATGTAGTAACGAGCTCATAAATGGAATACGTATATATTTTAAAATAAATATTACCATTGGATGTTTGTAGTCACTAAACAAAACAAATGATTTAATCTAATCAACCCATTGTCTACTAATTACTTATAATCTAAAAGTATGATTAACTTCATTAGAAACAATGACTCTAATATGATGGATCAATTAAAATGGTTATTGACTTCATAACATGAACAAGAGTCATGTGAAAATCAAGTTAGATCTTTGTTTACAACTTTTCTTCTCTTTTTTGGCTGATCGCTAATACATATGCATATACTTGTGGATGAACCCCAATTTCGTGAATTTATGTTCCTTTTCTAGTATTTTTGTGATATTGACATCACTTTTATTGGTTTCAAGATGTTCTATCTTTATAGAATGAGAGATAAAAAGATAACTTTGCTCGTTAGCCATCCCAGAGAATTCTTGATATAGCATTTGCAATTAACCAATTAACCATTAACTTCTTGTACTATTAGATTTACTAAAAGTGCAGCCATAAGTCTATAATGGAGTGAGATTCTAGTTAAAAGATTTGAAATCTAACTTAGTATGACTAAGGTAATCCCTAGTCTTTTAAAGCTTAGAATATTTAAGTATAATCAAATGTTGAAGTAAACATGTAGGACAAGATAGTTGGGTAGTAGCTTAAGTAAAACTTGTTTTGCTTTATTAACGTAAGGTAATATAAGAAGTTATCATAATATAATACACATAAATAATCACAAAAGAGATAAGGAATTTTGAGATTAGTTTATCTATGTACTAATGACATGATCACGAAGTACGGTATTGGATGGTTTGAAAATTAGACAAATTTTGCATTAGGCAAGTACAATCATTAGGGTGGGCAATCAAGCTTGAAAAGGGCTTTAGATCAATAATTAGAGATCATTAAAAATGATGAGTGGTTGAAGTTGATAAGAGGGTACTAGCAACATCCGGCTAAGTCTAACAAATAATGTTCTTCTGTAAAAGGTATTAATAGAGAAAATAACCGCAAGCTTATAAAGAAAATTAAAAATTTGAATATAACCAAGCCACTTCGCTAGCTGGTAATAAGGTAGAGATTGTATTTTCTATGGATAAGTAAAAGATCATTGGTAAGATAGCATATTTGGTATTTCACATCTCTAAATAATGATGTAAAATATATTAATTTTCAAAGCTAAAAGTAAGGACCAAGCAATGATTTTGTTATTTTCCTACCATATTCATTTTATAGACTTAGATAGCTTATCGCTTAAGAGGAAAAAAGCAATCTATTAATAAAAATCGGTGAGACTTCAAGGTAATATCCATGAGGGTTTGCACACGACTAGTTACAAGAGATCAACAATCTAGTGAACAATATTTCTAGAAGGAGATTTAGAGGTTAGTGTAAACCCTCAGATTTTACGATAGTTTTATGGGTAAATCTTAGAGTCGGAATTGAAGCTGGAACCCTAAAGTAAATCAAAGCAACTTTAAACCCTAAATGGCATCAAATAGTTTCTAAAACCTAAAATAGTAAATAAATTTGGAAAATGAGATGAACTCGAATTTTGACTTGGATATATCCTATATACCTAAAAAGATCAGATTGGCCAAAATCTAAATTGTTTCAAGCCATTACAATATCAGATTTCAAATCAAGACATCGGCACATAAAAAGAAGCAAAAATATTCCGACAAAAAATCTAGACAGTTAAAATATTAAGAAACTTATAAAATCATATACAATTTTTATGGCTTATAAAAATGTTAGATATAATATTTATACACGTATTTTTATCTCTACCGATAATTTAATTATCTTGTTTATTGCTATTCACTTACTCTATTTTTTCTTACATCTACTTTTACACACTTACATATCATATTTCTTACATTTACATTACCACCACTATTTTTTACCATACTTTACTTAACACATTTTACACTTTATTACACTTTTTCTTCTTAAATTAATTTTTAATCTCTCCCTCTCTCTCTCATTTGTAGCTGGCGTGAACCATCCCCCACCCCTACCCCCACTTAAACTCTTTTTTTTTTTTTAATTTATTCCATCAATTCCCCTTCACATTTCTCTATAAATATCCCTTTCCTCCTTCATTTTTTACACTTCTTATACACATGACCAAACTCTACCAAAATTTACTCTTAACTTTTCTCTTTACAATTCTTCTGTTAGACATTCTCCCTCTTCATTTCATACACATTCATCTTTCTTCAGGTAAATATTCTAAATACTTCCTTCTTAGATATTTATTATATGACATGTATGTGTAGGTCTTACATATTTTCCAAGATAAATTCCCATGATGCTTAATGCTAGGAATAGAAATATAAGACAACACATTAAGCTTATATCACATTATCATATTATATTCATGTTCATGTTATACTTATTTTGGTTCATGATAATAACTTGACTTCCTATATATTAATACGTATATATAGTAATTATAATTTCTAGAGCCTAAATGCTTATTAATCTAACTTTTTTATTTTATGGTTTTTATTTCATGCACATTAATTATTTCTTACTTTTATAAGATTAGTCAACTTCTAGTCTTAGGACAGGTTTAAAAATCAAGTCCGAATAAGATTTGATTATTTTAAGTCTTAAAAAGCCTTGATAAAAATCTAAGACTTCTATTTTGATTTCATTTTATTTACAAGGAAACTAGAGAATTTAAAGTCTAGGGGAGCCTTGTTTATGATCTAAGACTCCCATTTCCTTTCTCTCCATATTACTTGTTTTATTTTATATGGTGACTAGATTTATTTCAAGTTTTGAGGAGTCTTGAGAACAAGCTAAGACTCCAATGTTTTTATTCTAACAACTTTGAGTTCCTATTTATTTTATTTATTCTTGATATGATTTTGTGCTCATAATTTTTTTTTTTACATTCATAATATTTATTTCTAGGCTCATGTCCATGTAAGTTCATAGCGATGTTGTTATGTCGGAAAATAAAATTTTTAAACATGAATGTTGATTTCTTAGCATGAAAAATGTTTGCTTAAAAAAAATCTTTTCGATACAAGGAAAATCTTATATCAAAAATAAAAATTTAGAACAAGTGATTTACTAAATTTCCCTTGTATGCCAAAGCTTAAGAAATTTTAAGGATGGTACAACTTAGAAAAATTTTTCTCCACCAACACCTAAAGTTCATGTTTTGAAAATAATTAACTAAAAGAATTTTATTATAGAAATAAAATATTCATGAACTTAAAATAAATATAAAATCATGATTTCTAGTTAAGTATTCATATACACAACAATCAAGAGTTAGAATTTTACTTAATCATCCAAAAGTAATTTTTTCAAAAATTAACTTTTCTACCTTCTATGAAAATTGTTTTAATGAATTTTCTATTTTGAGCAACATCATTATGATCATGCATGTAATGTGAGTATTATCATTATTATTTGACTTCTAAAGATGGAAAGATTTTATACTTAATTTATAGAGTTAAAATGAAGTAAAAATGTTGAAAATTGAAAACAACAAGGTTCATAATGGTCTAGACGCATTATGTACCATCCCATTCCAAAATCTTAATGACCTAAATGTTAAAAACAACCTTGAAATGGATAGAGCATCTAAAATAGGTAGAAAATGATTACTCGGATACGAAAATTCCAAGTTAAAATGAGTAATTTATGGTCATTTTAAGTTGGAGCTTTCATTACCTGAAAAAATAACACGAATAGAGTAAATAGAATTAGAAATTTAAGTAGAACCTATATGGAATACTCATTTTGGGTATTTCTTTTATTTAGATGACGACGAGTTTGACGAATCTTTTCTTAGTGACTACTTTGATTAAAGTTTTATCAAGATCTAGTTGAGCGAGTTTTTACTTTATGCTTCATGTACTCTTGTATGTGCTTGTAGAATAAAGCACTAGATTGTAAGAAAAGATGAAAATGGTATGCATATGGGATATCATGAGAATTGTGTATGTGATTCATTATACTTGATAAATAAATGATAAGCCACATCAGAACTTGAATGGTTGAATTATATAAATTGCTTCGATGTTTATGTTGAGATGTATGCGAATATTGGTTGATCACCTTAAATGGAAATTAATTACGGATTGGAAATCCCTTTTAAATAAATTGATTGATCATACACATCATCTAGTGAGTCACATTCACATTTTGCTACTATTGCTTTGCGTGGGACTGGAAACGTAAGTTGCCTAGCTATTTCATGAAGGACTAGGTCATTCGAGGAATACGGCCTCATGGGATGGCCATGTCAAATCGATTGCTTTGGGTAAAAAAATTGGGGACTAGTTGTAGGATTGATTAGAACCTCAGGACAAGTGCACAATTTCAAGGAGGTCAATGGACCCATTCAAAACATTCCCTATCCCTGGATATGAAAGGCATAAATCCATTCTACATACAATTTTCGATTAATTGCATGTACTTGTTTGATCATATAGACATTGCATCTCATATACTTGTTAATAAAATTGTTTGTTTGTTTTGTTATGGATATGTTATGTGTAGGGAATAATCTCATTAAGCTAGTTATACTTATACCTCAATAGATTTTTGATATCTCAGGTTCATCTATTTTTGTACTCGAGGTCCCCTTTTACTCGGGTAAAACTTTTGATTTTTTGGAAAGCTTTTGGAGGAATTCTTCTTGAAAACCATAGAATATTTTTCCTTTAAAATCTCTTAGATTATTTTTGGTTTGCTATAGTACTAACTTTGTTAATATGACAATATTTTGGAGACTTTATCAGGGAATGCCCCTATGATGATGTAAGACTATAAATCTTTAAGTTTTGAAAATACATGTTTAATATTTCTTTTATGCCATTCTCTTGCTATCTCAAACTACATACTTCATCAGTATCTCCTATTGTTGTGAAAGTACATCCATATATGGTGTTGAAGCTTTTGCACGACTAAGAGAAGTCATTCCTAAGCTTTAATATCATATGCGGACTGCCACTTTTAGGGTACCCTTTGGGGCATAGCAGTTAGAGTATTACTTGTTATGTTTTGTCTAAAGAACCAGAACTAAGGCAAAACACATGGTGATAATATTAAAGTTTTTGCTAACGTGACAATTGCCAAGGTAATGGATGGTGAATTATTGTTGGCATATGATGTTTAGAGGAAATCTATGAATTAGCTTTTAACTTGAGAATGCCTT
The DNA here is from genome assembly GCA_024138025.1 of Combretum micranthum. Classification (NCBI taxonomy): domain Eukaryota; kingdom Viridiplantae; phylum Streptophyta; class Magnoliopsida; order Myrtales; family Combretaceae; genus Combretum; species Combretum micranthum. Next base: position 709,651 of record JAMXBD010000461.1, read on the forward strand.
CCACATGTGTTCTAGAAGAGAATCGTTTTTTTTGTTTTCCCTAGAAGCATATCTAGAGTGATTATGTATAGATAGCATGAAAAGGAGGGTTGTTAGTATAGGTAGTGTTTGAGTTTGGCTACATAGTCAATAGATGTGTTTGACATTGATGTGAGGTATGTAATTATCTGTAAAATGTATATGTTGGCTTGATAAATCATATCGATTTACTATATTACAAAAAGATTTGGTAATATAGAGGCATCTAATAGAGGTGTAACAATAATAAGAGGACTTAGGTTCAAAAACTAGTTTTCATTGTGAGAGAGGGGATTGATAGTGGCTTTATTTTGGATATTGATCCTAAAATGGAGGATTAAAGTACTTTCTATTGTTGCTTATGGTGAGGAAATGCATAGTGGTTATACAACAAGAAGCATGTATTACTTTACTCTAAGTGTTATACAAAGTCTTAAATAAGAGTTTATAGGAAGATAAAGTTCATAGGGTTTAAGAAATACTTAATGACATAAAGAATGCTGGCTAAAAAGTTAACTCCCCTTGTGAGCTTAGATAACTCCCTCTTAAATGTGACTCCCATCGTAAACTCGAGTAACTCCCTCTTACGGGTGACACCCCTTGTGAGCTTAAGTAACAATTCTCATGAATAACCTCTCATGAGCTTGGGTAACTCCCTTCTAAGGATAAATCTTCATGAATGGCTCGGATCACTTCGAAAGAACAAAAAAAACACGCACACACATACACACAAAAGATTGAGCTTGCCAAAAATAATAATGCCCATGCCATTTGTATAAAAGCAAGTCCCAAAAGAGTTGTAAACAAATTCATTCATTTGAAGAAGGTCATTACAATAGTTTTGGCTAGCATCTAGGTTAGGTTAGTTTTGACTGGTGTTTCCACCATGGAATACGAAATGAAATTTTCACAAGTATAAACTTGCTCGAGCTGAACACAACTTCAAGCTGGAAAACTCTAAAAAAGAATTTGAACCTTAAATTAAAGGATTCCTCCCATACGCAGCTGAATATAACTCGAAAATGTAGGTTCAAGCTGAATACAACTTCACCTCCTCGACCTCATAAATGCGAGCATGAGCTCATCCATCAACCTTCAAGGAAGAAAATGAATCTCAGTTAGAGAAGAACTTAGCACGTCTAATAAGAGGAGTGCAAAGTCAATCCTCTACGACTAGCCAATACCCAATAAGCCAGACTGGATTCAAAGGGGACAACATGCCCTACGTCCCCAGTGATCTCCACTAGCCATGAAAATGGCTAAAAGAAAGGAGCTAGGAAGTAGGGGAAAGAGTCAGATGGCTCCTTCACGATGACCTCAACCTCGAGCAGTGCCCTGAAGGCTTAGATTAATGGTGGAGGATGAGCCCTTGCTTACCTGAAACACATCATCGTAGTCACTATGGCCTCTCTACCAAGTAATAGATCTTAGGGACCTCAATCTTAGGACGCGAAAGAGAGGCACAGCCCCGGATCAAATGGTCGAGGAAAAAGTAGGAATAGGCCTCGAGCAACAAGTCCAACCCACTACCCGACCTTACTGACAAACCGACATAAACAAAGGCCATAGAGCTTTTGACCCCCTTAAACAGGGATCGCAGGGCACCAAAGATACCATATAAATTGCGACCTCCAAGGACTTGACCTTTCGACCTAAAAAAGGTTATCAAGAAGAAAACTTATGATATGTTCAACTCCTAAGGACTAAAGAGAAAAAGAAATACCTCTGGTATATGAAGTAGAATGAGAGGAGTAAATTTGTTTTGTGGACAAAAAGTTCCCCTACAAGCACTATTTATAGGTAGGAGAAAAAACATACCAGAATCGGCATTAAATATAGCCAAATCTTGAGGATCCCAGGCATAACTTACCCCAGCCATTCGATGGAACCTGGGGAATCTACGAACCTAGGAAAGGAAAGTTTTTAGCATACACAGCCTCACCTATAGAACGACATCATTTGTTATTAATAGCCGCACTAACAACCTAATTGCTGATCTAAAAGCAAAACAACAAATCTAGCATGGCAGAAAGAACAGTTAGTTAAAAGGGAAGCTAGATTAGCGATAATGAAGGTCAAGTTCGCGAAGACCGTACCAAAGATATGATAAAACTATAAGTGCCAAAGATGGATATAAATAGAGTTGGGAAGGATCTGCTCATATATTAACCAAAGGAAGTACGCCCACTCAAAGAAAAATTACAAATAAGAAAGGCCGTTAATAGTCCAATAAACAAAGTGGGCTGACAATATAGCTTGTAGGAAAAAAAAAAAAGAAGAGAGAGGGAATTGATAGGAAATGAGATTAGTTAACCCCATGATCGCCACAATTCTCTTCACTTATCACTAGCTGAGGAGCTGTAGGGATGGCTTTAACCTACCTCCCAACTTAGCCTTTAGCTTAGGGCTCCATCATGACCATATTATTCATAGCCGCCGATACCGGGATCTATTGGTCAGGTCCTTAGGTCATGATCGTAGGAATAACTTTACCCTATTTGGACCCCTGAGCCTCAGCAATGGTAGCGACCCTAGCTTGGCTTGCCCCAATAACACTAGTACTCCCTCCCACATCACCAACTCCATCATTCTTCTCATCACTCTTAGAAGCATTTGTGGGAGCCTCACCTAAACACTCAGTTAGAAAATCAAGGTCCAAGTTTGAATACCTTTCTAGCAGCTTTTTTCCTTATTAGCTTAGCTATATCAAAAACAAGCTTGACCTAGACCTCCTTCCATTGCTCGCTTTTGAAGCGATCTCTCAGAACTAGTTTCTTGGTCGTCCCTAAGACGAAGCGACCACTCTCTAAGTCCTTCACGTGAGCCTTAAACAACAGCAAGGAAATGATGAGGCTAAAATACGAATAATAATGATTCGCTATATAGCAAAAAATAGAAATAATCTAACCTTCAAGCTCTCTCGCTCCAAATTGGATGATTAAACGCTCTCCTTCAGCTTATTAATCTCCAAAGTAGCAAGCTCAAGCTCCTACCTCTCCCTTGTATACCCCAGCTGGGCATCACTCAGCTATCATGACAGGGTACGCTCTTCTACTTATCCTCATATTCAGTGGCTGCGAACTTAACAACCAATAGCCTCTTTTTTGCCTTGACCACGTCGACCTAATATCACAAGACTTTGTCCTCCATCTGCTGTCGTAGCTTTTCATTTTCATCTATTATAGCCAGTAGCTTGCTCCTACACCTCATCTCATCCCGCTTGACCTCAGCAAGCTCCATCCTGAAGCTTGTCCTCATTGCCTTGAGTTCTTGAAGATCCTCAAATAAAGGAACTAAGCTGAAACGACAACACTTAGAAATTCAATAATAGAAGCAACATGACATACCACTTTACGGTTCCCCCTCAACGTTCTAAAAGCTTCAGCAGCTGTCACCACAAAGCCTGAAAACAAACATCAAGAGAGCCTAAACAATCAAGAAATGACATATCTCCATTTCTATACAAGCAAACTTTGTGAAGATAATAGTATCCTCACCTCGTACATCTTTCATGACGAGAAATCCTCAGCTAAGTCCACCAAAGACCACCAAGAAAGGTTCTCACTCTCTTCTTGTATTCGAGATGAGCTATCTCCTCAAAGAAGGCCATACGGGCACATCACTCCATTTCAGGGCCCAACCTTCAATGAAGTCTATGGACCCCCTAGGAATCCCTCCTAGGCTAACTCCTACGACCTCCAACTACAGCCCGATTACCTGGGGTGCTATTGCTACTCCTAGCCGCCTCGATGCAGGAGATGGTACGCTATGAGCTCGCACCAATACCAACGAATGCTGAGCCGGACTTCGCAACTTAACAGACCAAACATGCACAGGGGGGGGGGGGGGGGAGGGGGTCTCCATAACATAAACTTCAAGTATAGCACCCTGACCTAATCAATAGCACCCCTCGGGTCTTGCCTATCCACATCAACCATTGGTTCACTAACCTCCATAGCCCGCAGCTTACAAACCGCACCTCAACCTCAACATCATGCTTTTTGCTAATTTCCTTCTTTTTGGTAGGAGCCCTTTTCTGCTTCTTTGAAGGACCAACAAGAATGATATCCACATCCATAGCTACCATCTCCAGTTCTAAAATGAAGAAAATAAAAGCTTAGTAATAAGAATAAAAACACTTGCCCAGTCAAGCTCAAAAGCTTGGAAATTATGAATCCATGCAACAATATCCTCCCTCCATAGCTTAACTAAATAGGTAATAGGGGAAAGAGAGTGAAATACTCCAAATCTTCACCTAGTTAATTTAGAGATGGTTTAATTAAATAATATAATAGATAGCTAATTATAGTATTTAATTTGAGTTAGTAGGAATTTATTTTAGATAGATAAATAGTTCAAGTAAAACAAACACTGAACTATAACTAGATAAATTTGACAAAGTTAACTTATTAAATAGAATTGAATTGCAACTTAGATTTTAAAAAGTTTTTCCCAAATCCTTTATTCATTCTCAATAACTTTTCTTTCAAATCAACTATTCAATTTCTAACAATTTTTTTTTCATTATAACTCCTTTTAATCCAAATATCTACTTCCTAAATCTTAAAACACATGTTTCAAATGTTTTGTAACTGCTAAACCGTCTATATTTTAATTAGCTTTCATTTTCTTAAACTTTTATAATTTTTTAAATCAATTACTTGTTCAAAAATATTAGTTTTAAACCCAAACTCAAATTAAATATCAAGTTTTTACAAAATTAAATCTCTAAACTTGATTTCAATTCAAGCTATTTATTTATATGTTATTGAAATAACCTAACTCTCAATGCATTATTAATTTAATATACAAATTGACTTAATTAAATTATGCAATTTAGTTAAGTGTTTAGTTGATAAGAATTTTATGTGTTAGTGTGAAATCAACATATGTTATGTTTGCTTGAAACATAGAAATTATGGTCAATAACCAGTCAATAAAATATGGTGTGATAGTATGATTTAGTAATAGTAGTATATAACATGTACATGTTTTGCTTGTTTGAAATATGAAAATTTTGTGAATATATTTTAGTTGATATATTATGCATGTTAGAAATTATTGTGCTAGGATGATTAAGTGTTTGTATTGCATTGTGTTATTAGTTTGATAAAAATTAGACTCATGACATCTAAATTAAAACTAAACCAAACGCAGGTAGATTTTAGTCTTTTTTTAAGCCCAAACAAAGCGTTAAAACCAAGCCCAAGGCCTCATTCTTTTTCCTTTTAAAAATACCATCTAAAGTCAATATAGAGGATAATTACAACTCATTTTAGACAAAATTACACAAGCTAAAACAAAACCCAAAACAGACATCCCAATCGATGCTTTCAACAACAACAACAAACCAAATTTCTTCTTCAAATTCTCTCTAACTCTCTATCTAAAGCTTTCACTAAGGCTCATTCTCAAGTTAAAGCTTCTTAAGGTTAGTTACATGCTCTCATGGTTGTTATTTTCTTTGTTTTAATTATAAGAATGATTTCATGTTCTAATAGGTTTTTTATTAGTTGAATATGATTTTGATTAGTTATGTTGGTTAATAGAGCTAAATAGATTCTTGAAGTGTAATAAAGAAGTGTAGAGAAGTGTTGAAGTTGATTTGTAGATGTATAGGTTAGTGAGATTATGTGATGATTCATGTGGGGTTATGCATGTGTGATGTTTTATGTTGGATATGGAAGTCGTTTAATGTTTAAGAAGTAGTGTTTATATATTTTGGAGTATGTTGAAGTGTTTAAAGATAGATGAGTTGTGTTATACCAAGTGGTTGCATGTGTAGCAGTTGTTTTGAGTAGTGCATGAATTGGTGATGATGGATATGAAGTTGTTAGAAGTTTGAGAAGTTGTTTGATGTTTGAAATATGAAGTTTATGTTTATTTGGAGTTGTTGTGAGCTTGTAGTATATTGTATGAGGCTTATGTAGTGTTTTAATGGAGTTTGGATATGTGAAAAATATGTAAAAATCAAGTTTGAAACAAGAAAAATTCGAAAAAGTTGTAAACATCCTGTCAAATGGCCCGTTTGGGAGGGTGTTTTAGCCATATATCCTTTGGTACGGCCTGTACATCTTCTAGAGTTATTTCACATTTTCCCTAGGTCCAAAGACCTGTCAAATGGCTTGTTCGAAATGGTATATGGACCAAACAGCCCTAGAAACGGTCCGTTTGGAGGAGTGTTTCACTTTTGGATCATTTTTGGACGAAACCCCTAAGTTTAAATAGCCCTTCAAACGGCTCCATATGGTTTCCCCTATTTCAATGCTATTTCGTATTTCAATCATAATTTCTTCATACGAACTTGGATTGAGGTGATTCAAATTAAGTTAGAAATATCAAAAAGAGATCTACAACTTTCATGTTTTAAATTTTTGTAAATTCAAAAAGTATTAAGGCCGAAATTTTAATTTTTTCCAGCTGTTATGTTTTTCAAATAAAGTTGAAAACTTATTTTACTGGATAAAAGTATGTAATTAAGTGTAAAATAAATCTTTTTGAGCTAAAATGAGATAGATAAATGATATTTGATGTGTTATATTTGTTGAATGATATGATTAAGCATGAGTTTAGTGAATTTATATATTAAATAGATAATTTGATTTCACATAGAGTTAGATACAAAATGAACTTAGTTAATAATCTAAGTTTAACTTGGCTTAATGAACTTGAATAAATTAAAATGAATTAAATTGATTAAATTAAATTAATTTATCTAAGATTAAGCTAAAATAAACTTAAGTTAATATGAATTTTAGTTATAAAATGAATTAGTCAATAATATCTTAGTCTAACTTGACTAAATGGGCTTGAATAAGTTAAAATGGATTAAATTGATTAAGTTTAATTAACTTAGCTTAATAATTAATTAAATGATTAACTTTAATTAATTTGCTTAGGATTAAGTTAAAATGGATTATCAATAACTAATAATTGGATTAGATTAATATGTTAGGATAAACCTTAGTCTAATATAGAGAATATGTTGTTTCAAATGCTTGTTTGATTTGAATATGAATAATGTGATGATACTTTTGTAATAAATGTCTCTAATCAAAGTGAAAAGAAGTACTTTGATAGACAAAGGAGAACCGTCCGTATTTTGGCGGGGTGATCTTCACAGCCATAGCAGGGTTCTTATTGAGTGTCTGATCAAATAAGGTCTTAATAAAGTTTGAAATAAAAGGATGATGAATATAATTTCTTATATAAGTGTAAATTCTTGAATCTACAGATATGGATATCTTATATATCTTTTGAGTTGGCTTCTGATCTACCTGCTGTCCTTGTTTGGATTTTTTATATGAAAGGTACGTGGTAACTTACGTGATAATTGTTAAGATAGGCATATTAAAATGAATTAAAACTTAAACTCGGTTAATAAATGATGAGTGATGGTTGTGCTTTCGCCGTTGAATTCGGTCCGAGGATTGGCACCTTGTCTGAATGGATGCGGTAGTTTAGGTGGTTAGATCACTCGTCATGATGCAATGACTTCCAATAGGTGGCTCAGCGGATAGCCGATGGGGCTAACGGTATCAGTGTAACATCTATTTACGCTCTAGAATAAGTAATATGATCTAGTTCACATTTATGAGAATGACTGAACTGGATCATGTTACGGACTGGGATGAGTAGAGTGTGTAATGGTTATGAGCCATCGATGAAGCTATCTTCTTGTGATGCTATCGGAGATATAAATAGTTGGATTGCTTATATTAACCCCCATGAGGAGCTGCGGTTACTCAAGACCCCTAGATTCATATCCTGGGATAGTTGCCTGCGGGGGCTATCGGCACATTCCCCCCTTGCTGCGATGGTAGGCCAAGGATGGAAAATCTTTTTCCTAGATTGTTCCAGAGTGTGAGTGTTCCAGAGTTGATTTGTTTACTTTAAATTATAGATAATAACTTGTTCTTTGTTACATCGCATTTAGTTAAGCTCGTATGACATTTTGTGTGTGCTTATGTTACTGTTTACTGAGCTTGGGCTCATTGTTGTTATTATTATTCTTTTTCGAAGTATCTTAAAGATGATGGGAGTTGATGATTGATGATTGGATGATGATGATTGTTGTTGATCTTGATGCTGTTTTTTAATATTGATGATGATAATGTTGATAGACTCAAGTTATGGGTGTTTTTGAAGATCCTAGAGATTTGAGAAGGAAAGTGATGTGAGCTAGGACAGTGAATTCATTTATAGTTATTTTTGTTTTATTGTAGAGTTATATTTATCTTTAAAGTCCGTATTTTCTTTAAGGGCTTGGTTTAGAGCCCATGTTTTGTATTTAAAGGTTTAAAGCCTTTTTTACCATCATGAAAGGTATTGGGATACTTGATGATATGATTTTGTAATTGATAATTAATCAACTCATGAGAGTAGTTTCTGAAATGTTTTTATAAAGTTTATTTTGTGAAATGTAAACCTAGTTCAAAAAAAAAAAAAGGAATTGTAAGATTTCATCAACTAAAATCGATTAGCAATGTTCGAAATAAACATATCATTTTAGGAAGCTTGAGCGTATAATACATTTAAGTATTATATGTGTCAATAATGCCTAAATTAAATTTTAGGGCGTTATAGAGAGGGAGGCTACTATCACAAGTGAGGAGTCATGCCACACCTCCATCAGCGATGGGCTTCCCACTTAAGAAGTTCTTGACTACAATCTCGGCGTCTAATTGCCTTCCACCTCAAGAGTTCATAAACTCATCAATAGCCCTTTGGCATCAGCATTGCGAGGCCCAACCTTGGCAACATTGTATTACGAATTAGCTTGCATCAGTCTACTCAAAAATCAAACTGATGTTGGGTACCTTCTTTAGCTGGAACAATCCAGAACCTCTTCTTTCAGTGTCAACCATTAAAGCTTGGAAGCTACCAAAAAGCATAAATGAGCTCTTAGGTCATCTCGCAAGGTACCACAATCGTTCGTTAGACCCCTTAAAGCAATAATATCTTCGAAAACAAATTGAAGTGGGACTCCTACTAAGGCTAAGACATAGGGCTTCGAAAGCCACCAATAATTGCTAGGCATTTGGAAGCAATTGCTCAAGAGAAAGCCATTGGAGGCTGAAAAGCTTCTTCTGGAACGAAGAGAAAAGCATCCGTAGACCAAAGCTGAAAGCTTTAGCAAAAGCCTGCCTTCCAATAAGCAAACTCAGTTTGAGGAGGACGACTTCCCAATCCTCAGGACAACCATGCATCTCATTCCTTCGACACTCGTTGTGCTTTGCCCTTGTACATGTGCTATGAACTCTATGAGGACCATCATCAACCACCTCCCAAAAGGGTACCACGGGATCCCTCCCTTTACCGTCATCTGTATAGTTGTTCAAAGGAATCTCATGTGTTACTTCAATAAGCTCAATGCACCAACCCACATAAGAGCCGGCACCCATTGAGTCCCTCTTGTCACTTTGAGTTGGTGAACCTCCACCACTAGCCGAAATGCTCTCATCGCCTCGTGATCTTGACCCTTTCGGGCTCGTACTGGCCTCCCTCTCCCCTCTCATCACTTCATGAGCAACTCTCTAGACCTTACCACTTGAATCATGAGAGAAAGAAGGGGTATTACCTAAGCTCGACATCAGTGAAACCTTAAGTAGGAAGAAGCACAAAAAAACACTAGGGATCTAAAATAACAATCCTCTCTCGACAAAGTATGAATGATGAGCAAGTGAAGTAGAAAAAGCCCTACGGGGAATAGGTATTTATAAAAGAATGAGGGAAGGTGTGAAGTCTCAAACCCCTTGGGACATGTGAGTCCGCCTCAAGGTCATGACATCATGATCAACAACCATAGCTGTCAAATGCCAAGGATTAATTATTACTATGATCTTTCAAATCCATAAGGCTTCTCGGGAAAACCCCATGATTCTGGCCATAGCAAAACATGCTAAGAAAAATATGACAAGGGGATTTAACAAAAAGTTAAGTGGTCCCTACCACGAAACACTAGCGACATGGGAAATGCAGCTTGAACATAAGATACAACTAGCCTAAGACAGGTAGTATCCACTTTGAGCAAATGACCTCATGGACTACGCACTCTCTTTGTCTTTCCACAATGATAGTGGGGGAACAAATGTTGACGGTGGAATATGATCATCGATCCACTCGGTCCTTTAAGCCTTAAGCCCCAAGAATACTAACGAACCCAAAAAGAGCCCACTACCTACAACAAAGAAGTAGGAAGACCTAAGGCCCCATTAGGGGGAATGGAATGAGATCTCCCCGGAACCCTCACCTCGGAAAGGGTTAACCGAGCTCATCCAAAGTTACCAAGCGAGCTTGACTATACGACCTCATGATCTCTAAGATAAGCAAGTACTCAGTCATACCTCGTGATTGGAAGGGACATAATAGCTTAGCCATACTCTGCAAAGTCCCAACTCCTCAGCTTGGCATCCCATTAGCTTGAGTTCCAAATCGGTTGCTAGGAAAAAATCTATCCTAGTATGACCTTAAACACTATAAATACCCCCTTCTCTTGGGGAAGGAAGAAAAGAAGAAAAATGTTTTCCTATTTTGTCATAGACATACTATCCTTACTTATAGACCGACTTAAGCACCAAGTGGCCACGCAATCCCCTAACAACCCCTCCAACTGTTTTTTTTTTTTTTTTTTTTTGCAGAAGCTATCTCGATCGATAAAAATTAGCTCGTGCAACACATGTGCACATATGTTGCTATATATTTCCATAAAGCAAGTAAGAGAATGGATTGCCACGAATTAATGGAATCAAGTGTTTTAAAATTAAAAGAGAATCACTATACATATTGAGGGTTAATTTAATCTTGCTCATGGTTCTTTAACATTCATTCTTATAAAATTTTCACATAAATTTTGTATTTTTTTATTTCTTTCTTTTTTTTTTATCCCTCCATTTTCGATCTATTTGGCATCTAATTGAATCTAAGTGTTTGTCAAAAAATAAAAATGAAATAAATAATGAAAACTTAATTGCTCCTATACAAAACATACAAACTAAATACAAATCAAATATAGATACTGATTAAATGCAAATGCAAATGTAAATATGAAAACAGATCCAATCTTGGTTATAGATATCTTTACGTGTTATGTGATATCTAGCAAAGAAAAAATTTAGACCCTATCTCAATAAAAATAATATCAAACATTTGTAATAATAATTTTTTTATATACAACCATATGAAATTTAAGACAGATGTTGTTTTGTTAATGTAAACAATCTAAATATTATAAATACATCCGTTGTTATTTTAATTAAAAATTTATAAGATGGAAAAAATAAAAAAAGAGAAGAAAAAAGGAAAAACAACCTCTATTACAAAATAAAAATTGCAGCACAGCTTTTATTTATAAATGAAGGAAAAGTTGTGAGCTTGGTATACCAATTATACCGACCACCTATTGTGGCGTTCGTACAACCATCGTAGCAATTGCATTCGGACTGATTCATTTTGATTTGTGGTTAAATGAATTAAAAAAAATGACCCACTTAAATAATAGGTCAATATCTTTGCACCTTAACTCAATTCATTTCAGCCTGTAAATTAAATGGATTAACTCAATGGGTCAAGTTAACTCATTTTATCTATTTATATTAATTGAATAAGATGTATATAATAAAAATAAAATAAGTTTTATAGGAATATATATTAATAATTAATTTTATTATTATTTTAATTACTTATATGTAAATACAATTTTTTAAAAATAATTAATTGGATATTATATTTCGTTTAAAACAATAAATATATATTTTAAAAAATATTGTTATGCATATGCATCAATTTGTCATTCTATTTTATAATTAACACATAATTTTAAATTCAAGCATAAAAATTATAGAAACAACGTATTAATAATTATTTTCCTACAATTTTAATTTTTTTATATAAGTGAGTTAATGGGCTAGCCTACTTTGACCCAGGTTAAACAAACTAGATAACGGGTTTGTTTGTTTAGCTTTTCCAAGTAAATACGATATTTTTTTTAAATTTTTTTTATAAATTATTTATCAAGAAATATATATAGATATAAAAAAAAATTGGTAGTTCTCATTAAAAGATCAAATAGATCAAATATAGATAAAATATAGATGCAAATTAGATATATTTATATATACATTTTGAAAAAGATACAGATACAAATAAAAAACAGATTATCCAAATAGATCCTAAATTAGTCCATTTTTAAATGGACTAAAAAAAAATTGGTTCTAATCTGATTTTAAAACAAGTTAAACAGACTGGTGAGGAGGTTAAAAATAATTTGCAAAGCTCTAGAACAAACCGCAGATATAATAGCCGTCGGTCTTAAGTTTTGTTAAAACACGAGACCTTGAAGGAGAGAGACGGTGATGACATCAGCACAACATGCTTGAGCATCGCAAGTACCACCTATTCAAGGATTTCTTTCATCATTTTTCTTTTTATTTATTTTTTTTAATAAAACCCTCCGATTCAAACTAATTGAAGAATGACGAACCATGAAAAAGATTCTTAAGCTGACTTAGAACGGTTATATTTTTCTAGTTGTCCATTAAATTCGCTTATCTCATAAGCTGACTTTTTTATATACGGTTTTATATTTTTATAACTTCAAGAAAAATTATTAAAGTCATCCTCATATACCAACAATTGAAGTCAAAACAAATATGCACCTTTCCAAATAATTGACATACGTATCAATAATCTATTCGTAGCCTAACTTTTATGGTATTCATAACATTAAAAAATTAAATGATAGAGGAGCTATTAGACCAAAATTAGGGAACAATACGTGTTGAAGCCAAACTCTATTATTTGGGCATCAAAATATGGAAAGCCTGCTAGGCTAGGTATGCAGATCATCTGAACTCCCATTTTATTTTATTTATTTATTTTCATATATGGGAGAGTTGATAAATATAGTAATTAATCTGACTTTATTTTATTGCGAATGACATTGTATGAGCTCACATTTTATTTTATTTATTCTTTTCCATATATAGTAGAGTAGATAAATACAAAATAATCTAGTTTTATTATATTGCGAATGACATTATAATTTAATAATATTTTTTTTCGATCTCTTAATAATAGAGGAAAGATAGGTTAGAATTCTCCTTGGAAAAAAAAATCTAACTTCAGCATTTTTCATGTTACTTGGACAGTTTGCACCTTAATTAGAGATGACCTGGGAAGGCATGGAATTTGTGAGCAGGAATCTGTCCACTTAATACTACTCTTTAGGTTTAGGTTTAGGTTTAGGTTTAGATTCTAAAAATTTAGAGCACATCCTACTTTTTTTGACACCATCCTCAAATCCATAGTTTACAGGTATTGTTTGGTAAAACTTGTAATTTTCTTGTACCTTTCTATAAAGTTAAATAAAAAAAAAAAAAAATAGTACTCATTCAAGTCTAAAATCGTGTTATTATAAAACAACGCTAAAATATACTAGAATCTAGAAAGTAAGGAAATTCGCGCTCCATTGGAGCTGCGCATGCAATCAGAAACTAGACGTAATGTTCCATTCCTTTTTAGTTATCATATGGCAAGAATAAACCTCTACGCATTAGACCACAACAAAATTCAAATTTGTCCCATCGTTTCGACATTAATAATTTTATATATTTAATAGTTCGAATTCAAATTCGATCATAATCATACTATTAAAATAGTTAATATATCAATTATTATATTTATTTTAATGGCTAAAAAATTGATTGAACAATCCGTCGTAGAATTCTTCTAATTAAAAAAAAAAAAGAAAGAAAGAAAAGAAAACTAGATAGAAGAAGCTCCTAAGTGGAAAAGCATGAAATTATTTTTACCTTTTCTATTCGGACAAATAGGCTAGTATAGTGATAATCTCAATACTTTTTTAAGATCTATTGAAATTTATTCGCCACCATTTTATGCTATGCGTTAGTACTTTATTTTGTTTGAATAGTTCATTTTTTATCTGTATCTTATATGCTTATGTATTTTATCTGTTTTCGATCTGTATGATCTATTATAAGTAAAAAATATTTATTTTATTGTGTTTTCTTTTAACAAATAGTTTGATTGAAATAAACATAAAATAAATATCAAACCGATATAAAAGCAAAGAAACAAATGCACGTTTAACTAGCCAAAAAATTAAGCCATCATGCACGCGGATTGGTTTTATATTATTATTATTGACCAACGTTGGGGAGAATAACATGTGCAGTTGCCAGTTTTGGCGCGGTTTCATTTTCAAAGTCGTGCTTGCTTCTATTATTGCAGATATTACCTCATGTTGTTGCTAATAAAACATGTCTATGATATTTCTTTTTTTTTTTTTCATCACACATCTATGATTGTTTGATGCTGAGTTTTAACCGATCCAAGTTGAATGTCAATGGTATTTGTTTGTGAATAGCATTATCACAATAATATTATGGTCCTTGCTTTTGAATGAATGCCTATAATAAATTTTGCTATTATGGATTATGGTTTACCCCAAGATAATTATTTTCTTTTCGAATAATGAAGTTAAATAAGCACTCGAATTAACATTGATTTTTCATGGATAAATCATATTCAAATTCCCCTCTCGTTTTCAAATCCCTTAAAAATTTGGCACCTTATCTCTCAAGCTAAAGGTTGTTCCTTCCTTCTATACGAAACTCCTTCTTTCTCATCACCTTACATCTATAAATTTACATCTAAAGATTTCGATATCCATAAATTCTCACATTTTTATTGTTAAATAAAGAAGTCTCAAATATATAACTACCATAATTGATCCATTGTCACATATATCCAACCAGCATATGTTTTCCCTTTTTCTTTCCTTTTTTTTTTTTCATTACAATACGCATTACAATTGTTAATTATATGCAAAATAAGCGATTTTCACTAAATCCTTTTATGTGCACTATCTTTTTTTTTAGGAGCATTCCATAAGCAATTTAAAAATTTTTTATGGATTTACTTGTCACTTAAGTTGGCTTCATTTGTTATTATTATTAAAGAAGTAATAATATTATTTTTCCTTATATGAGATAAGGTAATTTACACAAGTAAGTATCATATTTAGAGTAAGTTGGTATCATATTTTCAAATAATTAAAAAGATGAATCAACATTTTACAAAATGAGTCAAATCATTGCATCCACTTAGAGAAACTGATGAAAACTAATAAAAAAAACTATGCAAAAATGATATCTTAAATAAATTTTATGAAATGTTAATACCTTATTTGACTCACGTTTTGAAATGTTGATCTCTATTTGTAATCATTCATAACATTTATAATTTAAAAAAATTATCCTAAAAAGTTGATAACTTTTTATGCAATTTATTTACGTGAGATATATTAGCATTTAAATACATATGTTATTTTGGTTGAGGTTTCAAACCTAAGCCTTTAGTTATCATTTGTCAATCCTATTATACTAACCAATTTTAATTGATTAACCTTTCTCAATCCTACTTGATCTATCTACCCATATAATGGGAAATATTGTTATCCTTTCATATGAAAATAGTTTAAATTTGAATACTATTTATATATGTATGTATATATGTATATATATTTTTTTTCTTTTGATATGTTGTTGTTGTTGTTGTTGTTGTTGAGACTCGGTTGGCTAGTTCTATCCAAGATAGATTTTCGATACTAATCCATGGACCCAATGGGTTTTTGCGGGATCCAAATCCAGTTGCAGGTCTGATTCATCGTGGATAGAAGTCCAATTGTGTCCCACTTTAGACCCAATGCCCATTATTCACCGTGACTTGGATTTATTCCAAACGTGAATTCGTTTTTTTCTTTTTTTTCAAATAATTTGACCATTTAATTGAAATAACTTAACAAATCTAGCTCGAGCTCGTAAATCTTTAATGGATTTGAACCCGTACCCATATATTGCAAGTTCTTTAAAAGTCCAACAATACTTAAACTCGTTAATTAAGCCGAATTCAAACCTTTAAAAATCAAGCTCACTTGCAGTCTATACTTGTCAACTTTCCAAATTACAAGCTAATATTTTTTAAGTCTTTATGCTTTTATATTCAAGAACTTTTTATTCCATTCCAATGGCGAGTGACAATTATGCCATGTGTATATATAATATACTATATGTAGGTTTGACACGGTAATCGGAGAAATAATAACCGACCCAATCCATGCCCTTCGCCCACTTCATTGAACATGTAATTTCAACTGTCAAAATCAATGAAAACTTCTTGGTCCTACAATTCCGCAAGTTTAGCAATTATAACTCATTTGACCCGGCCCTCCAATGAAATCACGGACATCTAATCACGCCTGAAACTTGTACGAGGAGAAATAATTTTTTTTTTCACAAAATAAGTACATTATTAGATGTTTCACCGCTCTACCGCCCTCGTGCCCGGTTGAGTTTTAACTTATTTTATTTAAACTTAAAAAAAAAACAATTTTTATATTTAATAGTCGAAATAATGCCATAAATCAAAATTGAAATTTTACAAATAATGTCAATAGATACCTAAATTTTGAAATTGATTAATTTAGTACTTATAAAACTTTAAAATTAATTAATTTAATATCCAAAAGAATTTGATAGAAATATTATTGACATGTATGAAAAGATTTTTAAAATATTAAATTAATCAATTTCAAAATTGAGATTATAAATTGATTAATTTGAAAATTCAGGTATCCAATTGAATATCTTGTTAAAATTCACGTACCATTGGTAGCATTAACTCTTAATAGTATTTAGTATGTTATATTATTTTAACTTCAATGATTCCAACAGCACGGTTATTTCATCATAAAAATAAGAGTTAATATCACAAATAGTACATGAACTTTAATAAAAATATAATTAGATAATTGAAGTTTAAAATTAATCAATTAGTATCTGAAAAAATTTTCCGTGCACATTAATAATACTTTTATCAAGTTTTTTTAAGTATTGAAATTATCATTTTAAAATTTTTTAAATATAAAATTAATTAATTTTTAAATTCAAATACTATATTAATTATTTTTAAAATATAAATGTCTAATTATATATTTTACTAAAATATAGGTATCATTTATAATATTTTTTTTAAATAAATATAATGTCTGATACATTGAATCGGAACCTCTGGTTATCCTGAAAGGTAAATGTCAAATCGGTTTTTTCTTTATCTAATCGTCGGCGCTCTTTCGGACGATGGACGTCTGCCCTTGGTGGAATTGGAATTTTGAGCCAACCAGTCACATCAAGCTGGCATTGTCGCGTGGGTATACTTTGGAAAAATATGCAGGTAAGTCTGATGTTACATCGGCCAAAAAAAAAAAAGGAAAAAAAAAAACATGACAAATTCTGATGCTACCGATTTTCATGATTATATTCCATTTGATTCATAACTCGCAGAAAAAAATTATGTGTCTAAACAAATATGATATTAGAAAGCTACTACGATTTCAAAATATAAATATCATATATAGTCGTTTTCCATGTTAAGAGTACTTTATAATATTTGATCAGGTGCTTTCAGTTTATCTAAAAGTGCATTTAGCAAAAGAAATAATATTATGAAGTATCATGAGACACCTCTTACGTATCTAATGGAGTTTGATGTATTGTGGATGAGAAAATCCACGTATTATCATTAAAATTTTCCTAAACTTATTTCAAGCAATTATAAAAAATAATAATTACTTTTCTTTGCATTCATAGGTAAACCAAAGAAGTGAGCATAAACCCTAAAGTTATTCTCATTCTTACCTTTTTTATAAGATTTATCGTTAATTGAAGGAGGATACAACCTAGCTAGTATCTAGTTAAAGTCTTCCTTTCTCTCCAATTCCATTTTTTGAGGATTAATAGATCGACATTGTTCTAGTAATTTTAGACATCAAGAGTTAGAATTGTGATAAGAACAATCAACAGGGTATAAGCCACCATATTTTTGTTGTGATGCATTTTTTCTATTTTACGCATGGGAACTAATCTATCAAAGAGGTTATTCTCTTTCAAAAATTCATCTTTTTATAAGAACTTAAGTAAAGCATTTGAGTTCTGTTTTCTTTTTATCACTAAATCTTAAGTTATAGGAATTAAACATATAAGAAATTAGAAAGATATTAGCCTGTAATTATTGAAGGTTTAAATCTTTTGATAGAATGATATTTCAATAATTAAAAATTGGCTTTAAATTGAATAATAAGTAGTGGAAACCCTAAACCATCCATAAGATGGAACTTCAACAAAACCATTAATGGAATCCCATGAAATTACATTAAAGAAACCATTAAAAAAAGTTAAAGGAGTCCCTTTTATGGCCTTGATTAACTAACCCGGGCCTATAATTAATTAGCCTTTTATGGTAGTCGACCAGCCCTTATCTCTATTATATTATTTGTGAATTCTCAATAGTCATAATAATTACATATAGCCGGTTTTGATTTGTCGAATGATGAAAAATCATAGTGCATATGTCATAATCAAAATGTAAGTGAGGAACTTAAAACTAGACTTATGGCTATTAATTGTCGGATGAAATTAAGTTTAATTCTATATTCTAAGTTATAAGTTTTGAGTAATGGCTGGTGTTATATGGTATAAAAACATTAAGAACAAAATATGAAGTTGAAATTTTTCAAAAATTTATAAAAATACTAATAACTTATGTTCAATTCCAGTTGCAATCACCAACATAGGCAAGCATATATACTGAAGTAGCATATAAAGTATTGGATCGTATTTCTTAGGGATTGTTAGCATCTACTATACTCACTCTTCATCTATTATCTAGTCAAGGAAAAACTTAGAAGAACATTACAAATATCAAAAAGCAAAGCTAAGGTTAAAATTAATTATATACACGTTTTCAAGGCAGATTAAGGATATAAATTTATAAATACAAGATAGCATTTAGGATTTACTTCACCTAAATCCTTATCATGTGATTTCTTAGCAAACTCGAAGAGTTGCTTGCTAGATATACTTATACTATCAAATTCACTAAGGTAAAGCTTTTCTCAAGGTCAAGAACTCTAGATTTAGATCAGATCACCGAAATCTCTTCACAAGTTATTAGTAATATAGATTCACATAAAGATTAAAAATCATTTGATTAAAACTCATTTTAATGGATTTAAATCCAAGTGACATAAAGTTTTACCATTCATATCTTAAGGTGATTATGAGTAACTTCATTAGCAGCTCAGGTCTATTTAAAAGAATGATCTCGATATATTCAGTTGAAATCAAACATGAATCTAAAATGTGCACCACATAATTAAACCCATGAAAAAAAAGTTCAAGCTACTAAATACAAGCACCCAATCAATTTTCAATTAAAATGTGTTAAAATCACTTGAATCAATTATTGGATTCACAAACCCCAAGTTAAGGTAATTATTTCACCATAAATGTAAACATTAAGCATGAGTTCAAGAGAAATAATATGAAATTGAAGATAAATATTAAATATTAAGCCCAAAAATCTTGCAATAACAAATGTCGGGTTTAATATAAATTTACTTAGAAAACTTGAATCTCTAGCAAGAAGAAAGATTTCTCTTACTAAAAATTCTCTTATTACTCTATTCTACATTAGGAAATTTGTTACATATGATACAACATTCTTATTGTACGTCTGTGCACGTTTATTTATAGGTAATTGGGCATAGAAATTGTGAAGATTTTATTCGCTGACATGATTGATTCTTTATAATGGATTTCATCGTTATCTTTATGCGCTTAAAATTAGGGCAACATGTTTGCAATGACAAGGATAGGGTCACTTTCAAGGCTCGAATCACGGCCTCGAAGGTTGGCCATAATCTAAATTGTGTCTTTTCATCAGAAGCGTGATATTAGTATAGTTCAAATCACAGGTGGAATCGCAGGCGCGATTGTCTCAGTGTAAACCACGGAGCGAATTGAAGGTTTGATTGGGGGCGATATTTGCACTTTGCCTTGTTTTCTTGCCTTTGGTTGGGTATTTGGCAGCCACGGTTGAGTTTGTCTTCAAACATCATTGTTGTTTCGCTCCAATATTGGTTCACTTCTTTTGTTGATCTTAAGAGATGAAAAACAACATTGAACCCGTAAAGGCATAAAACATAGGAATTTATCTAAAAATAGATAAGGTAAAGCATGAATTCCTATTTACGAAATAGAATATAAAAGACTTATCAAGCAATTTCAAATCCATTCAAAAGTTGAGTTTGAAGACAAACATGTAGCTAGTGTCTTTTTGTTGGTTAAATGAACTGACTATATACATTTGATTTAAATAATTGTTGTATTATATTGTGCATTATCTTTATTAGAGACCAAGCTATAGATTAGTTATTTAATTAGCAGTTACTCTATCAACATAAATCAATTGTTGTATCGTTAATAGATACCAATCTGCATTTTAGTTATTTAATCACAAGTTACTCATTCCATAGGTACAAAGTTGCAATTCAATTATTTTAGGTATGTTTGTTTTATTTTTTTCCTGTGTCGTTTCCAAACAAATGTTTGTCAAGAAACAGATAAGATACAGATCAAACACAAATAAAATATAGGTATAGATTAGATATAGTTAAGATATAGATGAAAATCAAATAATCTAAACAGATCCTTATCAACAAATACTAAGCTATAGTTTACTAATGTGTGATTTTGAAATTTGAGGTTATGTTTAGTTTATTATAATGGAATATTTTTTTGCTTTTGTTATTGCTCCTTTATTTGGTTTTTGAAAGAAAAAATTATTGTAATTAATATTTATTTCATGTAAAGTAGAAAATATAAATAATTTTTATTCCTTTATTTATTAAAAAAAATGTTATTTCTCATAGGATATAACTTTCACTAAAAAAGGTACCTGTGATCATAATACAAAATTACACTATAATAATTACTATTACTTTTCAATTTTATATTATTCCAATGAATGAACATGATGTGAATGTTTCAAATTTGGGTTGTTAAGATTATGATGGTTGTACATATCAGATACAATAAGATAATAATTGGTTTTTTCTTGCATTTAATAATTAATATACTTGTGTGGGAGAGTTGCGTTTATAGCAACAATTATGTATAGGTTTGCAACTCACCTATTTAGAATTTTCTTTTTAGGTGTTAATAAAGATGATGTTATTGATCCTTTTTGTGATATGTATGATGAAGATGATTGCAATATGCTTTGAGAAGCTAGTCTTCTAGTCTTTTTATAGTAATTAAATTTCAAGGTTGGTCTAGTAGTATCATTGCTCAAATTTAATATTGATTTATATCCAAAGGAAACATCTTTTTTAAAAACTATGGCAGTTTTTTCTGTTTTGAAATAGCTAAAGTGTGTAAATCGATATCTTTAGCACTTTGAGAGTTTATGGAAACTATTTGAATTTTTTTTTTGTTAAAGAATATAGCTTTAAAAAGACTTGACAAAGCAATTGCACATGTGTGCGAGTGATAGTTCGCTATAATGAAACTTATTATTATAATTGCCTTTTAAAGGTAATGTCTTAACATGATTTATATTATTGTGAATACTCTATTAAAACTTAGTAAGATCAATAAGAATAATTGAAATAGACAAAAAAAAAATTGAAACTCTATTAAAGGTTTAAAAACAAGTTTTTAAAACATATAATAACACCTTTGATTCTCCAGACATTAATACTTAGATGTTATGTTGAAGTACTAGCAAAATAAAGCTAATAAACTCAAACATCATATGAGTCTTTGTGCCAACTTTAATAATTTGACATCTATAAATTGAAAGGAAGAACAAAAGGTATAAAAATAATACCCATTTGTCCAAGATTCTTATTTTGTAGGTGATTGAAGATCTTAAAAACCTTAGATAAGGTTATCCATCATATAGAAGGTAAATAGATAATGATGAAGATTTGTTTAAGGATTGCACTAAACCTCATACAAAGAAGAAACCCCATTCTATATCTGGGATTGGTCCTTCAAAGGACATGTGAAGTTGAATATAAATAGTAGTCTAAATGAGGACAAAGGTAGTAATGGCAAGGGGACAATGATTTGGACATTCAATTTCCATTCTTCTCAAATATCTACTAAAAGTGTTGAACGAACTGCCCTTATTAAGGGACTTAAATATGGTAGGACTTACAATCACATGCAAAGTCATCATAAAGACAATCTCACATGTAATATGCAAATGGCTTCCATCTACCATAGTGTGATGTGGTGGGACAAAAGGCATGATGTATCCAAAGGGAAAAATTTGTTATTTGAAAAGCTCAATGACAGGGTCAATCATGTGTGGAGAAAAGAGAAATGACATGCACAACTAACTAGCTTGCCAAAGAAGCACGTGATACATAAATGAATCTTTCTCCATTTGTAGCAATCTGCTCTAGACAAGAACTTCAAAAGAATACTATGACAAGATAAGTGTGCGTTATCTAACTATTGAGTTATATCTTGCTAAATTCTATATTTTTCCAACTCTTTCTTGCTTTGAGTGCTAAAGTGTTGTAACATTTAGCGGTTGTTGTATCTATAAACACTAGATTAAGTTCTTTATAACTACTACAAGTTGTTTCTTGTAAGGGGAGTAGTATTCTTATATTTATGGTTATCAAGACATGTAAGTCAATGTAAGGGAGTAGTACTCCCATATTAATTTTCTTAGAGGATTAATGCTTTGTAATTTTGTAGGGGTTAAGCTTAACATCTCCTTCCTCTTTAAAAAAACTTTGTAAAAAAAAAAAGTAATAATATGAGATTGAATAAGCAATTTTTTATGTTTTCATTGCTGCTTTCTTTTCTGATCCCTTATATAGGATTTTAGTTTACTCACTACTATAAAGGATTTTTTTTTCTTAGGAGAAAGTATTCCCTATGTAGGATATTTTAACAATGGAAAAGATATATTTGTATATGCAGTTGGGTTTTCATACATGGTCCAAGTAGATTTTTGCTAATAAAGATATCTATCAACTAAACTGCCGATACCTAGGCCTTATCAAGCCTTGAATCAACAAATCTTCCTTGGCAAGATAAGCATGGTTAGTGGGTAAAACGATCTAAACTAAGTGCTAATAGAGATATCTATTAACTAAACTGCCGGTACCTAGGCCTTATCAAGCCTTAAATCAACAAATCATCCTTCGTAAGATAAGCATGGTTAGTAGGTAAAACGATATAAACTAAGTACACTAAATTAAATTGCATGTACGTTTTGTATGTTGATTTCATGACTTAATTGTGATGTTATATATTATGGGAATTAAATTGATGATATGATAAATTACTAGTATTGAAATGTGTTAAAACTTAATCGTATGTGTATTAGTGTGTGTGTTAAATCTTCCTTGGCAAGATAAGCATGATTAGTGGGTGAAACGATCTAAACCAAGTACACTAAATTAAATTGCATGTACGTTTTGTATGTTGATTTCATGACTTGATTGTGATGTTATAGATTATGAGAATTTAAATTGATGATATGATAAATTACTAGTATTGAAATGTGTTAAAACTTAATTGTATATGTATTAGTGTGTGTGTGTGTAAGTGTAGTAATATATATGTGTGTTGAATTAAATTATGTTACAGGATATGTGTATTATTTGATGCAATAAAATCAACATTCATTTTCTTTAACTCTAGCCTAAGCCCATACACACACATAGTGCAAAGCCCATGTCTAAATATCTTCTAAAGGCTTCTAAAATGCCTCAAAAGTGAGAGAGAAATAAAAATATCAACATCCTTAAAACAAACCTTAAACCATCGTCTCTCTCTCTTCCTTTCTATCATCTTCCTAAACACAACCAAGCACAATTTTCTCTCTAAACTTTACCCCCACAAGATCTTAAGTATAGAACTAATATAAGGAATAAGTAGGAGCAAGAATTTAAGCTAAGGAAGTAGCAAAAGAAGTTTGATTGATCTTAGTATCTATAAAAGTAAGTAAAGTTGATTTCTCGCATGTTTTGTTTAATTATGGTTTTTAGATGATGTTGATGTTAACTAAGATTAGAACTTTGATGCTTTAGATGAATTAATGGTATGCTAATAAGTATGTTGAACTAAATGCAAATAGACATATGTATTCTAGGCATTTGAAGAAATGAATTTTGAGTTTATGATAAATTGAAGTGTGTATTGATGTTGTTAGTGATAAATGAGTAGAATTTTTGTAATTAGGTTAATAATAGAGTTCAACAAACATGAATGATGAGCTTATGTTTTTAGGTTAAGATTTTTGTGCCTATACATATAGAATGTATATACGAATACAAGTAATCTTGATGATGTTTGATATTGTGTTTATAAGTTAGTTCTAACATGTTTTTCCAAACAGATAAGACTTATAAATAGTTCATAGATATCGGACTTCGAAATTTTTGAAACAAGTATCAAATGATCAATACCTTGTTCATCACGGGCATGTTCAAAACTGTTATGTCCTCAATCAAATTTTCTTGATGATCACCACCGTGGTGTGACCTATGATCTCATCCGGGTGCTTTCCAAAATGTAAAACAACCTCGATTACTGCCGTTATCAAGGCCATTATCTCCTCTGTATGGTTTTTAAAGCTTGATACAACTGTTATATAGGGCGTAATATCCTTAGAAACTTTTTAGAATTTTTTTTCTTAACAAGGTAATCAAGGGTGTATTCACCAACACGACCTACATCATAGCCGTGATAGGGAGCGTTATCTCCTATTACAGGCTTGACAAGGCCAATTACGGCCCAAGATCATAGTCGTGATGATGCCCGCGATACGAGCATGACAATTCCCCTAGTATTGTTTATAAAAAAAATAAAATAAAATAAAAATAAATAAATGAATCAGTTGTGAAATATGATGTGTATATTTGTCTTTGTATGAGTAAGAAGTTGTATGATGATTCCAACTTTGTTTAAGTTGATGAAGATATAAGGATTTAGTATTCAAATGTGAATTAACATGGTTTCATATGAAATTATTTTCCTCGACAGGTTCCAATACCCCATTGGGTTTAAATACAGGTCTTTATGTAATAAATCCAATTATCTAGGTATCTAGTAACTTGTTTGTTGAATGTTAGATTAGACATTATTAAAGTAACTCTAATTAAAGATTGGCTTAAAATTCGTTTGAATTGTTTGTATGTGTGCCGTTAAATCCGATCCGCGGAGTGGCAACCCTGTTAATATGGTTAACATGGTAGTTAAGCGCTTAGGCCACCCTTGTCATGATGCAATGACTTTCATAAACGGCTCAGCAGGTAATCAATAGGAGGAACGATATTTAGTTCCCATTTATGGGGGCAATTGAACTAAGTGATGTTATAGATTAAGTTAAGTAAAGTTGAGTAATGGCTGTGAATTCTAGATGATATTATTATTTGTAAAGTTATGTAGGAGATAAAAGTATTCGAGTTGCTTATATCAATGCTCCTGAGTAATTGTTGTTACTCACGACCTTGGATCCCTAAAAGATTGCAATCGGAGTTTGAATACTCCAGTGTTGGTTTTTATTTCTTAAACAAGATAAATAATGTTCTCATTTCTTACATTGCATTAGCTTATCAGTGAATGCCGCTATGTATTTGTTTGTGTTGTTGTGTACTGGGACCATGGCTCACTCTTTCTTCTACAGGTTTTAATGATGATGATGAATATTACGATAATTTGGGATATAGTACGGATTGAGAAGCTTTCTTAGGCGAGTGAGACAATTAGGGTACTGGACTACTCTAGTTTGTTTTTCTTAGAAAAGACAAAAGTGAGATCTCGTTTTGTGTTTAATGTAATGGTATAGACTAAGGCTTTCTCAAAAGTCTATGTTTGGTAATATAAAGTACCTAAGGTTTTCATCACGTATATTATAAGTTTGGTTTTAAGATCTTGAAGTACTATGATTAGTGATACTATCTTTATGTATTTATGTACAATTATCTACTCTTAAATGAGTAGTTTTGTAAAAGCTTTGTACATTAACAGGTTGGGCAAGCAATAAGTATAAACTCTTTCCTTTTCGGACAACCTTATACATAATATCTTTGTATACTATGCATGGTTGGAGACTTGACATGTGAAGTTTTGATAAAGTATATGCCAGATCCTTAAAAAGGGCATTGATGGATTCAGGGATGCAACCAGGTCGGGTTTCGGGTGGGTTATATGAACCTGAACTTACTACATTATTTGGCATACCAAACCCGACCCTATAACCTTATAGGGTTTTCCTTCTATATTCAAACTTGCCCTAAAGGGTTTACTGTAAAATCCGCCACTCGCTCGATTACCTGCCTGACTATCAACCCGATTACCCGCTCGACCATTTGCTTAATTATCAACCCGAACCTGCCTTACTTTTTTTTTTCAATAGATTTAGCAAACTTAAGCCAATAAAATAATAATTTAACAATATAGCAATTCACCTTCTTTTTGCCAACTTTGTTTTAAAATTATAGCATATTACTACGTTTATATTTAGTAAATGTATTTATATTATAATTTCCTTTTTACTAGGAGTAACGGGTTGGGTGGGTATCCATCGGGTTTTAGTAGTATCCAAACTAGACCCAAATATCCTGCAGGGTTTTTTGCCTATGTCCAAACCCGACCCTATTACCCTATAGGGTTCAACCATATAGGATTTTTATAAGGTCGGACAGGTCGGAAACTCGTTAATAGCCGACCTGGTTGCATCCCTAGATGGATTATGTGGTGTAATCACTCTGATGCTCAATTCAATGAATGTTTGCAAGACCAATTCGACCAAAAATCCTCTAAAAAATAATTAGTGAATATGAATGTTACTCAGATGTGGCATGGGATATTTATATAGCAAATCTATAATTGGTTAGGAAAGTGGAAAAACTCAAATAAAGAAAATTCCTTTCGATTGTTTAGGAAAGTAAATCTAGAAAGATATAATAATTACATTTTCTATATTAAGAAATCTTCTAAAAACTGCTTTGTTAGCTTAAGACAATTGGTAGGTTGGCTTACTTGCCTAAAATATATAGGCGGCCTTAACGAACAAACATGAGATTGGCAAGAGGCAAGAGGCAATCGAGCTACTACCAAATAGGATAGCTTAGCAAGAACCTTGCAAGACTTGCTTGAAGTCATCAAACGATCATCATAAGTTTGTAGCAAGTTGGCTTACGACCGAGCAGCTCAATCTAAGGTCTATTAGGTCGACCCATGACCTAAAGAGACCGACCTATGCTTAGGAACCTATAACCAGAATTTCTTATCAATGTTCTCTAACTTTATTTGTCATTTTGCCTATACAAGTCTACATGATTGATATAATTCTTTTCTAATGAATGAAATTCATCTTTATTATGGGAAGAAATAGGATCACTAAAGAACCCTTAATTAGAATTCTAGATAAATGATTCTACATTGGTTTTTAAAATTAAAGATATAGAATAAAAAATTTAATTTCCCTCATTTGAATGAGGGAAAAAAAATAAAAGCAATAGAAGTAAAAAGAACGATATAATTTTATGTTTTTTTTAATATAATGAAAGTTATTATAATGTGAAATTATGTTTTTTGTTTTCTAAGGGTAAAATGGTGTCTTCGTTTGTTAATTCTCTCCAAGGAAGTTGCTCCGTTTTTTTTTTTGTCATCTTTCTTTTATTTTTTTCTTTTCAAAAATAAGATGCTTCATTTAAATATGCAAGATCAATCTTATGCCACTAAATATAAATTGGAGTGCTCCTAGAATCTAACAACAAAATTAAAAGCAATGGATATTCAATGTATGAACCTAATCACTATGATACATCTTCAATCTACATTGATTAACAACTCAATTTGATCAAACCAAATATCACATTTCTAAAGCTTGGTAGAATCTATCAAATATCCAAATGGTGTGTACAAAATCCACGATGGCATTCATCTGAATTGTTAAGGACTAGTACACTGAGTTTGTTTCAACATCGCTCAAGCACAACAATTGCTTCAACAATAGCTATATAATTTGCAGTGAAGGAATGAGTGCTATTATTGCATACATGCCCACCTGCATTGCAAGCTACAAAATCCACACTAAACCATCACAGTTTAACTTGAATTCATACTCTCTCTTTTTCTTCATTTTTCAAATAAAGAAAAAGTTAAATTTTTCTTCAAAGTTATTTGCTTTCCTTGTCTCCCTCAATCCAAATATTATGTACAATGCCAATGGTGATGTACTTTTTATGCAAGAACTTTGAATAATGTTATGTTTGATCAATTGCAAAATTTACCTCACAAAATCAAATTTGGTTAGTTTTTCTTCTTTCAATATTTCCCAATTTATAAATCATTTGTTAAGTTATTTATATTGTTAAAATACCTTGAATAATGTTTTGTAGTTATTTTTCTCCCAATAATCTCAACATTGATTATGTACAACATCTTTATGGAGTGAGGATCCGATTACCACACATCCTTCCATAGGAAGACAATAAGTCTCATGGGTGAAACTAGTTAAAAACATCTTATTGATGCTTATATTTAATTGTATAGTTGATATCCGGGAGGAGATGAGAAAAATGTTCGATCTCATTCGATTTAGTCAATCCAATTTCTTATTATTTGAAGAAACCCTCAGCTTTGTTCGTATTTTTTCCTAAAAAAAGCAAATATGAGATGATAAGACCAATCTTTAATTAGTATTTTATGGGTAAAAAGGATATAGAGAGTATTCGAGTATCTATTTTTACTCTAAACTAGCTTTCAGATAAATAGAGATACTAGAATGTAACAACTGTAGTTTGGAAATATAATCTAATGTGTTGTGCCGGTGCCAATACCCTTCCCTGGCCCCGCGATGACCACAAATTAAGTATAAAAACCCTAGCTTTTGCTGCAAGGAATCGCCCTCGTAGCAACGATGGTCACGTCAATTGACTTTACCAAAAACTAAGAAAAATAATTGGTTTCTCAGCATGTTTAATGTTGTCTCTGGCTAGGGAGGCTATTAGTCAAATTATATTGTTTTCGTATAAAATAAGTTACTCTGCTTATTTGAGCCGTTTATCAGCGGTCCATCTTGATAAGCTATGAAATAAAAAATTGCCTCATGACATATACAATAATTTGTGGTCAGCATGAAACTGGCTGGCTGTCCCCGGTGCATTAAAATATAATTTAAGTGGTGTAATCATAATCTATATATACCCCCTCCTAGGGTTGGTAATTAGATACTTAGCCCATCAATTCGAACGGGATGTGATATATTCATAAATGGATTTATGCAAATGGCACTTAAAATAATTAATAAATAAATTAGACTCAATAAACTCAAATTATAAATATTTTCAAAAATTTAATTTTAATGTTTGAACTAATTTAGAAACTTGTTTAATAAATAGATTATAGATACATGGTCGGCACTAACCATAAATTTATTTAGGAAAAACATGAAATTTGATATGTGAATTTTACATAGAAAGATTTAATTGATATATGAATTTTGAAGTGATAAATTTAATAGCAATTAAACTTTTCTTACTATCTTACTAGTAGTATTTGATCTATTTTCTAATGGAGAGGTAGTCTATCACTGTTATGTGGTCTTTGGATAGGTAATGAAAATTCAATGATTGACTATCTTTTACATATTAATAAAACAAAACAAATGATATTAAAGAAATAGTAAAACTAACCATAAAACATTTGATTTAGTTTTAAATTGACCACTTCAAATGTTAGATAAACAAAATTGAATTGATTATTTGTATAAAGTTCAGGTACTAAATTTGACATTTAACCATTTATTTATGATTAAAATTTATAATGTTTATAATTTAGTATTATTATTTATCTATAGCCTCCTCTGTGTGTGTGTGTGTAAAACGTTCTCATCTATTGCTACCACTTAACCATCAATCTTATTAATTGGATCCTTTAATGATAGTTTTCATCCCTTTATGACTTACTTGTACGTTATAATTTCCAACAATCTAAAAGAAAGAAATATATTTCATAATACATGTCAAAATTATGTACACATCAATTTAGACATGTTTTGTCAAGTTTTGACACCACTAATGAAACCATTTGGCATTAGTGAAATCGAATCTAATATGTTTGTAAATGCAAGAGTACATTGTGCGTAATTGTATATCACATGCATGCGATAACCATACATGCGCTTTGCATGTCATGAATTTGTAAAGGAATAGTGTTGTATAAGATAGTAATGAAATGTATGATTCGGAGCGATATTAGAAAAGCAAATTACTCCCTAATAGGGAATATCAATTTACTTAGGTACAAGTTGTGAAAAATAGAGTAGTGTTAAGCTAATGGGGGGAATATATATAGTCTATCCTACCTATCATCATTGTTGGATCTACTGAGTAGGGTTTAATATATTTGATGGGTTAAATAGAGAACAATGAAGTTCCATTTATACCTATCTTAAGCGCACCACCATCATCCACCCCTAAAAATTGTCTAAATCATTTAAATATTTAGTAAATTTGAGTTTGACTAATGAATTTACATCATTTGAATTTCTTCATCAACAATGTTAATCAATTTTTGTTTAAATTAACCATGCATACTGAAAATTAACCAACATAATAGTTATGCCATAAGTTTTTGTTGAAGTTACATAGTACTCAAAGTTTCAATCAGCATGTTTCCTTGTTTATCTTTATGGAATAAGATTCACAATTAATTTAATGGAGCGGTCTGGATGGTGAGATTGTAGAACTTCTATTAAGTTATTTAATAGAACATTCATATCAATCTTAAGTTGTATTACAACTTGGGAACTAGATATAAACATGGTTAACCTATATATTGGATACAACTCATTAACACAAACCACTTGCAATTCTTCATCCCATTCTATTCGAGTTGCATTCAAACCAAATTAGGGGTTGAACAATTTAAATTGGATGGAAGTGGAATTAAATAAATGAATATGTGTATATAAGATCATGGGTATTTAAAAAAAAAGTAGAATAATGTTTTCCTTATACAAGTTTATCATGATTCTACTCATCTTAAAGATGGTATATGGTTTCAACTTGATTTCTCTATACAAGTTTAACATTATATAAAATCATGTGTTACAACTTGATTCACGCTTTAATTTAGTTCAATGTACTCTTCATTCCTTCTCGAATGCAAGCTTTTTTACATCTTAACTTGTTAAATGGGATGGAGAGGATAAATTTTACCATGTCAATGAAGTTCTCTTTTAAAATTTTTCTAATCATCTTAGGTAGACATCTTCAAGGTTAAGTCTGAACTCTGACCTGACTTAACCTGACTCTACCCAACGAGTCCATGCATGGACCTGATCCAGGTCTAGCCTGTAGGTGGACCCACCAAAGAAAAAGCTAATCACATGGACTTGTCGGGTCCCTCTTGGTCCATATATAAAAATATATTATAATTACTATTTTAAAAAAGGAAATATAAATAAAAATAATATGATAAATAATAAAAATCATAAAATATAGATAAACATTTAATGTTAAAATTATTTTTCCATTAATCATCCATAATAATTAATGTGGTATTGTAACAATGCAAGAAATAAATGTAATTGATAAACGTGTTTGGTCCTGAAAGAGTGTAACCAAGTGGACAGTCTCATTCTAAATAATGTACAACTCCTTTTTCTTTTGTAACCAATTACTCTAGTTTTATACCGCTAATGATTCAACTCAAATGAGATATACTTTTGTATAATAAACTCACATCCTTAATAATTTTGAGTGAAAAATGACTAAAGATCATAATAGTTTTAGGATCTATTTTTATCTTGAGTTTTAAATTACAAAATAGAATAATTTTTTAATTAATTAAAGAAAAAGGATATCTAGGGCAGACCCGAACTAGAACCAATTGGGCCACGATTCAAGATTCACCTGTCTTTCAATAAGGTGGTTCTAAATCCTAATCAGGATTTAGCGAGTTCATGTTGGGTCTGAATCTGGCCGGTAAAAATGTATAAATTTAATATATATGAAAAAGAGACTGAAACATATACATACACACACACACATAAGATATTCTTAATTGGGTGGGGTCCGACTTGTATCCAGGTCTAAGCACCTTTTTCTTTCTCTGTGATCGAAGCCCCACTTGACCGGTAACTTTCAGTTTTATAAAACGAGGACCGTGAAAAAATATTGATATTTATTGGCCATTCATTGGACACGTAGCTTATAACGTATTTGAAAAATTTTATGATTTTATTATTAATTTTGATGACAACAGTTTTTTTATTTTTAAATGATTTATACTATATTCAATCATAATTAAATTATTAAAATAATTAATATTTTAATTAATATATTTATTTGATTAAATAATTCATATATTTGATGTTTTTCTAAGCAAAGATAGTCAAAGGGACCTTCACTTGCCCTACCAAAAAGTACAGAAGATGCTGTGGTCTAATTTGGAAAACCATTGCTTGTGACATTTGAAATTTGGAAGTTTCAATTTTAGAAGAAAGAAGTTTCAAAATTCGATTAAAAACCATAAAAGGTTGTGAGACTTGGGTGGCTTTTTCCTTTGAAGTCTACGTAATGGAAGCATCATTGAACGGCATATTCTTCACCAGCATGCTTAACTGGAAAAAGAATCCATAAAATAAAAGTAAAACATGATGAAGACGCCTTTTAAGAAATATAAATTAACAAGTCAATTTTCCATAATAATTTTCCAATTACCTGACTTGGAGTACATATTAGGAAAATATCTAATTAAGGGATGTATCACATACTTGTTAAGAATTTAGGATAAAGAAAAAACTTTGTATGATTTTTTTAATATCAACTACACATTTTACAAGAAAATATATAAATATATATGATTTTCTTATTTAATTTCTTAACAATGGTTGTAATTTTTTTTTTTTCCTTTTAGGATTTTTCTTATGAGAAAAGGGGGGGGGAGGAAAGGATTGCAATTTGCACACAGGGGTAAAATAGGGGAAAATGAAACAATCCCTTCAACTGCAAATTAGATGCATATGCAGTTTTAAAACTTTTAGGTATTGCAAATTAGCCTTCTCAACTTCAATAAATTGATAAAAAATCTTTAAAAGTTAAACCCAAAATTTTGATTTTTATATAAAAGTACCCCTTAAACTTTTCAAAGTGTGTTTTAAAATCCTCTGATTTTTTATTGTAATATATGTTAATTAAACTAAAAAAAAATCAAGTATCTTTTATCTAATTAATTTACCAAAGCTTAAGGACTTGAAAATTCATATGATATATCCACAATTAGATCAAAGATTAAAAAAGTTATTTGCAATTTTGCCATTCAAATTTAGGCTAACTGCAATCAATAAAAAAGCCCTTTAAAAGAAAGGTTAATTGGAATTTTTAAGGATGTAATTTGTTGAGTATTACTTGTTTCTTTCCTTTTTTTAATGGGAAAAATAAAGCGCTATAGCATCTCCTAAAATAGACCTATTAGGTAAATAATATTAAAATAGACAAACCTGGACGTATTTAAAAAAAAAAAAAAAGCAAATAATGTTTGCAGGACCAAGATATGGAAAAGGCTAATAATCCTCTACATATCTTACTGAATATCTAGAAACTTTTGCTAGAAAAATACATATATAATTACTAATTTAGAATGTAACTTTAATAATATTATCCACATATAGAATTCCGATCCTAGGAAGTAAGAACAAATGAAAATGATTGTCCATATTCATATAATCAGGTAAAATTAAACTTATGATAGGAAGAATCGACTATCATTTTTACTTTCTAATTATATAACTTTCTTACGCAAGTAACTTACATTAAAAATTGGTATAAATTTTTAAAAATTTATATAGTACATATTACATATTAATAAATCCCTAAAACATAGAATAGCAATCCCATAGACTATTATTCTTAATTTTTGACTTATTAATATAAAGTACATCATAATTACTTTTACAATATAAAATTCATATTATGCATATACTAATTCCAAATAGATTTTAACGTTGTTATTATAAAGTTATACTTAGTGTTGAGCGTATTGGCACTGATTTTTGAATAAGTAAGTGATATGATTGCGCATGTTCTTATTTTATGCCTAGCGAGCACTATGTATTTAAATGAGTAGAAAATTATGGAAGTTTAAAAAGAAAAAAAAAAGTGGAAATAAATAGAAACCCCGTGTTTGGCTATTTTAATGTTGAATCTAAAAACAAAAACTCACTATATAGTTAATTTAAAGGAAAATATAATTACATACTAATTATTACTTGGTTTCCCTTTTATTCTTTTTATTTCCTTTGCATTAACCAAATTATCATTTCTTTCCATTTTAATTTTTGTATCCAAATAAAGTAAAAAATAAAAAATCACTATTTTTCATTATTTCCTTCCTTTCTTTTCTTTTGTACGTTGGTTCCTTTTCCTTCCCACATGCCAAATACAAATTGCAAATGTAAAAAGACTAAAAAAGACACGAATATTAAAGTATAGATATATTTCTTAGCCCACAAAATGGGAAATTTTTTTTTAATTCTTTCAAATTAGTTGAAGGGAATTGAATTTACAGCAACAGCAGATCCAAAGTCTACTAAAATTATTTCTAAATTTCTCCCCATAAACCCCACATTGCATGTCTATATAAATGTAATCCCTGCCCCAAATCCTTAACATTGATCTCAGTCTCATATAGCACACACACATACACACAAAACAACATAAACATAGCGCATTACCTTGTCCCCTCCACATACTCCAATCCCAGTTTTTTGCTTTAGTAGCAGGTATACTTTCTTGTCCGTCACTACCTAATTTTAACTGTAACAAAGATAAGAAGTTAAACCACTATTGGACAACTTGGTCCAGTAGCATTGCTCTTTCAACTGATCATTTCTCTACCTTAACATCATCGAATTCATCTAACATTGGATAGCATAATACTTTGTTCTTCTTTCTCAACTCTCGTGTGGTAACATTCATATCCAGCATCATTAAAATCTAATATATATATTCCCTATACTTTCAAGTTCCATGCTACATTTTTCTGGGTTCTGATCAAAATCAGCTCTTTTATCCATATTCCTCTCCTTTTTTTTTTCTGATTTATTTTATAAAGTGGCACTTTTAAATGTCTGGGTTTGATTTGAAAAGTTCTAATCTTTTTCCAAAGTTGAATACTTACATGACATGTTTCATCTGGGTTGTAATCAAAATCTGTTCGTTTTACTAAATTTCTCTCCTTTTTTCACTTCCTTATTAATAGGCCAACATTAAAATCTAATTTTTCCCAAAGTTTGATACTTTCATGCCACATTTTTTGGGTTGTCATAAAAATGCTTTTTTTTTTTTTAAAATCAAATCTCACCTCTTTTTTTTATTAAGCTTACATTGGAATCTTTAAGTTAGATATTTTCATGCTAAATTTTCTGGGTTGTGATCAAAATCCATTATTTTTTCTATCAAATTCCTCTTTTTCTTATTTTTTTTATTAATTGTATACTGAAAGTAACAACTTTTAATTTCTGGTTGGTTTTAGGCAGAGTGTAAGAAGTAAAAAAAGAGTACCTTGCAAGCATTAGCAATGGCAAATAGGAATGTGGAGAAGCTGGCATCAATAGATGCACAACTGAGGCGACTTGTTCCCAAAAGAGTGAGTGAAGATGATAAGTTGGTAGAGTATGATGCATTGTTGTTGGATCGGTTCCTTGATATCCTCCAAGCTTTGCACGGCGAAGATCTCAAGGAAACGGTAATAATACTATCACACTGTTTGATTCATCCGTTTTTAATTGATGAGTTTAATCCATACTTAAGCTAAAGATCTCGTTCATCTGTCCGAGTTTCCGGTTAATTTATTTAATTGTTTAATTTTAAGTAACATACTGAAAAATTGCTTGACTTCAGTACTTGATCAGCTTAGTTCAATTGCTTCAGTGTAGAAGGCAATTATAAGCAAGTGGTCATGGATTTAGATTAGAAAGATACATTGAAATCGCTTGATTCCACCATTTGATCATCATGTTTCAACTGCTTCGATGTGGTAGTGGAAGTGATTTTAGTTTTCAGTTGAAAAATTTGGACTAAATGAGATTTTGTTCCCTTTTAATTCAATAATGGTTTGAATTGGCTCTTTATTTAGTATTCTAAACAGGTGATTTGATTGTTAAATACCAATTTGGGTTGCCGCTGTGAACAATTTCAGAGTAATTGATTTTGGCACCGGTAGGTTCTGAGTTTGTTCATCAAAATACGAATTGGTACTTGCTACCTAAATAAACTTAAGGAAACAGACTGCAGATTTGAGTTGAAATGCTTGGAATTTACATGGATTTACATAACAAGTTCAAATGGTCAGAAACGTGATCACATGAAATATGGACTACCGAGGACATCCCGAAGTGGTAGCCAAAAGTGAGATTATAGCATCTAGACGTGCTTCAATGCAAAATGCTGTGTCGACTAAACATTAGATTTGCATTTTTGAGTTATATTGTGTGTTTTTCTGGTCTTCCCGATCTGTGTAAATGAGTTGCTTGAGCTCAACTTCAGAATATCGACCTGGATGATTCATTTATTTCCCATTTCATTACAATTAACTTCTAGGTACAAGACTGCTATGAGCTCTCTGCTGAGTACGAAGGAAAACACGACCCCAAGAAATTGGAGGAGCTTGGAAATGTTCTGACTAGTTTAGATGCAGGAGATTCCATCGTCATTGCAAAAGCTTTTGCCCATATGCTTAACTTGGCCAACTTAGCTGAAGAGGTCCAGATTGCTTACATAAGAAGGAATAAATTAAAGAAGGGAGATTTTGCTGATGAGAACTCGGCAACCACTGAATCAGACATTGAAGAAACTCTTAAGAGACTGGTGGTGGATCTTAAGAAGTCCCCTGAAGAAGTTTTTGATGCTCTCAAGAATCAGACTGTAGACCTGGTTTTAACTGCTCATCCTACTCAGTCGGTGCGTAGATCATTGCTCCAAAAGCATGGAAGGTTTGTCTAAATATCAAACATTGCCCCCCACCTCCCCCCTTGCACCCCAGGAGTAAGAGTAGCAATTTCTGCAAGTTCCTTTCACATGTTTCAGAATCTGTATACTTTCTAGTATTGCCTCTCTCTTATGTTCTAAAAATCTCTCGAGTCAAGTCCTGGGTCTCACACTGGTACTTTGCTCCTCATAAATTAGAGTTAAAATTAATGTCCACAAAATTGATATTGTAAGAATATTGATTGTAACTAATCAATCAAGCATATATAGTGGAGGTGTTTTCTCCATTTTATGGATAAATTTCATGGCGTTTGTTGTCCTTGCACAGGATACGGGATTGCTTGGCCCAACTCTATGCCAAAGACATTACTCCAGATGACAAACAGGAGCTCGATGAAGCACTTCAGCGAGAGGTGAAATTTATTTTGTTAGAATGTGTTTTATGTATGCCCACAATTTCAAAACTACTACACTCACTCTTTTCTTGAAGAGCATAGCTCCACTTATTCTTATATTAACTAGTTGTTCACTATTTAACTTATGTACTATTCTCCTCTTTCCAACTTAGATTCAAGCTGCATTCCGCACTGACGAGATTCGAAGGACCCCCTACTCCACAAGATGAAATGAGAGCAGGAATGAGCTATTTTCATGAAACAATCTGAAAGGCGTTCCGAAGTTTTTGCGTCGTGTTGACACTGCTTTGAAGAATATTGGGATCAATGAACGATTCCTTACAATGCTCCCCTATTCAGTTCTCTTCTTGGATGGCGGATCGAGAATGAACTTCGGTCTTCACCATTAATCCATTCTAATAGTCTCGTTAACAAAACGTGTTGATGGTTTGTGACGAATGGATTTCATAACTTCTTCATTCACCCAATGGGCTTAAAATTTTTTTGCTTGATAAATAAACCATAATCTTTGTTCTTGTTTGCTGGATACAACTCCTTTGTCATCTTTTCTGCTTCCTCTCTCTAATATGGGATTCAGGTAATCCTAGGGTAACACCGAGGTCACTCGAGATGTTTGCTTGTTGGCTAGGATGATGGCTGCTAACATGTACTATTCCAAAATAGAGGCTCTTATGTTTGAGGTACTATAGATGACATCTTTTTTTCACTGTTGCTGGCTCTTTATGAGACAATTTTTCGATTTTTAAAGTTGTTCTGCTAATGCTTATGGATTGGATAAAATTTGTGCTACCATGGCAGTTATCTATGTGGCGTTGCAGTGATGAACTTCGTGTTCGCGCGGATCAACTCCAACAATCCTCAAAGAGAGATGCAAAGCACTATATAGGTAAACACCTGTTGGTTTGTCTGCATTAATCTCATGCACAACTGGTCATATTTGTCCAGTCTATGGACTTTGGAACGATAAAATGAAATTTTTGGATATTTCATTACTACCAGATAAAAAAGCATGCAATCCAAAAGTCATTTAGCTTTGTTTGAGGATGTTTATCCTACCTCTCCTTTAACTGGATAGACCCGTGTCTTCTGAAAAATAACTTGAGATCTCGATCAGCTGCAGCACCTGGTTTCTATGATGAACCAATATGATCTATAGAAACTAGGAATATGTCTAAAGATACAAAACTCTCATGCTACACTAAGAAATGAGGGTGTCTTAAATGAAAACCCAGTGTCTTTCTCTTGTTTAATCGATGAATTAATATCTTTATTGGTGTTGCGGCCTTATTGTCCATGTACAGAGTTCTGGAAGCAAATTCCATCAAATGAACCATATCGTGTAATTCTTGGTGAGGTAAGGGATAAGCTATATGAGACACGAGAACGCTCACGTCAACTGTTGTCTCATGGTACCTCAGATATTCCAGAGGAGGCAACTTTCACTGATGTTGAGCAGGTATATCATCATATCCTTGATCCATTGTCAGTAGCTATTTGATTGTTACTGTAGCCATCTCATCTTTTAGTCAGTTCTAAAAATCTCTACCTTAGTACTTGGAAGATAAATTATTTCAAGAGGCTGTGGTTGCTCGTGACAAAAAATGATGGCATGAGACAAAAGTGGCAGTTGATGGACTGTGGTAGTGGTTAACAATCACAAACATAGATAGAAAATTAGTAATGAAGGAAAAATCATCTTTCTCATTTTCTGTTTGCCTTTTCTGTTCCTGTTAATCATCACCACTAAAATCCGGAAGCTATTATTGTCTCTCATTACTATTTGTAAAAGATGCTAGTATCTGTAACCTCTTGAGATAACTCAAAAAAAGGCAATCGTAAGGTTTGTTAGTAAATATGCTTAAAAGCTTTAAAAGCATAATCCAAAGAATCACACCAAGTTACTGATTTAAGTTCATTCCTGTTGTAGTTCTTGGAACCTCTTGAGCTCTGCTATCGATCACTCTGTGCCTGTGGTGACCAGTCAATTGCTGACGGAAGCCTCCTTGATTTCTTGAGACAAGTTTCCATTTTTGGGCTGTCACTTGTGAGACTAGATATCAGGCAAGAATCTGAAAGACACACTGATGTTCTGGATGCCATTACGATGCACTTGGAAATCGGTTCTTACAAAGAGTGGTCCGAAGAACGTCGTCAGGAGTGGCTTTTGTCTGAACTCAGCGGGAAACGCCCCTTGTTTGGTCCTGATCTCCCCAAAACTGAAGAAATCGCTGATGTTCTAGACACATTTCATGTGTTAGCTGAGCTTCCAGCTGATTGCTTTGGAGCATATATTATCTCCATGGCTACTGCCCCATCTGATGTGCTTGCTGTTGAGTTATTACAACGTGAGTGCCATGTGAAGCAGCCACTTCGAGTTGTTCCACTATTTGAGAAGCTTGCTGATCTTGAGGCTGCTCCTGCAGCTCTGGCTCGGCTTTTCTCAATAGATTGGTATAGAAATAGGATTAATGGAAAGCAGGAAGTCATGATTGGATACTCAGACTCTGGTAAAGATGCTGGACGTCTCTCTGCAGCCTGGCAGTTATATAAGGCACAAGAAGAACTTATAAATGTCGCAAAGGAGCATGGTGTAAAACTTACCATGTTCCATGGCCGTGGTGGCACAGTAGGAAGAGGAGGTGGTCCAACTCACCTTGCTATACTGTCTCAACCGCCAGAAACAATTCATGGTTCACTTCGGGTTACAGTACAAGGAGAGGTTATTGAGCAATCATTTGGAGAGGAACATTTGTGTTTCAGAACCCTTCAACGTTTCACTGCTGCAACCCTTGAGCATGGAATGCATCCACCAATCTCTCCAAAACCTGAATGGCGTGCATTGTTGGATGAAATGGCTGTTGTGGCTACTGAGGAATACCGCTCAATTGTTTTCAAAGAACCTCGCTTTGTTGAATATTTCCGCCTTGTATGTCTTTTTTCTACATTATGTATTACT
The DNA here is from genome assembly GCA_024138025.1 of Combretum micranthum. NCBI lineage: Eukaryota > Viridiplantae > Streptophyta > Magnoliopsida > Myrtales > Combretaceae > Combretum > Combretum micranthum. The sequence goes on from JAMXBD010000461.1 coordinate 749,933, forward strand.
CCTATTGAATTTCTTGCAAGCCTATTTATAATATAATATCCTTACCTAAATGTAGGCCACACCAGAGTTGGAGTATGGTCGCATGAACATTGGAAGCAGGCCATCAAAAAGAAAGCCTAGTGGTGGCATTGAGTCTCTCCGTGCGATTCCTTGGATATTTGCCTGGACACAGACTAGGTTCCATCTCCCAGTCTGGCTTGGATTTGGAGGTGCATTCAGACATGTCATTGAGAAAGACATCAGGAATCTTCATATGCTACAAGAGATGTACAATGAATGGCCTTTCTTTAGAGTCACTATTGACTTAGTTGAAATGGTTTTTGCCAAGGGTGACCCAGGAATTGCTGCTTTGTATGACAAGCTCCTTGTCTCAGAAGATCTATGGTCATTTGGAGAACAACTGAGGGCTAACTTTGAAGAAACTAAGAAACTTCTTCTCCAGGTAAACCATTATGCACCACTGCCAATATAAGTATCTATAAGTCCTGTTAAATGATCAATATGGAAGTTTACTGTCATATCTACGAGTTTAAACTTTTCAATCAATTGATTGTGCAGTTGACTTAAATGGTCCTATCAAAATGGGGCTCACCTTTCCTTGGCCTTAATGTCTGTTATCCACAAAATCTTTTGCATTTCTCGAGCAGATTAGTATGTGTTTTTGTCATGATTTCTTGCAATGAGTCCTAAAAAATCACTCTCTTTGTTTTCCAGGTTGCTGGACATAAGGATCTTCTTGAAGGGGACATTTACTTGAAGCAAAGACTTCGCCTACGTGATTCATACATCACAACCTTAAACGTTTGCCAGGCTTACACATTGAAACGGATCCGAGACCCCAGCTACCATGTGAAGGTGCGCCCACACATCTGCAAGGAGATCATGGAATTAAGTAAGCCAGCAGATGAACTTGTAAAACTGAACCCAACAAGCGAATACGCCCCCGGTTTGGAGGACACACTCATCTTGACCATGAAGGGTATTGCTGCTGGAATGCAAAACACCGGTTAATTCTGGAACATCTTCTGCTTTCCTTTTCATTATTGTTGTCATTATCTTTTGTAGTGTTTAACTTTGAGCCGAGATTAGCTACGTATATCAAAAGGGGAGGTGGATGCTGCTATTTGGATGACCCTCCCTGGAAGTTGCTGGGGAACAAAAACAGTATTTATGACAACTTGGTTTGCTGTTCCTCATGAGAATAGGAGAACAGTCCTAAATTATACTGTCGGACTGAGGAATAATTATAGTAGCACTGGAGTTGTTTCCTTCATTCCTCTCGTAGAATTCAAGGGACAATGTTACTAAAGATAGATGCATTCATGTTAAGTGCTACATTTGGACAATGACTTTGTTATGCTATCTTATGGTGGGATGTACTTCTAAAATCAGACATTTGGAAATTTTATATATACATGGATATTGACTATGTTGATCAATGGTTATGATATAATCGTATTTATATTTATCTATATTAAAGCTATGCATCCCAAATATTGTGTTAGATTAGTGTTTGTCCTTGTGACTCTGTTTATAACTAAATCGTGTTCATATTCATCTTATCGTATTGTATTAGTCTTGTTGATTTTTCTTTTTCTTTTTTTTTATCGAAATAGTAGTGATTTGGAATTTTGTTTTTGGCCAAAGATTTGGAATTTGTTTATTGGTAATATGGCTTATATATAGTAGTCGATTTAGCACTTTGGATAAGTTGAACTTGATAATGTGACCATATTTATTTGCAAAAAGAAAAATTACATGTAGTGGTTATAGGGTGTCAAGCAATGTTATGAGATGGAGTTATTACAACAAATTAGAATGAGGATAATTTCTTCATTCTTACTTTATAGAACTATTTTTCACACTATAGCTAATAAATCCAAGCATACACTATTACAACTAATTACCATAATCTATCATAAAAAACAATTTTTTTAAATCACAATTTATTAATTAAACCTTTAATCCAATTTAATACTATAGACCGATTTATTTGACTAGTAACAAGCCCAAAAGACCAAGTTAATCAAAAATATTTTACTTAGATTTGATTTGATAGATTTAAAACAATGATACTAGGCAATGACATTAGAGTCTAGTGATATCTTCATAGTTTCTCAAATAAGAGGTCTCAGATTTGAATCTCCTTTCCAATGTAATGAGGAAAAAAAAATAAAAAAACAATGATGCTGGATGAGTTTTCCCACCAGCAACTTTACCCATTGTCTTCCATGAGGGCTAATATAAGCTTCTTTATAGGAAAGTGAGCTGTGTCTTTAACTACAAAAATGTATGTTATATAGTTTTATCATCAATCCACTTTTCACGTAGAGTAATTTTTCATATAATTTTCTCTCTCCATGATAATTGTGGACATATTTTTCTTTCCCATGACAAGTGTTTGCGTTCTTTACTCTCCCCACGGTAAATGTTTTATGGATTTTTCTCATCCATACTTGTCGTTCAGTTTATGTTTAACTAGCTGTGGACGCATCTAAGGCTGTAAATAAATCAAGTTGAGATGGTAATGTACTAAACTCAAGTTTAAACTCAACTTGAAATTTTTAAGCACAAACTCAATTACACTTAAGATTATAAGCTCAAGTTCGGATCGAAGTGGCGCTATACCAGCTCGAACTCAACTCGATTAAGCTTGTTTAGACTCGATTTATTAAATTTTTTTTTCTAATTTATATAATATTAATAATTAGACTCAATTTGAATTTTTTCAATATTTGTACTCGACTCAAGCTCAATTAGGCTTGCAAACTAATCAAGTTAAACCTATAAAGCTCAAGTTTAGTTCGATAAACTACTCAAGTAGGTTGAGCTCGAGCTCAACTCGACTATTCTTGACTCAAACTCGAATAAATATTGAGTCAAATTCGATTAGTGTGTAAATCTACTTGGTTCATTTGCATCCCTCGATGCATCCATGATGCATGTGTACCCCCAGACACAAACTTGAGCTCAACTTGATTAAGCTTGTTTAAATTCAATTTATTAAGAAAAATATTTGTTTTTTTCTAATTCAAATAATATTAATACACATACTTAATTTGAATTCAATTAATATTTATACTTAACTCAAACTCGATTAAGCTTGCAGGCTAATCGAGTTAAACTTATAGAGTTTGAGTTCGAGCCTGACTCGACTATTCTCGAATTAAACTTGATCAAATATTGAGCCAATTCGATTAGTTTGTAAATCGACTTGATTCATTTATACCCTTTGACGCATTCGCAATATATGTGCAAAAAGTGTGAAATGAAAAAAAAAAAAAAAAGTTACATAACCAATGAAGGAGAAATTATTTTTGTGGTTTCTTTAATTAATATTGTACTTTAAAGTGAGTAATGTAAAATTACAAATGAAAAACATGCAAAATACCGAAGACACCAAAGGTCCTCTCGCTTTAATAATACAAATAATTTTTTATATTTAATTTTAATTTAACCGTGTAACTATTATAATTTTTTTTTACATGCCGGTGAGCATATGCTAATATACATACATATATATAATTAGCTACCAGGCTTCGTGCTCCAAAGTAAGATTGTAAGCAAATCTAGCGAAGTTGCAACATATCAAAGCTCCACTTTCAAAGTACTCAATTCGATTATTGTTACAAGTTATTATTGTTAAAAGCAAACTTATTTTTTAGTCCAATTAAATCTAATCGAATTGAGTTCAAATCTATCGTATCAATTGGAATTAAATTTGAACTTAAAAATTAAAAGTTTCAATTAAACTCATAAGTGGCCCTCCCAAAAAAAAAATATACTCATAATTTTGAGATTTTTGACCGACCTAAGTTTGAATTTAACATATCATATTTTCTATGCTTGATTCAATCACGGGAATAGTTAAAAGGATCAAAGGCACACAAAAAGAAATTAACAATGTGTTTGGGTGCTGGAAATCAAAAGAAAGAAAAAGAATTTGGGAGAAACACGATGAAAATTATGTGTTTGAATATGTTTATTAGGATAGAACAAGTGATTCAAAAATAAAATAGAAGGAACAATTGGTTATGTCTATTTTCATTTAAGAATGAGATGAAATTAAGATAAATAAAAAAAAAGTGATAAACAAACGATATATTTCATAACAATTATATAAAAATAATTTCATCAATTACTAACTTTATTTTTTTTTTCTTCTTATTTCCTTCGTAACTTATTAAATTTAAAATAAATATTTTACTTTTCTTCATTTTTACTTATTTTCATTTCCACCGTTGCTCACCCTCCATTTCCTTTCATTTCAACTTTCTCAAAGCTACTCAAACACAGCTGAAATATATAAATATATAACCATGTTAGGGGAGTAATTAATTAATTATGGTCCAACCAATCAATATTAAACAAAAGAATAGGTTACTCCTTCGGGAAGAAGAAAAGGATCCATCTCCATTTTTGCTTTTTTGCAAAATCCCTACTAAACCGAATCGGTTCGAACTTCGAGCCAGACCCCAAGCTCCTCTCTCTCTCTCACTCACTCACTCACTCTCTCTCTCTCCCCACCTGCACTGCACAAAGCTACTCTCCTTCTCCATTTCCTCAACAACACAAAACTCAAAAGGCGATGTCTCTCTCCACTCGACAGAGGCGCGCTACACCGTCGGATCCACCGTTATCGTCACTGTCGGATTCGTACTCAAAAACAAGCAAACCAAGAACCCGATCATCGTCATCAAGCGAACCCTTTGAGGACCGACCATTAGGATGGTTCTTGCCGTTATTAGGACTGGGTCTCTTGCGTTACATGAGCGCTACTTCGAATATCATACACGATTGTGATGAGGTTTTTAACTATTGGGAGCCCCTTCATTTTCTTCTTTATAAATCTGGGTTTCAAACTTGGGAATACAGGTATAAATTTTTTAAATTTTTTTAGTTTTTCTTTTTTGGGTTCAGTACTATGTTGTTTTTGCGTCAATTAGAAGAACCCTTGTTTGGTTTTAGTGAGAAGATCGGTTCTTTATTGGAATTTGAGCTTAATGATTGAGTATGGATGTGTTTTGTTTGGTTGTGGCGGATTATGATTTGCATTTGTTTCGCGGAAGTGTTTTCCTAGTGTATAAATGTGGAAGTAATATCTAAGCTTGGGTCATTGGCCTTGTAAGTAGCTTGATTAATTCAAGACTGCAATTTTCATAAGAAAATATGGTCTTGCTTTACGAACGAGTGAAATTGCAAATTACTGGAAATATTGTGTTTTTACAGCGAATTAGCAATGAGTTGTGTTTGGAGGTGGGAGAAAGTAATCATATGGTTGTTGGAGACGTGGCTGCATTGAAAGTGGCGGAAAATAACTAACATTACAAGGAAAATTTGTTTCTTTGTGAAAAATGGAAGTTGTTTCCTGTTCTTTTAATGGCACATGTTTGTTTTAATGGTAGTTATTTTACATCATTTGACATATATTCTACTCCATAGGATGGATTATGTTTTCATGAAATGAAAACGTCCTTGGCTTGTGTTGAATGCATGTTGGTGGTTTCATGGCACATTTCTAACATCGAGTCTATGATTTAATTGCGGATTCGATTCATTTTGAGTTCAGGTTTTCATGTATGTATGTTATTGCTATTTATGCGTATCCTGTGCTGGATTGAAGTGCACACGTCTTCCCAGGCCTTGTTGTCCTGTCTGTTAATTGTACAGTTTTTCTTGGATTCCTTTCGTGGGGGCTTGTGCTTTTGCTCAAAGTAGTGTTATGCATTAACTTGCTTGCAATTATGTTTCCTTTAGAATGTGATTTAGCAAATGTCATTTCTTTCATTGTCTCCCAATCTTACTTGTGGGTTATCATTGCCTTTGTCTTTCTCTAGTTGCTTCTTTATCATGATGATGCAACATATGCAGCATCATAACAATGATGGTGTTTGCTTTTGTCGTATGGGCAACTCTAAAATATTTGTTATGTCTATTCTTCAATTATGCTAATAATGATTGCATTAGCATCCTTTGATATTTCCTCTCTTATTCTTTCAGTTCCCAGTTTGCCCTAAGATCGTACTTATATCTTCTTTTCCATGAATTGGTGGGTCGGCCAGCTTCCTTATTGTTTGGTGATGAGAAAGTAAGTGTGATCATTACTTGGATTGATTCCTTTCGTGTTAACAATCTATTCTCAATATTTTCCTTTTTGTTCAGGTCAGAGTCTTCTATGCTGTAAGATTCTTTCTTGGACTTCTTTCAGTTATTGCAGACACTGTTTTGGTTGTAGCCCTCTCCAGGAGATACGGAAAGCGTATAGCTACTTATACTCTTGCAATGCTCTGCTTAACCAGTGGGTGTTTCTTTGCTAGTACGAGTGAGTGTCTGATGTTCTCTTTCTGTGAAGTATTTCTATGTTTTTGTGAGGATGCAATCATTCCATTAGCTCCTCAGTCTGAAGTTTCACTTTAATTTAGCCAATTATGAAATGGTATCTAGACTGTTATCTTGAAATAATGATCGATGCTGGATTACAAATTTAAATTTTTTGCAGGCTTTTTGCCAAGTTCTTTCTCCATGTATGCAATGTCTCTATCCTCTGGATTGTTTCTTCTCGAAAAGCATGCTATGGCTGTGGCTGCGGCAGCTGTTGGAGTAATCCTTGGTTGGCCATTCTCAATCTTGGCATTTCTGCCTGTTACAGTATATTCTTTGGTTAAAAGCTTTAAACAGGCATTCCTTTCAGGGGCCCTGACATCTTTGGTTCTCCTTGTAAGTAAAAGAAATCAATGTATTTAGCAGATTAATGGCTTTTGAAATGGCTTTTAAAGTACATGATACATCATATTTCCTGACAGTATGTCTTTGTTCTTCTGTATTTTTAGTCTAACATTAATGATTAATTTTTAATTAAATATCAGGTGCTCTCACTGCTTGTTGATCGCCACTATTATGGAAGATGGGTGTCTTCTGTTCTAAACCTGTTGCTGTACAATGTTATGGGAGGTGGTGAGAGCCATTTGTATGGAACTGAAGGGCCAACGTTTTATTTGAGAAATGGATTTAATAACTTTAACTTCTGCTTTGTTCTTGCACTCTTTTCTTGGCGATTTTCCCAATTGTAAGAAGAAAGTATGCTCCTGACCTGCTGGTGGTGATTCTACCTATGTATATTTGGCTTGGGTTTATGTCTTTGCAGCCACACAAGGAAGAAAGGTTGAACTTTTAAGTCTAAATGCTAAATTTAATTTGTTCCATTTTTGCATGTGAAGCTGGGCCTGCCCTAATGCATAGCTAGCAGTCTTTTACTGTATTGTGTAGGGGAAAAAAAGAAGAAAAAGGAAAAAGACAGGATTTTACTTTATTCCCAAAGATTCAAGATCTCATACTCATATCGTTTTATGTCTTGTTTAATCATGTTATGCTATTTTTGTCGAGCGACCAAAACTCCAATGTTGCTGCTATTTGTAAGGAAACTTTGGTTTGGTTAGAATTTCAACAGAAAGTAAATTGAGCTGAATTCTTGGGTTTTCTTTTCACAAACTGAAATGTCAAAACATCAGTTATGCTGGCTGCCAATTATTAAGTACTTGCTTTGTGGATAGCAGTTGTATTGTATTGATGTTAATAAGGTGCCAATTTTGTTTATATTAAACTGTTGATGCAGATTCCTCTATCCAATATACCCTCTTATCTGTGTTGCTGCCTCAGCTGTCATGGAAAGCTTCCCCGATCTATTCCAAAGCCCATATGATCGCTATAACTTCTCTCTTACTGTTTCGGTGAGCCTGGTGTTGGGTCGGCAAACCTTATGTTAGGTTTTCCCCCATGATTAATATCTTTTATTTTTTTCCCCTGTGGCAAGCTGTTGTCTTCCAGTTAACTGTTTGCTTAATTCATTTTCAGATAGCAAAAATCATGAGGCCGGTGGTTCTTGGCCTCATATTATGTGCCTCTCACTCCCGTACATTCTCCTTGATCAATGGGTACTCTGCTCCTATAGGAGTATACAAGCTTTTGGAGCACCATGAAGATGCTGGGGCAGGTGAGAACCTATATCTGAAACCATCTTCAAACTAGTTTTCAGTAAAAAAGAAATCGTGGATTTTAGTTCTAAATTTCTATCTAAAAAAGTTTTTCCCCCCTTCCTTTCTTTCTTTGATTTAGCTATATGTTATGCAGCTCTGTAGATTTGGTAGGAATTGAATTTGCTTTAGAATGTCACTTTAATGGATATATTCGTCTTTGGTGTGTTTTGTTAGATGAGTCTGATAGGTACTTGTTCTGTCTGCCCCAGTGAAATATTTTTTCAATCCTTTGTCTGAAGTTACCTGGGTGCTAATTTTCTGCCACAGCCAATAAGCTGTCATGTCTTTGTACAGATTATTCTGATTAGTTGTCATACTGCTCAACCATCTTCTTATAGCGTATGACTTCATTTATTGGTTACTGCTGTGCAAATTTTGAAGGTCCAATGGTCTCTGCCTTTTTTCAGTTATCTTTTTTCACTTTATTTATGTTTCTTCCATATCCTACGTGTAGGTTCTGTACTATGTGTTGGAAGTGAGTGGCACCGCTTCCATCTTCTTTCTTTGTTCCAGATTTTGTGGGGGAAGTGAGGTGGATTGATGATGGGTTCCGTGGCTTGCTCCCATTGCCATTTAATTCAACTCTTGGTGGGACATCAGCTGCACCTCCATATTTCAACAATAAAAACAAAGCATCTGATGAGCAATATGTAATACTATACGTCATAGAATAGTTTTATTGCCATTTTTGTTAGTAATGAGTTAAAAGAGTTTCTCTACTCTTTTTTTCGTCTGATGAAACCATTGGGCTTGCAGCTACGGGATCTTGATGCATGCACTTTTCTTGTCGAACTGCAGCTTAAGCGGCCATATCCAACCCGTGGAAGTGATTTGTCAACTTGGGAGGTCTTTTCAGCTTTCCCTTTATGCTCTTTTTCGGAGTTTGCGTACATATGGTGATCTTAATGTTAGGTTCATAAGTTATAGATCTGGTCAATGGGAGATTTACACTTTCCACCGTCTCCTCGGTAACTGTCTATCAGGCGATTTACTCTTTCTTACTTTCCAGTGTGGGACTGAGATCTATATATATAGGAGTCAATTACCATATTGCACGTTGAAACTACCCCATGAATCATGAATTAACCCATGCCATAATCTGAGACATTTTCCTAACGGTCAATTTATCCAATTTTCAGGTCATTGCTGCATTGCCTTATCTGGACAGAGAGCTCTCGCCTGCCAAGTATAGATCATTCTTCATCCCATACTTATGGCATGACAAGAATGTTTTTGGCATGTACAAGATTCTGAAGAGAATACGTGAATGACTTGACAGCAGCAGCAAAGCCAGTTTGTCTCACACACTGCATTTTGAGCATGTCTAACCGTGTGAAAGTTCCACTGTCAAGTCAGTAATGAGAGTTATCTATTGGTTTAGCTAATTTTTGTAGGTCTAGAGCATTGCCAATGTCAACTGTCACACCTGTGTTGTGGCAATTTTGAATACTTACCTAACCTTTGGATGAATCCTCAGATGGATTGCATATAATTATCCAAGTGACTTGAGAGGATAGCTTACCAGATTGCAATGCTTTTCTTGAGGTTGTCAGAATGTGTCCTGTCATATTATGTAGGTATGATCAGGTTTCAGTGTTAAAAACATAAAAATTGTTTGTTATTGTAAGGTGTAAAGACCCATCAAAGAGCTTAATTGTTGTGAATTCTGACCAATATTCTATTATCTCCTCCTTATCATATGGGAGGAGCCTCATGGGCTAAAATCAAGGGTATAAATGTTACACACAAATACCAAAGCATGCATGTCACCATTCAGTGTCTAAACGGTATAGTTATTGCATTTTTAATGTTTATATTTTGTGATGTCTTCATTAAAATTTGGGTTAACCATAAACACATTACCTATGTTAATTGTTTTGACAATTAGATGATCTAAATTTTGTAAAAAGTTATTATTTGATAATTTCATATTGACTTATTCATATCTTATCGGTCTTAAAAAAATTAAATTTAGACTTTATTTTTCAATCTTTTGGCTTTTTTTTTTAATATTTTATTTTATTTAGAGATTTTTTTATTAAATTAATTTTATTACATATACTAATAAGGCTCTAATATATATTCTTCTAACAATATTTAATAATATTGATGTTTTTACATAAAACTCAAGTATTTATTTGTAAAAGCAAAAATAAAGATCATATATTTACAAGTGAGTCATGTTTTAAATTCGGATGAAACATGTGTCTATTAATTTTGTAAAATAATAAATTACACAAATATAAATTATACAAAAATAATTATACAAATATAGCAAAAATAATATTGACCAGGTGTTTCGCAAATTTACACATGAAACGTTATTTGAAGGTGTGATTTACTCGGTCAAATATCATACAGTGTTGAATTACATTTTCAAAAAGTGTTGCATGTTTTTTTAACATAAATTACATATTTATCGGACGTTTCATATTTGTTAATGAATTGCATCTTTAAGATGACGTACAAATTCATGAATTAGTTGTTAAACCTGCAATTTTACGTCGATATTTTGATAATTAATTTTATGTAATTAGTATTTGTATAATTTTTACTTGAGGAGTCAGTAATCATACAATTTTTTTTTTTTAACTCCATGCGAAGGAGATTCTTAGAAGATATATTTTCGCAGCTTAGACACTAAATAGAATATACGAACTTTGGATGCCAATTTGGAAAATGGCACATGCTTAGAATCCATAGAAACCTATCAAAATTCTCTTATTTGAACTTAATCCTAGAAGTTAGCCCTTCGGTGTGCTATTTTCCTAGAATTTCTTGGACCCCTTTAAGAGAAGGTCTTTATGTCGACTCTTGAAGGCACGGCACAAATACATTTCTGAAGGCTATCTAATTATCTCAATACACAACGGGAGATGTCGACCTTCTCACACCTGCTCCAAGTAGCATAAGCCTTTTATCAATATTTTCATAACCCCTGTATACATGAGCAGCGCCGGCTCCCCCCGTGCCAAGATCAGCGCCGCACCTCCTCTCAAATGAGTTGCAGCAGTCGGTGTGCCATGTAAAGCACTGGACAATAAGCAAATAAAGTTATGAGGTTAGCCAGAAAAAAAGATTCAGATGTGAACTGAACATTTGGCTTGGAGAGAAGCAAACCACTGTTGAGCTGTCAGATACATGCCTCTCTTTCTTTTCCATAAACAATAGCAGTGCTCCCAAGAACCTCAATTCTCGCTCCAAGCTTCTGCAATTCTCTTACTGGACCCAAACGATAGGGCATTAAACAGCTCAAACTTTTAGCAGTGTATGTAGTTTTTGCACCTGCAATTGAAGTAGAAGATTTATGTAGTTTTTGCACCCTGCAATTGAAGTAGAAGATTTTCTTTTATGATATTGTAATATAAAGATAAATAAATTATAAAGAACGGTAAGTTTGTCATTTGTTATAAAATAAGAGGGTTCTATGGTCAACAAGTCTTTAAAAATAGTAAATCTTCAATAAATTATGATAAAGGGTAAAAGTTGTCATATGTTGAAAAATAAGAGGGTTTTATGGTCCATCCTTATAAGTTTTATTTATGTGTATTATATGGCAGGCATATAATACATAAGGTGTCCTTTCGTTTCTTGTGCTGTTATAAGAAATCCTAGGGTTCGTGTTTTTCATTTGTAACCTCCTTCCTTTGACCAGAAAGAGAGAATTGAGAGTTTTTGGGTGTTTTTGAAGAACAAAATCAAGGGAGATCAGATTTGGATCAAGAGTAAGTAATCTTGCCTTTATCTATCAAGATTCTTCATATATCGTTTCGTTTCCTTGGGGTTTTGTTTGGATTTTGAAGGGATTTTTATTGGAAACCCTAGTTTTTATCAAGATCCAATCTTTCGGGAAAACAAGCAAAGATCAAGATTCAAATCAGGTAAGTTATGTCTTTTTAATCGTAGATTTAAACAAAGGAACGATTAGTGATATATCATGTCTGTTCTTGTTGGTTTATCTATCTAGGGTTTTGGAGGAAGTTGTTCTTTTTGGAGTTTTTATCTAATGATAAATGAAGAAAACCTAAGGTTTGGTTTCAGGAAGAATTAAAGGTAAGTTCTCATCCTTTAAATTAAAGGTTCTATAAAAGTTCAGTTTTATGGAGAGATTTGTCTGTTTATGTGGATTTCCATATTAGGTTTTTAGAGAAAGATATATTCTTTTGAGTTTTTGAGGAGTTTGATAGAAGAAAAAAAAAAAAAAGAAATTGCAGTTGTGGTTTCCATAAAAGGTTAGGGTTTTGGAGATTTTGATATGTTAGGGTTGTATGGGTTGAGGATTTACATATTTCTATTTATTTATATATCAGGAGATTTGGAGATTTTGTATTGTTGTTCATAAGGGATTTGTGGATTTGGAGAAATTGTTCCTGGAATTGGAAAAGGTACGACCTTTCCTTGTTTGCTGTATTTGCTTGCAGGTCTAGTTTTTTGAATGTTGCCTGTAGGAACAGATATATAAATGAACTTAATTCTATTTGGCTTAAATTGTTTTTCTGGATGTCTTTGGCTTTGACCAGTAAAGACCTGGCAGACAGTGATACTGGTGAGGCACCCTGATGATCCTTGTGTGTCGTTGTCCTAGTGGAGTTGCACTTGGAGATGATTCCGGTAGATATAGGTTTATTGGCAGTATGGCCGCGGGTGTTTGGGAGTACCCATTCACCAATATATATATATAATTATTTATTTTCGATATCTGGTTGTTTTTCAGGAGTCTGAGTAACTCCAAGTTTGGGATCAGAGGTCTATGATTCTAAACTGTGTTGTTTTGCAGACTTAATGAAGATAATAATCTTGTTGTTTGCATTTAGTTAGTTGCACGTATATATACATGTTGTTTGTGCATTTGCATTTTGTTTGTGGATTGGCGTACTGGGCGTTTTCGCTCATTCCTTTCTTTTTCAGGTACAAGTGATGGAGGTATTGTTTATGACTTGTGTGGTTATGACTTATATTTTGATCATGGGGATGGCGATAGTGGACCTGACTACACTGCAGCGGAATAGGATGTTATACATGACCTATGAAAAGGATTTCTTGAGTTTTTGAAGATTTTTGAAACAATGTTTTGATTATTTATCGATTTGAGGATTTGAAGTATTGGTTTTTATGTAATTGTTTATTAAACAGGATTATATGATTTTAAGTTGGAAGTTGGATCTTTTCTGGATTATTGTTGGCTTTGGTTTTGCCAACTCGGATTTAGTTTATATTATAGGAGATATTTGAAAGTTATAAATTACAGGTTTTATGAGTTTTGTTCCTTCTAGAGTACCCTTAAATGTGGGTTCATGGAGATTTTTATATGTTTATATTTTGTGGTATTGGGATTTAGAGCATTTGCGTGTCTCTTTTAAGAGAGGGACACGTGGCGGGTTGTAATGCCTTATTTTAGGGCGTTACAGATATTTTACTTACCATGACCCATTCGATTTTCAAAGACAGATTCTTCCACCGTGGTTAGTCCATTACATGTGGTTAGCATAGCCATTGTTTAAGGTTGAAGATCGGTGGGGAACCCTGGAAACGGACCTGTCCTGAAATTAAAGGCTTGCAAGTTCGTTCTACCACCTGCAGGCACTGCAGAAACTTGGTCAAACGTTAAATGCATCAAGTCAGAAGCTTGGAGGAAAATCTCATGGATATCTCTTGACAGTTCACTACGCACCTCTAAGCAATTTTAACTCACTCGGGTGGTTCGGCAGCCAATATTAAGAAGTTTACTAGTTAAAGATGAGATATGAGAAGGAATAACCGGTCACATTGTGATGCGTGAACGAGTGACTGCTGCAGCAAGCATGAAAGTGTTGCGAAAAATAGTGAAAATGTTAAGGTTTGTAAAACGCTTAAGGCGTGCAAAGTATTATCCTTAAGGATAATTCGCCAAATGTAGACATATCTCCTAGGATTAAGCAAGCCTTCTAGCAAAGCTAGGCAGCAAGAACAACAGAAAGAAAAGAACCCAGCAAAGAAAAAGGAAAAGAAAAAAGATAATTCCGAGAGAGACAGAGGGATAAGGTATATAAAAAATTAAAAGAAAAAACGGTTCTTATTGTTAATAATATCAAGATATTTTTAATAACAGATAGATAAGATTATTTTGAAAATGACCGGGATATTGATGTAGTGGATGTTGTAATCCGGATATTATGGTAACTAAAATTTGAAGTGGTTAAAATGCTTGTTTTTGAATAAGATCAATATTATCCAAAAAATATTATCCGAAATTTATTAAAATAATAAATATACAGAAAAAAAATATTCATATGAACCGGGCCGAGACACATAACTACACACGTAGGGGGGCAAATCCACGAATTTACACTAGCCCGGTCCATGCTTTATGCGCGCAAGCCCATACCTTTTCACTAATTATTTACAAGCTCACATATACAAGGAAGTTAATAAACAAGGACAAATAACAAGGTCTAAGGAATATGGGACTTATTCTTTTTGAAATACTACTAATAATATACAACAATCCCCCATATATTTCAAAAAGGATAAAATACATAAATAAAAAAAATGCTGGGTTTTCTCAAATGAGTATTATGCTTTGAATCTGGTGTCTTTTAAGACTATGAACCAGACCTAGAAAAAATGAGATATAACTTACAAAATGAATGGTGAAGCTTAATGCTTCTATGAACCAAGAATTTTTCCTGTAAGTTAAAATGCTCATTAATCACATTATACTAAAAAATTTTCTGTTATTCATCATGGTTTAGCGCTAATAGGCCATGCGCGTGCATGATTATTTATGAGTGCTCTAGAGATTTTGCCACAAATCTCATAGATGCGGCCTTACTTCACACTCATATAGGTCATTCCATCAAGAGCATACTGCAGAATACACCACCTTTAAAGAATATGGAATTTGATTAAGAGCTTTGCTCAACCTCTCTTACTTTGCAGTTTAGCACTACACATACCATAAGTGGGACAATATTTAATAGTGCTATACAAATCAAGCAATGACTTGTTATTACCCATATGAACCTATTTCATGGGATCTCCAGTCACATAGGTTGGATTACCATCATTATTGATATTTCAACATGGCTTTAGTCTCATACTCTTCGATGTTTTACTGATTAATTTTCTCCCCAAAGGTTTAGTCAGAGGATCGGTCAAATTCACTTCTGACTTCACATAATCTATGGAGATAATTCCATCTTTTAGCAGCTGCTTCACAACATCATGTCTCAATCGAATGTGTCTATTTTTTCCATTGAAGGTCTTATTCTTGGCAATAGATAGTGTCGCTTGACAATCACAACGCATAAACACAGATGGTGTAGGTTTAAACCTAATGGAATATTTGCTAAGAAGTTTCTCAACCACTCAGCCTCATTCCCAGCCAGTTCTAGAGCAATAAACTCTGACTCCATAGTAGATGTAGCTATGATAGTTTGTTTGGCTGACTTCCATGAAATTGCACCACCTCCAAGGGTGAATATATAACCACTAGTGGATTTTGTCTCATCCGAATTAGAGATCTAATTGGCATCACTATATCCTTCTAATACAGCGGGAAATCCACTATATAGAATACCATAGTCCATGGTACCTCTAAGATATTTCATCAGTCTGATCAATGCAGTCCAATGATCATAACTGAGATTGTGTGTATACATGCTGAACCTACACACAGCATATGCTATGTCAGGTCTTGAAAAATTCATTAAATGCATCAGACTTCCAATTATCTGTGCATACTCAGATTGAGCAACAGTATCACCTCTATTTTTCTTTAATTGAGTATTAGCATCATAAGGAGTATTCATAGGATTGACATCAAAGTGTCCAAACTTCTTAAGAAGTTTCTCAACATAATGTTCTTGCGATAGCATGATACTATCATTCTTCCTTATGATTTTAACACCCAAAATAACACTGGCTTCACCCATGTCTTTCATATCAAATTAAGAAGCAAGAAAAGACTTTGTTTTATGCACTACATCAAGACTAATACCAAAAATAAGCATATCGTCTACATATAGGCATATGATAACACAATCACTATCAACAAGTTTTGTATAAACACATTTGTCAACTTTCACAGTAGAGAAACCATCATTTAATAAAACTTGATCAAATTTTTCATGCCATTGTTTAGAAACTTGTTTCAAAACTATACAATGATTTAAGAAGTTTACAAACTTTCTTTTCTTGTCCAGGAACAACACATCCTTCAGGTTGCACCATACTTCTTCTAAATCCCCATATAGAAAAGTTGTTTTTACATCCATCTGGTGAATAAAAAGTTTATAAATAGAAGCCAAGGCAATTAAAACTCGAATAGAAGAGATTCTAGCTACATGGGCAAAAGTATCAAAATAGTCAACATTTTGCTTTTGAGTAAAACCTTTTGCAACTAATCTAGTTTTGAACTTATCAACTGAACCATTAGGATTTAATTTCTTTTTAAAAATCCATTTACAACCAGTAGGTTTAGCTCCAGGAGGTAAATCTACCAATTCCTATGTTTTATTTTGTAAAATAGAATCAATTTCAACTTTAATAGCTTCTTTCCAAAAAATGTGCATCATATGAGGAAATTGCATCTGAGAAGGTTAATGGATCATTTTCAACAAGATAAGTATAAAATTCATTTCCAAAAGAATATTCTTTTCTTTATCTTGTACTTCTTCTTAAATATTCATTTCCAGAAACATTTCCAGAAGCATTTTCATAACCATTTTCAGAAGATTGTGTATTTGGAATAATTTTAGATTTTAAAGGAAAAACATGTTCAAAAAACTATGCATTTTTTGTCTCAACAATTGTATTGCAATCTAACACATCGCTCTTTAATACAAGGAATCTATATGCAGCACTATGCTCAGCATAACCAATAAACATGCAGTCTAAAGTTTTAGAACCTAATTTTCTTTTTTTAGGATCAGAAAGCATAACTTTAGCAAGACACCCCTACACTTTCAAATATTTCAAATTAAGGGAATAACCTTTCCAAAGCTCATAAGGTGTTTTTCATGTTTTCTTATAAGGTATCCTATTTTTCAAGTGACATGCAGTTAATATGGCTTCACCCCAAATATTATCAGGTGCATTAGAAATTACAAGCATACAATTCATCATTTCTTTTAATGTTCTATTTTTCCTTTAAGCTACTCCATTAGATTCTGGGGAATAAGGTGGAGTTATTTCATGAATTATTCCTTCTTTTTCACAATATTCATTAAGTAAGACATATTCACCACCTCTATCGGATCTAATCCGTTTAATTTTCTTATTTAATTGATTCTCTACCTCAGCTTTGTATATTAGAAACATGTCAAAAGCTTCATCTTTATTTCTAAGCAAATAAGCCTTGATATATCTAGAAAAATCATCTATAAAGGTTACATAGTATCTTTTACCTCCTCTAGTAATAGTTTGCTTCAAATCACCTAGATCAGTATGAATTAAACTTAATAGTTCAGATTCTCTAAAGACAGAAGCACATGTCTTCTTAGTTTGTTTAGATTCAGCACAAGTTTCACATTTACTCATACTCGAATAATTAATATTAGAGATTAACCCAATAGATTGCATTTTCTTAATATAAGGTAAACTAACAAGTCCTAATCTACCATGCCATAAATCACAAGAATCAATCAAGTAAGCAGAAGAAGTAGCATTTTCATTCATAACTTCAGAAACATTGAATACAAATAGACCATGATTACAATAACCCTTGCTAACAAAAACATTATTTTTTATCATTACAACTTTATCAGACTCAAATGACACTTTCACTCCCACTTTTCCTAACAATGCCACATAAATTAAATTGGTTCGAATGTTGGGAACATGTAGCACCTCATTCAGAGCTAAAGTCTTACCAGATGTGAGCTTGAGAAGAACCTTTCCTTTTCCAAGAACTTGAGTAGTTCTAGAATCACCAAAATGCACAGATTCTTCTCCTTCCTCAACTTTTGTGTAGGTCACGAATGCATCTTTATTTGCACAAATATGCCTAGTAGCACGAGAATCTATGACCCATTATTTCACACTGGCTACTATGTTCACAGAAATGACCGCAGTAATAATATCATCTGCTTGAACCAAATTTGCCTTTGGTTTAGCAGGACTGTCATTTCTTCCCATCCTCTTCCTACACTGAGGTGCATGATGGCCAGGTTTGCCACACACAAAGCAATTGCCTCTCTTCTTAAAGTGGGATTATTTAATTTGGACTTGTAATCAGGTTTCTTTTCGTACCTCTTGTATAACTTGTACGACTTGTGATCCACCAAATTTGCCTTACTTGCAATCTCCTTTCCTTTGGCAGCCTGGAAGTCCTTTCGGTTGGTGTCCTCAATGATGACATGGGTAATCAGATTAGCAAGCGAAAGCTGCTTGTGCTTATGTTTAAGTTGCTGCTTGTAATCGCTCCATGATTGAGGTAGCTTTTCTATCAACAAGCCAGCTATGAACTCCTCCTGCAAATTAATGTTTTCCGATTTAAGGTCTTCTATTAGCTTGTGATATTCATTGATCTGCACTTTAATATCCTTGTCCTCGATCATCTCCCACTTGCAGTATTTTCCAATCATAAACTTTTGTTTGCCCACATCTTCAACCGTGTATTTGGTAACCATGGAATCCCAAATCTCTTTTGCTTCCTTGTAAGAACAGTAAACATCGAACAGCTCATTAGATAAGGTGCTTATGACAGTATGGCGACATACCTTATTCGCATGAACCCAGAGGTCCATTTGTTTGGATGCTGAATCTGTTGGTTTAGCATCCTAAGAGCATATGCAACACCGTGCATGTCCAAGACCGAGAAAATGCGTTCCTGCCATCTCTTGAAGTTGTCTCCATCGAAGATTTCTATCTTCAATATATCTAGAAATGGCTTTGCAAATGGAACGGTTGGCAACATGGGAACAACACCATTTGGAGCTGTTTCAGAAACAACAGTGGCAACGGTGGCAGTCGGAGGTACAGGTTCAGACGCCATACGAGAATTATCCTTAAGATTGTTGTGAAAATAGTGAAAAATTTAGGTTTGTAAAACGCTTGAGGCGTGCAAGGTACTGTCCTTAAGGATAATTCGCCAAATATAGGTATCCCCCAGGATTCAACAAGCCTTCTGCAAAGCTAGGCAGCAGGAACAACAAAAAGAAAAAAACCCAGAAGGAAAAAGGAAAAGGAAAAGATAATTTCGAGAGAGACAGAGATAAGCTATATAAAAATTAAAAGAAAAACGGTTCTTATTGTTAATAATATCCGGAAAGATATTTTTAATAACGGATAGATAAGATTATTTTGAAAATGGCGAGATATTGGTGTAGTGATGTTGTAATCCGGATATTATGGTAACTAAAATTTGAAGTGGTCAAAATGCTTGTTTTCAGATAAGATCAACATTATCCAATAAATATTATCCGAAATTTATTAAAATAATAAATACACAGAAATAAAAATATTCATATGAACCGGACCGAAACACATAACTACACGCACAGAGGAGCAAATCCAAGAATTTACACTAGCCCGGTCCATGCTCTATGTGCGCGAGCCCATGCCTTTTCACTAATTATTTGCAAGCCCACATATACAAAGAAGTGAATAAACAATGACAAATAACAAGGTTTAACGAATGTGGGACTTATTCTTTTTGAAATACTACTAATAATATACAACAGAAAGTACCAGCTTCAATGCGATTTGGTAATATAATAAACTCAGTGCCTTTTAATCGGCGTTTTCCCTTAATAATAAGCCTATTGGTTCCTCGTCCTTCCACACATGCTCCACTTCTGACCAGAAACCGTGCAAGATCAATTACCTCTGGATCCTGAAGAAATCGCATGAAGTTGGTCATGAATGCCTTTTCTCTTTAGTGAGATCTCTATATATTGCTCAATGGTAGATCATGCATACCGTCATACTTAGCAACATTCGAGAGTACCGTCACTCCATCAGCCAAAGATGCTGCCATCATAAGATTTTGGTTAGCCCCTTCACTTGGATAATCAAGGTGCAATTTCCAACCAACCAGTCGTCTACCATTTGCAAAGCGTGCTTTCACTTTTCCATACCTGTAAGTTTACAGTTACAGCTATGCATTAATTAGCTTTGCAAATCACCTAGCCAATGTGCAAATCCTATAGTAATTTACGAGTTAATCTAAAGGAAAGGTTTGTAGTAACTGAACCCTTCTTTTCTCGTTGTGTACAATGAAATTGAATCCAAGTGATTTTTACCACATAGTACAAATAGATTAGTTTCCCTTTTGGACTGTAGCTATCGAGTCGGCTTTACAATTTCTGCTCTTTATCTCTTTCTATTTATATAGCAAGAACAACACATCGGAGCATAAAGTATATGTAAAATATAAGGCCGTTTGTTTCATCATATTCCGATCATTTTGGTATTATATTTTTATTATTTTTAAACAGGTATTTGTCAAGAAATAGGTACCGACAATTTTACTTATAAACTGATTAAATAAATACGAGACAGATATAATACAAAAATGGTACGGATAAATTATAGATGCAAATCAGATACATATATGATAAAGATAAAAATTCGAAAGTTCAAACAAACTCTACACTTTTTTATCAATGATATTCAATATTAATTTGAATATCATGCAAAACCACGATATTCAAATTTTTATACTTCATTCTGTCCAGTTTGATTCCGTTTCAGCTTATATACTGTTGCAGTGACCAAAAGAAAATAAAATACCATGAGCAACACAAGCATGGATTGGACGGTATCACACAACACAACTCTAGCAACTCCTTCCATCCTTATTATTACACGTAAAAATCCATTCCTGTTACAACATGGCTTCACACATTGGAAAATTAAACTGCATTGAACCCGCATTTCCCATGTAACATTACCTGCTCGTTCATTTCGCTGTAATTGCAATATCATTACAACCTTACTCCTTATGAATAACTATTATGATGTTTAGTTTACTAAATAGCGATTCCACAATGAATCTCTATTATACAAAATATTAAATAGCCATTTTTTATTCAAACTTATAAATATCAATTCAATGCTGAAACTTTTTTTTTTTTTTTAAATACCACAATTTAAATACAAAATTAATAAAGAAAAATCTTATTACAGCTTTATTTCATTCCTCCGTAATATGAATTATATTACAGCCTTATTCATCCAGTGAAGTGAACGAGCCATACAAATTTACAAGAACTGAAGAAGTTGCTAAAGTTGGATCCACCTAGAGCGGGGGGCGGGAAAGGAAAAAAGGAAACATAATGTTTATTGGCAAATACAGAGACTGCTGAAGCTAAAACAGCTAGAAATCTAAAAAAGCAAACTTATAGGGCAATTTGTTTTGGTGAAAAACATTTTCCAAAAACAATTTTCTTATATCCATTTATTTGTTTGTTTAGCTGAAAAAACATTTTCCTCATGACGCTTTTTGAGAGAAAATTCGGTTTTCCGAACTATTCTCTATAATACATAATACTTCAAACACATCAAAATATTTATAATAAAAAACATTAACACTGTGTTTGGATGCATGCAAAACGGTAGAAACCAATGGGAGGTTATAGAAATAGAAGGCAAAATGTTGTTTGAGTATTTAAAGGAAAAATGGCAAGCGGATAAAAGCGGTGAAAGTTGTCGAAAACTTTCCACTTTGAAGCCTCAAGATTTTAGAAAGATGTGGAAAATCCTTTCCAAACTTTTCACGGCTTTCTATAGGTTTCTCCTTTTTTTTTTGAAACATTGCCAAACACAGCATTAAAGGGTCCTACAATTTCACTAACCTCATTTCAACTATTGTCCCAGGAGCACGAAGTCCTCTTATGTAAAGATCCACAGGACGTGACCCGATATCACACCCACCAGGCAAAGCACACAAGCTTCACCAAACCTCCCCAACAATGCACCTATAACAAAAAACCCACCACAAATCTCCCTTACTTTCTGTTCTCAGGGTTCAACACGCCCTCCTACATTATCAGTATTCACCATCATTTGGTCCTCCAGAACCTGGACTTGAGCACCCAATGACCCCAATACGGACCCCATTGTCCTAAAATCAGACAGCAAGTTAGGCATGTTGTGTAGCCTTGCTGTGCCTGAGCGGCACTAAGGGGTTGCTGCTAAAATGGATAAACATGAGTTCTTTGAACCGCTTATGTGGACATGTCCAGAGATCTGTGAAGGGCCTGTTGTGATGAGTTTCTTGTTGTCTTTAGTGTTGAATAAGGTGGGTTTAGGTGGAGGGTTTAAGGGAGTGGCCATTTGAAAGAATATGTGTATGTTTGAGAGAGAAAGTGGGATTGAGTTGAAAAGATTTATATTTTGCACTGGAAGTTGAGTTTCGAGTTCTGACCAAGAAGACATTAAAGGACTAAGTAAGGAACGTGAAAACTAATGTCGTATTGTGTCCGATATCTTCCATTTTGGATTTTTGTTTGTTAATTCAATTAAGCGTTACTTTGTTATGTGGACGTAAAAAGTGGTTTAATACAAAGAATAACGACTAAGGAGCACATGATGCAAAAACTGTGAGAAGTGGAATGGTTTTGTAATAATCGAATAAACTCTATAATGCATTGAGGCAAAATTTCAGCTTTGTTTCAATCTTAACGATTGGATTTCTCCTGTGGGAGATTGGTGGAGATGCCACTAGACCATAAGATATTGGTCATTCTTAACATTATTTAGGATGTCCAAAATGAGAAAAGTAGATTTTAAAAATTAATCTTGATTGTGGAATGGTTTTGAAATAATCAATTGAAATTAATATCACATTTGGTACGCAAGAATGAATTTATAATGGAATTCGATTTAGATATAATTTTACAAGTTGAAATCATAATTTTTAGAATTTGATTTCGTCATGAGAAGGTGAGATTGTGATTCCATTCTATTATTATTAATGATTATTATTATAATTATGTTTTTATCCTCTTATACATTTATTATTATTCATATTTATTATTGATGATATTTTTTACAAATATCTATAATGTATCCAATCGAAAAAATTGGTTTATCATCCATTCCTTTTCATTCCTATATCATAGTTAGCATTTCCATTCGCAATCTTTCCTATGGGACAAAGATGGCATAAGTAAATCAAGATTAGATTTCTCCTAACTTTAACAACTGTAACTTAAGTTTTTTTTTTTTTTTTTTTTACTTTTTTGTCCTTTTGTCTTCTTTAGTCCTGTGACCTTAGACTTGGGCTTGATAGACATGAAAAGGTTTTTAATAAATGAAAGACAGCCAATTTTCAACATAAATGAAAACCATATTTGAAAAAAAAAATTGTTACTCCATATGCTTAAGGAAAAAGAAAAGAAAATATTTTAATAAAAATTATAAAAATATCATCCTAAAAGATAAGTTGAGCACGGCTCTTCAAAAGATAACTTTAATACAAAACTCATGCTTTTTTCTTTTCCTTTTAAAATTAAAAAAAAAAATTCAAACTTATAAGGTCAAGAGTTGGGTTCAGATTGTGGTTATGATCCTATACGGTTGATTTGACCCGATAAAATTACTAAAAATAAAATACAATTTTATAACATCAAAACTTATATATATCTATTTTTTTATTATTTTTATAACTTTATGATTGTATAATTTATTTTTTTATATAATTGAGAATGTCATACTCTTTAATGATTAATCAGAAGCAATATTCATATTTATATATCCATGTCAGTTCTCAAGTAAAGTGAATTCTACTATGTTATATTAAAAATTGATTATCATACATTGAAAATCAATTGTCTAGTTTACTGACTTTTTTTTTTATATGTAACTTTATTGTCAAATGAAAAGAAATTGAAACAAATAAGCAAAATGGAGAATATGTCACAAAGACAAGTAGACAATGATATATAACCAAGAACAAAAGAGGAAAAAGAAAAAAAAGTGTAAAGACAAAATCAAGTTAACGGGTTAGGTCCATGACCCTACAAATCGGGTTTGGGTATTATACATAAAATCCTACAGGGTTATGGGTCGAGTTTGGGCGACTCTATAAGGAACCGAGTCTAGTTCGGGCAACTTTATAAGAAACCAGGTCGAGTTCGACGACCTTGTAGGGAACCGAATCGAGTTCTGGTTTTATAACCCCTTCCAAACTCATCCCATCCCTAGTTTATACATCCTACTAATTCATGTAACCAAGACTAATTCTATTCATATCGGTTAGAAAAGAATGAGATGGGTTATATTCATTATTGCAATAAACCTAAACTCATCTCTTGAAAAAACGAGTTTAGTATAATTATGTTGAACTTGTCTCTAAGTTTAGTAAAATTTACATTAAACCCACCTCATATGAGTTTCATGGCAATCTAAGAGGTAAGTTTAACTTGTTTTATTATTATTTACAATCTAGTGATATTTTTTAAGAATTAAAGGTTAGTCTAAATCTCCTTAAAAAAATTACTAAAATATGATTTATTAAAAATCACTTACCAACCTTGAAAACCGCATCTTATGCGAGTCTCACAGCTGTGGTGTATGGGAAAAATTCTATTCACACTCGGTGAGTCTCAAACCATCGACCCTTTACAAGACAAGCTACATCTTAACCAACTGCAATAAACCAAATTTCAATAATTTCAATCCATTATTATATTTAAATACAACAATATGTCTTGCATTTCTCATATGCCACACCAAACTCACATGTTAGACTGATAATTTTAATAAGTTATTTTGGTAATTAAGTTTCATGATGACCCATTTTAATTATTAAATTACAAAAATAAATCTAAACCAACAAAAAAAAAAGTCCATTTTTATAATTTTTTAAAAATCTTTTTTTCCTTAACCCGAACTTAAGTGTATCCAGTCATATTTGTTAAAAGAAAACAAAATAGTTATTGATGGTTGGAGATAGGTAGAACAGCTTTAGATACCATATCCTGATTGCTTTCTTACAAATTATATATATCTAATCTGATAAGATTATTTTTTGGAGTTATACATTAATTTATCATCTATATACTTAAATATTATTAGTAATAATACATTGAAATAGAGAAGCTCCCGATAATTGGTTTCGTAGTCCCTTTGGATAATTGGTTCACTTTTGATCTTTCCAATAAATTCGACTTCTAATACTAACTTTTTTTGGGTAAGGAAGCGACCAATACTAACTCGATGGACATTTACTACACAGTTCTTCCAAAGCAAGTCTCCCACAATCACATTTTTTTTTTATGCTTTGCCCATCCCCTGAATCACCTTTTATCATATTGAAATTTTAACTTAAAACCTGTTTGATAGAGACTCATGCATAATTTATATTTTAAAAAGCAAATTACTAATTATAAAAAAGTGAAATATTTACTCATCAATTTATAAGCTTTTTCTACTAATCATTTACTACCAATAATATTTATTATTAATTTTTTGACATTTTTTTATTTAGATAAATTTATTTTTCATTATGGAATATGTTTCTCTTTTTCCTAATCAATTATATATTATAATATTTTCATTCTCCAAGTATTTAGAAAAAAGACAAATGAAAAGTACTTCATAAGATTAGCCAAATACCTTAAAACATGCTACATTTTGTCAAAAGTCTTAAAAAAACACTTTTAATCGACAAATAGTATTCAACAAAACATATAATATGAGCTCTATGCAAAATGAAGAGGTAATGAATAGCTATTCCTCCGGAATGCACATTAGATAAACCAAGGAACTCCAAGGACGTGAAGGAAGAGCATTGAAAAAGGACAAGATTTAGATTCTTACAAAAAGATTCCTCATCAGCAGAAGATAAAGACACCCGACAAGTAGATGATAAACATTTTGTTTACCCAAAAACTCAAAGTTTTAAAGAAGTTGTTACAAACCAGATGAGTTTAACAAGAAATATGGATAATGGGGAGGATGTGAAGGCATATATGAGAGATGTTGAATGTCACGGTCCAAGGCTCTTGCTAACATACTTTAGACCGTGCGGTACTTCCTGTCCTGCCTCTGTAGTAGTAAGCAAGCCTAAACTCACTCAACAGGGCCTTTGCCTTGTGGTAAAGTTTCACGTAGAGATGAACACAACAAAAGAGAAAAACAATATAACTGATCAGTATATGGGTACACTCGAAAGGAAATGAGTTGTTTATTAATGATCAACAATAGTACAATGTGTGTGAAAACAGTATACAATGAGTTCATTGACTGTGTATAGCCAAGTAATGAATAAGAGTTTGAATCCACAATAATACTCACACCCCCATAAAGAGCTTTATATGCATTCCTGGGTTTGGCAGGAGGAGATATTAAAACTCTTGAGGAGGTCGCACCTAAAATTACTGAAAATGGAAATTACAAAAGAATTAATATACAAGGAAAGTGGCATCGATGGGCCTCTCTACCATACATCATATGGTTTCATTTGGTTACATCTTGAAGTTTTCAAATCGACCACAAAGAAAACTTATTTTAGTATCTCTTACTCTATATGTTCCTTTATAGTTTTTCTTTAATTCATCCCATATTTTTTTTGCGGATTTACATGTGCAAACTCTATTGAAGTCACTTTCATTCAAACCACAATGTAAAATATTCATTGCTATCTCATTTAAATCAAGTATTTTCCAATCTTCATCATTATATTCTTCTTCTTCTTTTCCTTCAATCTTAAGGGGACATTCTTCTACAACATTCCAAACTAATCTATTTTAAGCTTTTAGAAAGATTTTCATTCTACACTTCCAATAGGGATAGTTTCCTCCATTTAGAAGTGGTAGCCTATTAATCGCTTATCCTTCTAGAAAACCTAGTGCATTAGATGCCATGATCTTTACTCTAAATATGATTAAGCATAAGAAATCAGAGACCTAGCTTTGATACTGATTGTAATACACTAATACACTAAGTAAAATACTCAAGAGGAGGAGGAGGAGGGGGAGGGGGGGTGTATGGGTGAGTGAATTGAGTATTTATTCAATTCTTTTCAAAACAAGACTAAATGAAAATTCAATCAAGTAGAAGTAAATAAATTAGCAATGTAAGATACAATAAATAAAAAGAGTAAGGTTGAGAAAATCAAGCCTGGGATTTTTAATATAGAGTTCGGCTCGCTTCCTAGACTCCATGTTCACACCAATGCCTCCAATAAGGTCTTCACACACTTTATTGATCATAATGTTATTGATGCTCAAATGAGCTATACCTACTCAACAATACTTGACAAGAATCACTTGGGTAATACTCTTTTACAATATTGCAAATCACACTCAAGAGTATTACTCACTTTTTGTCTCTCTTACTTGAAAGCAAATTTAATGACCTAGAGACAAATACAATGAATTGAATAACAACAATACTTTAATACAAGTTTTTCTAGCTCAACAACTAGTCTTCATATCAGAGAAAACATGTACATATAGGGATTCGATTGAGTAGAAATGGCCCTTTGCTATCCTATCCTTTTTTTTTTTGTTAGATGACTTATTCATTCTTTTTGAAGCTTCTTTGGATCAAGCAAACAATATTCAGGCAGTCCTTGATGAATTTTCTATGTGCTCTAGCCAAAAGATAAAAAATCTTAAGACTAGAAATTTCTTTTCAACTAGTGTTAATATTAGTCTAAGATGTGCTATTAGCAGCAAATTGGTTTTGCTGCCACTACTAATTTAGGCAAATATCTAAAATCTCCAATTGTTCATGGACGTACTGGAAAGGAGACATAGAAGTTCATTTTTGACATGGTGAAATTGAGACTCAATGGGTAGAAGGTGAATAATTTATCTTTGGCAAGTAGAATAATCTTAGCTCAGTCAGTTTTTTAGTCCCTCCCAACTTTCCAAATGCAAATTGCAAAGCTCCCTAGAGGTAGTTATGATGAAATTGACAGATGAATTAAAAGTTTCATTTGGGGAGCTTCGGAAGGTAAGAGCAAATTCCACTTAGTCAATTAGGATGAAGTTTGTAAGAGCAAAAGTTAGGGAGGTCTTAGGCTTTGAAAAACAACTGTAGTTAATCGAGCTTTACTCATGAAGGTAGGCTAGCAAATCATTCATAATCCTAATGATCTATGGGTCCAGATGGTGAAAAATAAATATGGATGGAAAGATTTTTCATCGGGCCACTAATCCCAAAATATTTCTGTAGCTTCTTCCACATGGAAGGCTATTTGTTCAGTTTGGCAACTTGTCAAAGCTGTTGTTTGTTGGTCGATTGAGGATGGAAGGAAGGTGCAATTTTGAGAAGACATTTGGATTGAGGAGTAAGCCCCTTACTTAACCACTCTTTAATTCCTATCTCTAAAAATTTGAGGGATAGGAAAGTTGGGGAATTTGTTGATCATCATGGTAATTGGAATTGGAATTTGATTAATCAAATTCTGCCTTCAAAGATTGTTAAGTTAATCAGCCTATTCTGGCCCCAAATACAAGTAATGGGGAAGACTACTTGATTTGGCCTCACGGTTCATCAAGTTAGTTCACTACTAGATCAAA
Organism: Combretum micranthum; assembly: GCA_024138025.1. NCBI lineage: Eukaryota > Viridiplantae > Streptophyta > Magnoliopsida > Myrtales > Combretaceae > Combretum > Combretum micranthum. The sequence continues at coordinate 778,425 of JAMXBD010000461.1, forward strand.
CCTCCAAATTATAAAACAAGGAGAGATTAAAGAAAATCAACAAAGGTGGGGAAAAAATCTAAAAGTTTGTGGAATTTAGCTAAGAATCGTTTGCCAACTTTAGGAATTAGTCAAAAGAAGGGGGCTGTTAATTTTAATTTATATCCTCTATGTGGCATAGGGACTGAGATCGTTTTAAATGCGGTAATTTAGTTAAACCAATTTGGTTGATGATCCTCAATAGGTGAGAATGGTAGAATTTTTCAACTTAGAAGTTGCAAATTGGGTTTTTTATAACTTGTCCCTAAAAAAGTTGAATAATTTTAGTCATTTGAATTAGGATGTGCTATTTTCCATGTGTGTGTGGTTTTAGTGCATGTGGCATGATCAGTTTCTTTTTAGGATAGAAGCTTAAGAGAACAGGATCCAGTTCAGTCTACTATTGATAAAATTGATGAAATATTGGTTGTAGTTTATTGTGACTAGAATTTGACTCCTAATTCCATGGGTGTTATTTTGAAGCCATGGAAGAAGTTGGAAGAGAACTGGATGAAAGTTAATGTTGATGGCTCATGTAATTATCAAATAGGAGTCTCCATGATAAGAGGAGTTATTCAAGATAGCAAAGGATAGTGGTGGGGTAGATATGCTCGGAAGATAGGAACATGTTCTCCTTTATTCACAGAACTTTAGGCTATCCTTATAGGTCTGCAACTTACATGGCAATTGAATTTTTCTTAGGTGGTGGTAAAGACTGACTCTTAAGAGGCTTTTAATTTGATGAGCTCTATTGTTGTAGATGCAACTTAAAATCACATTCTTTCCTAAATAAGGCAATGGATTGCTAAAAACTAGATAGTTAAATTTTCTTCGGTCCCTAGAGTTTTTAACTTGTGTGCTAATCAAATGGCGCATTTGGGTCACTATATTCAAGAGGGAAGAGTTGTTTACTTTGATCCTTCTAATAGCCTTCATTTGCTGCTTTTGCATGAGTCTCTTGAGTCTCATCCTATTTCCACTATGTAACTTTTATTTTTTAGCTTGTTGGCCAATTTGATAATAAAAAAAAAATTATTAGCATGACCTGTGATTTTGCAATGTATTTAAGTAAGGGTCAATGTAAAATTTAGTATCTAAATATTGCTCAAAAATTCAATTTGATACATGAACTTTAAAGCGGTTAATTTTATACGCAGACAAAGTTTTCGTGATTGTTTTTAACACATCTTTAACATCACTTGATCTGTTGATAAATATATAAGAGGGAACATATCATTGAAATTTTAATAATGCCCCTAATACTATTTAGTACTGATAAAACTGCATCTTCTACGTTAGAAAGTAGAACAAATGGTGTTAGTAAGGTAGTAAAAATACCAATAAAAACTTTTATTAGATATTAAATTGACTACTATAAAACTCGAATATCAAATTGAATTTTTATGCAAAGTTTAGGTATCAAATTTAACATTTTTGCCTTTAGGCAGTTAATTTTATATGCTCTATATTTTGATAATTTTATTTTATTTTATTTTTTATTTTTAGTAATGATAGACACATGATATACTCAAAGCAAAGTAACAATAACTCGGGCACTACTTATGATGTGTCATTGGTGCTTATTTTTGTCTATAATACCCTTTCCTTAAAATGTATGAAGAAGTCATATATGATGACGTTGCCTTAAATACTAGTTTGAGATCATCGAATAAGGATATCAATCTGTACTTATAGCCCCTCATAGAGGACTTGAAAGAACTATGGATGAAGGATTGCCTTTAACAAACAATAATTTTGTAGTATACTAGATGGACCGTTCCTACCAACGATGCATTAGTAGTGTCTTAACAAGATGCTATTAAAAATAGATAGAAATATTTCAATACCAAACCTTTTCATATGTTTATTTTTAACCAAACACAACACACTATGTATTGTTTTATTTAATACTAAAAAACTACAAACCCAAATCTTGTCTAATTATGAAATATTGTAATTTCAAATGGCTTTATTGGACTAATAAGAGTTGCTTATGGGACGGATTAGTAAACTAGCTATACGTTTACAATAAGGGTTAATGACCCTGATATTGCTTGAACTTTACTCAAAAGAGCGATTAACTATTTATATCTTTTTTTTTTTTTTTTGCCATTTAACTACTTATATCTTAAAAAGATCAATTTACTATCTAATAAAGCTTTTTAGGACATGTTTGCTACCTTTGCTAGAGAGAGAGAGAGAGAATCAAAGAGAGAAATGCTAAACGAAGAAAGAAAATTAAAAGGAAAGAAGTAGTCCAACCTAACATCATATGGAATCAAGTCTTTACTTTTCTACTGTAGAATTTGCATGATTATAACAAAATCATTAATGAAACATCCAAATACAACAAAGACTAATTGAAAAGATTAAAGAATAAGAAGGTTGAAAATTGACAAAACCTCCATTGAAGGACTTGTGGGTACTGAACCTCCATCGAAGGACATCAAGCTCTCTCTCTACCCCAGCCTTCATCTCTTTCTCTAAACTTCGATTTCTATCAAAATTAGATCATCTCCAATCTCTGTCGAGTCACAATCCAAACATTTACAAAACTTGGCAACTCACTAAGTCAGTTCCCGCAGCTGTGAAACTGAATCCACGAGCACCATTCGAAACCCATGAACATCAGAAGCATCAAACAACAGGGTTTGCACAGAGGTGCTTTTCTTTTTGTTGAAATAGAAGGTAAACGACATGGGTTCTGAGTAACTTCGATGGTGGATGTGTGTTAAACTTTGAATCTTCGATTCGTGTAATAAAACATAAATCGGTATAAAAAAAAAAGTAGTCATTCTCTTGTTTTATAACAACCTAAGAGTTTAAAATCACAAAAATTCCAAGTCTTTACAATTAGATTTTGTAAGAATTTTTAAGAGGAGAAGAAGGTTTTGCCATGAAAATTTGAGAGAGAAAGTTTTTTTTTTTTCCCCTCCAGCTCTTGACCAAATTTTTTATTCAGAAGTTATCCCTTTGTGTTCATTTTGAACAAATCTCTCTAACATCTCATCAAATCTCTCTTTATACTCTGGATAAAATTTTTTCTATTCTTTTATAATACTTTTTTTTTAATTCAAAAATTCCTTTAGTGAAATCAATCAAATATATTTGTTTATTATTTTAATAGCTGATTGACATTTGTCAACATCTTATTGAGGTTTTAATCCACGTAATCAGAAGATGTTAATAGAGTGGTTTATTAGCAAGAAAATTTTTTATAGTAAATAGACCATTTAAAAATTTATTATTATTTTTTTTTATTTTTTTTATCATCACAATGAAAAGAAGGATTCAAACTAGGAGCCCTATCAAAGAGATAATACTAAGTTACAATGTTATTAACTTAAAAATCCAATAGTTAATTATTCTTTTTAGTAAAATACAAATACCAATTCATTAAACCTTACAATAAATGTAACCCTTTTAGAATCGCTAAAGGATCAACAATATTTTTAATTTGCTTTTCTTTTTACATATTATTATTACCAAAAAAGATTCTCCAACCAAACCCTGTTTGGGTACGGCTTTTTTTCTTGATTCACTTCTTTGCTAAACCCCCTCCTCTCTCTCTCTCTCTCTCTCTCTCTCTCTGCGCCTGCGCAAACGATCTTCGTCCCAAATGGCAAACAGCAACCTCCCTCGAAGAATCATCAAGGTCCCTCTCTCTATCTCTCTCTCTCTTTCTCATTGATCGATTCTTAATTTCTCCGATCAGTTCAATTTTACTTCCCAAAAAGGGGGGAAAAAAGAAGAAGAGACAAAATTCGATCGAGGGAGATGTTACTTTTCCGTACAGTTTTTTGACTCCTAAGAAATGTGTTAGTCCAGTTTTGATTAGCTGCATGTATCACAATTGAGACGTTTAATAGTGGATGGATGAACAAGGCTTATACCGGTTATTGTCTCAAAAGCTGAATTTTAGGGTTTTTACTCTGTCCTTTTTCATTGTTTATTGATCATTATCGTTGCGAGTTAATTCAAAGAAGATATTTTTTGCAAGTTGTATAGGTTGAAATTGTGATCTTGAATTGAATTAGGGAAAATAATTGTGTGGACTCAGTCTGAATTATAGGTTTTACTTTATTTTTTCATTTTCTAATCGATCATTATCGTAGTGGAGTTAATTCAAAGAGGATATTTCCTATGAGCTGTATAAGTTGAAATTGTGATCTTGAACTGAGTTTGGGAAAATACTTGTGTGGACTCAGTCTGTAAATACTCACTACAAATAATCGATTTGTGGCATGGAAATCTTAAAGGTTGATTTCTAAGGTTTTATTTGTTTTTTTCATTATTTACTCGATCATTGTCCTGGTAGAGTTAATGCAAAGAAGATATTTTTATAAGTTGTATAGATTAAAATTGTGAGCTTGAATCAAATTACGGTAATATTTTTATGAGTAACGTGGGAAAATACTTGTGTGGACTGGCCACAAACAAGCCAATTCATGGCATGATATTCTAATGCTGTGAAACATTGATCATTTGTCACAAATCAGATAAGATATTCTTGTAAGTTAAAGAGGTGAAAGTTGTGAGCTTGAATTGAATTAATGTTACATTTGGTGACGAAACAAGGGAAGATATTTTTATGGAGCTGGTTTATACTTTATAGTTACATTGCCAGAAACAGACACGGCCCCTGTTATCAACGTGTGCCTTTAGATATGCTGCCACGACTCGTACTGTTTGTTGTTGTTGCCAGGTGAACGTGACTTGAATCCAGCCTGGTTCGGTTTTTATTTACAGAGACAAATTAAGAAACTGAGGTTATATGATTCTTCTAATCCAAAGGCACCAGCTGTTGAACCATCTGTAATATTTAAAATGTAGATTTTATGCAGTGTAACATTGATGATCGATAATTGACGTGAAAATAAAATATTAATTGTGGTAAAGCATGTGCCTAATCTGAATCAACTGAATTTTCTCTGGTAATTTGGTTCCTTTTTTTGTTTCTGGCTATTTTGTTGATCGTGTGAATTGATTAACTCTTTTGGGACTAAGCAGGAAACTCAGCGACTCCTCAGTGAACCCGGTAAACTTCCTTTTCATTTGCTTTCTGCTATTATACTGTACCAAATTCTTTTACTAAATGTTACAATAGAGAACAGGATTAAAAAAAAAAAAACACTTTGTTTCTCCTTGTATTTAGTAAATTGGAAAAAGCTTTTGTTCTTTTTAGCAATTGATGTAAATTTACTAGATTATGACATTCAGATAAAATGAACTGTTTCTTTTTATATAAGTTTTGTTCTTTCGCCTTTCATTCACCATGTTTCTGTCTGGGATTTTTCAGGGTATCTAATTGGGTTTCTTTGACATGTAGTACAGCTCCTGGAATTAGCGCATCACCTTCAGAGGACAATATGCGTTACTTTAATGTCATGATCCTTGGTCCTACACAGTCTCCATATGAAGGTACTCTTGCAGCTCGGTTAGATTAGTTTTATGTCTTCTTTTTAGTCCTTTTGAGCATGTGTTAGCTTTCCTAGTATATTTGTACCGTTACCTCTTTGGTTGTATGCTGTACCTAGGAGTGATACATCTACTTGATCATAGACATATTTTGTTGATGGAGAAAGTTTTGGTATTGTGTGTCACTTTTGTCAGTTCCAAGTTCTCCTTAATGTATTTATGCACTTGTTGTCTTTCGTAGGAGGAGTTTTTAAGTTGGAGTTGTTTTTACCTGAAGAGTATCCAATGGCTGCTCCTAAGGTAAACTGATCGAATTATTTCTTGTATATATTCATTGAATCGGACTGCATAAGTTGTTTAAAGCATTGCAGGTTTATGTGCACAGAAAACGATGCCTACCCTGCTGCCCTGCCCCCAACAACACTCCCCACACAACCACCCCACCCCATCCCTCCCCCCCCTTCTCGTCTTTTCTCTTTTCCTCCTCTTTCCTGCTTCATTTGCCTTCTTACAGTAGCAAGTGACAAGTAACTAGCTTTTGATGTTTTTTATTTATCTATTTAATGGAGTAACATCGTCAAAACTGTGCTGACAGCTAAGTCCAGTGTGGCACATTAGTCTAGCTTGCAAGGTGTAGCCTGCTCTGGAGAGTCCCTTTTATAGGATCTAAACTTGGGACCTCATGCAATTTGTCCTGAGAGCCAGCAAGTCAATTAATTGGTTTAGGGTCTTTGGTATTACTTCTTGGCTTTCTGGTGGAAAGGAATTGGATAGCTTCTTTATCCAGTATTTAATATCCCAAGATGGAAAACGCTTGTGTCTGTTCAAGAACCATATTTTAGCAGTTACTTTGCGAAGTGAAAACTGTGTCTTGCTATCTGTGGCTAAGAACCTATAGAGCTCTCATTGCCTGCTTAAGTGAACTGTTTGAATCTTTGACTGGCTTTTTTGAAAGCATTTCATTAGCCTGAGGTGATTATTCCAACTATCTAGCCATTAGATCTCTGGTCCCTTTTTACATGTCGCTGTTTCCCATGAAAGAGAAGCATTCCTGAGGTTATTTACAAACTAATTATCATATCCCCATATAGTGGAAATAACACTTGGTGTTCTCCCATCAGAATTGAGCTACATGACCAAGAATGAGAGTTTTTTTTTTTTTTTTAAAAGGGTAAACTGAATAGGATTTTGACAGGGTGATCACAAACCCCTCTATCTGGTGGATTTCCTTTATGTTTAACCAGTATCATTGACAATAGGGATGCAATCGGGTCGGTGTTTTCAGGCGGGTCATATGAACCCGAACCCGCTACACTATAGGACATATCAAACCCGAATCTATAATCCTACAGGTTTTTCCTTCTATATTCAAACCCGTCCTACAGGATTCACTCTAAAACCCGCCACCCGTTTGGTTACCCGCCTGATTATTAACCCGATTACTTGCCCGATTATCAATCCAAACCCGCCCCACTTTTCTTTTCTTTTTTTTTTTTTTGGCCAAAATAGATTTAGCAGACTTAAGCCAATAAAATATTAGTCTAATAATATAGTAATTCATCTTCTTTTTGCCAACCTGTTTTTAAATTTAGTTTGTTACTATGTTTACATTTAGTAAATGTATTTACATTACAATTTTTTTTTATTAGTACTAACGGGTTGGGTAATACGGGTCTGATATCTATCGATTTTTAGTAGTATCCAAACCCAACCCTATTACCTTATAGGGTTTTTGTCGGGTTGGACTGGTCGGAAACCTGTTAATGGCCGATCTAGTTGCATCCCTAATTGACAAGACTCCATTTGGTGATTGTTAGTAGAGCTTCTGTTTTAGTTCGGTTATAGTAGCTGAATGCTGGGTTTTCTTTAATCTTGTTGCTCCTGTTACTGCTTGTGTTGAGCTCTTGGACTGTTATTGAATGCACCAGTCTAAGAGTTTTATGTAAAACAGGTCCGGTTTCTCACAAAAATATATCATCCAAATATTGACAAGGTAATAGTTTTCTCCTCTCTGTTATCCTTGTGTAGTTTCTTCTTCCTGTTTCCTTTTTCCCTCCTAAGAGATCATTCTATGATTCAGCTTGGGAGAATATGCCTTGATATTCTGAAAGACAAATGGAGCCCTGCTCTTCAAATACGAACTGTGCTCTTAAGGTATTAAACCCCCAAGGATGTTCTTCATTTACAAAATCTAAAGACATGTTGATGAGTTCTCTACATCATTGTCATATATATCTAAATCATTTTTATTAGGGTTAATGATCCGAATAATATCTAAACTTTGACAAAATATATAATTAGGTACCTGAACTTTAAAATTAATTAATTTAGTACCTAAAGGAAATTTTCATACACACCAACAATACTTCTATTAAGTTCTTTTATGTACTAAACTGCTCAATTTGAAAGTTTTTGAGATACTAAATTGATCAATTTCAAAATTCAAGTACTAAATTGATTAATTTTAAAGTTTTAAGTATTTAATTGTGTATTTTACGAAAGTTCAGATATCATTTGTGATATTGTCCTTCTTATTATTTAGCCTTACACATTTTGTACCGAGACACTGGAATCTGTGATTGTTTTAGTAACTTAAAAATTAGGAATTAAAAAATTGAATCAGTGTAACGTAATGATATGGTCTTTGTTGTGCCATTTCATGTTTCCTCTGTAGTATTCAAGCTCTTTTGAGTGCTCCAAACCCTGACGATCCACTTTCTGAGAACATAGCAAAGCACTGGAAGAGCAATGAGGCCGAAGCAGTCGAAACAGGTAGAATTATATCTTTGGGTCATATTTGAGCAGGAGGAATTCAGCTTCAATAACCAACCATTTGCAATAGTTTCTGTGTTATATTTGTCTCATCTGTCTTTGCTGTCTTCTTAATTGCATTCTGCAGCGAAGGAATGGACCAGATTATATGCTAGTGGGGCCTAATTACAAAAGTTTAGCACGCGTGAAAGTAAATTTTCATGCAGCTTGGCATCAATTCAAGTGGAAATATTGAAGATTGTTGTACGAAAAACTAAGCGTCTATGTCGTTGGGGCTAAATTAAAACCACATGATGATTGTTTTTTCTGTCTAGGAGCCCTGACATGTTTACATTTGTAACAATGCAATATCTAATTGTTCTCTTTCATAGTTCTCTTAACAAATTATTCCTTGGCCGGTGAACTTATCTAAACTTTGAAGGAGTTCGGAATGTTTAGCAAATCACAACAGATTTTGAGAGTTGCTTTGTGCCTCTCACCTTTCCTTTGGTGGTGCTGGTGTTTTGATTGTAAGTGGTCACTTTCGAGTAATATTTACCTCATTGGACTTTGTCCATCCGGATTGTCAGTGGTCTGGTTCCGTTGTGCATCAGCATTTGAAAATTGGGTGCTAACCAGTATATTATAGCAGACATAGGTAGACCCTAGGCCATTGGTCTACCTATCTCTTTACCTATGGTAAAATTTCTGTCAATTTCAATTTCTGATTCTGCTTTACAGATAAAAGTGTCAAATGTCTTGTTCGAATCATGTGGGGTCTGCTATATGAATGTCATTTTGCCATTACGCATTGTCTAGAGTAGTTATTTTATTACTTTTCTTCTCATTTTATTTAGGTTTTGATTTTTTTTTTTTAATGTTGACTTGCCTCTAGTATGATATTGTCTTTTGACTCCACGGATAATGTATCTCATATTATTTTGCTTACCGATGTCAGCTTGATTCGCACTAATGCTTTCAAATTCTCGATCTATTTATTCTTCTGTAACCGTATACCCATTTTATCAGACTTATTTTCTTCAACTTCTGCTTGTGTTCATAATTTTGTTGCTTTGAAATTGAAATTCGTAAAGAACTACCGGTTTGATATCTGTGCGGTGGAGCTTGCCTTGATGCTGTACATGCTCCTCGTATTCTAGATAACTTATGTAAATCGCGCAATACCTCTATGTATTACCCAGTTTTTTTTTCCATATAATGATCTTACATATTTAAGCATGTGCTCACTGGCGTTCTTACTTAATAACATGGGTGTCTTGTCTTATTGCTAAACTTGAATGAACTCCTTGCACTCCTTTTGTTATCTGTTATAGAAGTTTTCACCTCCATATGTAAGCTTATTATCAACTTAATCACCTCCATGGTATTATCTCTTGATTATATGTTGACGAGAATGCATGCAAGTCTTAAGTAACTTTAGAGTGAAACCTAGGTGTCTTTAGGACAAGTTTTTGATGGCTTTATTGAACGCTATTTTTTGTCTTTCTTTTCTAAAAAGTTTAAGAGAATTTTTTGTCTTTGGTTTCTAAATTTTGAAGCAAGTCCATTTAATACCCAGTTAAATTTTTCATGATTATTTTTTAATACTTTACCAAAACTGTTTGTTCTTTATGGTGACATAGAAGAAGTGATTTATTAATACTAGATAATACTAGGATAAGTAGAAAAATTCAATGATATGTTGTTTATCTTAAGTCAGCAAATAGAATAAATCGTGTGGTATTAAGGATTTGATAAGAATATTTGTAAAAAAATTTAATTAGGTATGAAATTGATTGTTTTAAAATTTATGTGCCAAATTAGATTCTTATATAAAGTTTGAATATCAAATTTAATATGTACACTTTTCAGGTTGATGGTTCACACCATTGGTAAAGTAGTGTCATACGTTGGACGAAGGATGGTCACATACAAAGTTGTTGAGATAGAAATTCTGCTGGAATTGTTCTGCAACCTACCCTATAGCCATAATATAGTAATAAAAACATAATATTAATTATATAAACGTTAAGTGATTATTATTATTTTTTTTTTCATACAGATCAAACAAAACGGCTTGCTCCCATCCTTTTACAATAATACAAATCTTAAGAAAGAGAACATCTTGGATTCTCATACAAAAGAAAAACAGCAATTAGAATCAGCTCTGTACTCCTCTGGATACTTAAAGGCAAAAAGGCTCTACAATGATGAAAAAGTTACCGTCCTTAACCAAACAGTGAAAAAAAATTAAAATTTAAAAAAGAAGGGGTAAAAATGCAGACGAGAAGACTGAGAACTGAGAAGGGCATTTATCTGAAAAGCTCTAAAGTCTGAGTCTGACTGATCCACAACGGCTATTTTAATAAACTGCCTTTTCTTTGGTTGTACGCAGACTGCAGAGGCATCTTTAATTTTTACAGTTTGACTGTGTTTTCTTTAATCAGACACGTACCGTACGTTACGTATACTACTGGCACGTATATAAGTATAAAGGCCCTCCGTGTTATATTATTTACTTTTGTTCTCATGGAGTTAGGTTGGGTTAGGTTAGGTTATGTTCAGCTCCAGCTGTCCATGCCCATTTCTCCATGTGCATTGTCATGGTGTACTCCTCACCTTCATCATTCATTTGTTTTCCTTTCCTTTCCTTTCCTTTCCTTCTCATCTTATCTCCCAACTCCCGCATTAGTTATGACTTATGAATGTCGTCTTGTTAGTTTGAGGAGTGTTTTGTCCCTTCATTTCATTGAATGAATTTAGTTTATAATGAATAAAAAATAAATAAATTTGTAATATTTTAGCTATCATCTACAAAATGTAATAAAACATTATTTATTGGATTTTCTTATTTTATTAAAGATATCTAAAAAAAAAAATTCAATGTTCAATTGAATTACTATTTATTCAATTATTTTATAATTGAAATTTCTTGTAGGTTTACTGTTATAGGCTTAAAATGCTGCTAGTTCCGTAATAACTATTTCACAAAGAATAATAGCTACTATATATTATTATTATGGTAGAGTAAATGGCCTCTAGTTTTGATCCTAGCAAAAAACAGAACAAACGAAGTTCGTTCCTTTTTTTTTAAAATGAAAAGGCAAGTATTAATCGGTTCTCTACGACTTGGTTTGCTACGAGGAGAAAGAAAACTTCCATCTTTTATTTTTTATTTTTCTATTTTACAAATAAAATCTTAAAAAGTAAAAAAATAAAAATAAAAATAAAAACAACGAAATGCAAAAGAGCAAAAGCCGGACCAGGCATAGCCGCTAGCTGGTCCCATTGGAATTGGATGTCCAGAACTGCCGAGTTATCAGCAATAACTTATGTCCTAACGGTTTGCCACGTACGAAAATTGCACGGGCCATGTTGATTGTGTAGTATAATAATAATAATAATAATAATAGTAGTAGGATGATTATGATTCTAACAGCAAAGAATTGGCCCTTTTTAAGCCCTTCTCATACGTGTAATAGAGTGTGTCTCTGTAGTTTTAATGACCAAATGGTATGGATATGGACTATAAACAAAGTTAAACGTATTTGTGAGTTATTTGATTCTTCTTCTTCTTCTTTTTAATTTTTTTTGGAAAGTGAGATATTTGAGTTTGATTTGAAAACAATCCAAACAAACTGTAACTTCCTAAAGTTAGTGCGTTATTAGCCCGTTGTATGTCCTCTCAATAGATGAACACGCTAAGGTTCAGATCTTGCTCAACCATAATAAAACCAAACATAACTCTAAACTTCACATTAATTAAGGCTTCATCATATCCATTAATGTTAACAATGAAAAATCATAAAACTTCACATTAATCGGGAACACTTATACATATTGGTGCTAGATACTCCTCAACATCTTGGGTACCGTACTCATATTACTCCTAGTTTACATGAACCTTCTTTGTGTGCAACTCCACTGGGAAGAACGACACACAGATCATCAAGATACCATCCTAGTGACACTAATACTCCCAGTCTACTAAACTCAATCAACCACAAGCAGCAAACAATTAAAGTCAATAATTAATTAGTCCATTTCAAATACTAATGGCGTATCTGATACGACGTCTGGAACAACTATAACTACTTTAGGTTTAGATATACCTTTCTACTTAGATTTAGGTGTACTAGATGTTACGCCTAGGGTTTATGTGTTTAGAAGGTCCAAACAAGGATAAAAACAAGATTATATCATCCCCCTTATCAATCACGCCAGTGGTGGAGGGCATAAAAGGCTAAGGAGAAAGAAAACAATCATAACACCCCTTGTCGTGCTTGTTATGTAGGGGGGGAGGGGGGGCATGACGGCATTACCTTTGTCATGACCGTGATGGGGGTGGTGACGGCCATCATGGCCTCTATTACAGCCATGATCGGCCAAAACTCACAACTTCCAAGGAGATCACAGCTTGTGTCATGGGCATGACCCTTATTGCACTCCACTTCGCTCTAAACTATGAAAAACTCTAAAAACATCCATTTCATTGATTTTAAACTAGACAAAAACTCCAAAAACACCTTATCAACACATAAACATTTTTATAATCATGTTACCTACAATCAAACGAATTTCTCCTCTTCTTTTGCAAACAACAACCGCCTTGAGTAACCAATGATTAGGGCTTTCTCCTATTTTTTTTCTTAAACGTAAACACCTTGAAACCGAAATCGCGGTTTAAGGAAAGAAAACTCTTAAGAATGTAAAAAGATTAAAAAAGGGGAAACTTACCTAGATCTCCTAATTTATGTTGCTCCTTGAAAAGGGATACTAAAGAGACAGAGATAGTTTTAGGGCTTAGTTCTTATGAAACTACAGAGAGATACGTATGTCTTTCGGTGAGAGGGTTTTATTATATTTAATAGTAGATTTATTTGAAGTGACTAAATTGTCCTTATTGTCAATTGGTGAAATTACACTCTTTGCTCCTTTTTTATGAGATATTTTATTTTATATTACACAAACTCAAATTTGAGTTAATCAATACGTATAGTTTCATAACATATGAATCGATTAAATTTGAGTTGGAGTTAAAATGAAAGCCAAGCTTGAGCCAAGTTTATTTTGTATATCAATATTAGTTTCATTGAAACAATCTTTATATTATAGTTTTTTTTCCTTTGTTGAAAGATTATCAAGTGTAAACAATCTTATTAAGGATTCACCTTCCACCTCAGTTTGAGCTCGAGGACAAAGTTGTAGACCAAAAATTAAGCATTCGTTTTTCAAATTAAATATTGTACTAATTCAATTTAATTCAATTTCTTTATGACTTTATTATATACTGATAATTATATACCACAAAATGGTTGAAATATACCAATCATATTTGCCACATAACCACATTTTGAGGCATGACACCGATTTAAATGCATAATGAGAAATTTATATACAAAAGAGCAAAATCTAATTCAAGGGCTTCGAAAATGTGACTTCAAATTCAGCAATCAACATCATCTTTTACGTGCACTTTAACAAGCAATAGACAGTTGACCACACTTTATTTACCAAAAGTCAAAAAATAATGTACCGCAGGCAGAAAAAAAGTTTATATGTTTACGTTAAATTATGAAGCCGCACAGACAATCGTACTTCACCCTTCTTTTGTTAAGTTTATGACTCTTTCTATGTCTTGTCTAGATTGGTGGATACAATATAATTATTTGTTCACTTGCTCAAGTATGAACTTGGGATGTAAATAATTGCAAATTGCTTGCAAACTATTTGTCTTCAATTTGATCTTAATTCAAAATTCGATTTTATTGAAATGGATGCAAGTACAGACATAAGTAGATGGAGTTTACTCGAACTTTGAATTATTAACGTTCCATGAATCGATGAGCTCAATCGTGCTCAAACTTTAGCTTATGGTTGATTTAGAGTCAAATTTGAGTTTGATACGTATAACGTTTAAAGATAATGTAATACTTTTAAAGGAATCAACCTAACTAAGCTTAATCGAGTTTATATATTATCTGCAAGCTATTCATTTGACTTAATATTTACAAGCTTTAGCTATTGAATTAGTTTGTCAAGTCAATCCCAAATCTCATAATGCAAAACTTAACTAACTTATATGCTTAATGGAACTCGAGTTAAGCCAATAGATATCAGTATCATTTTAATTAGAAGAAAAAATATTTTATATTTTTATTCATATTTGGTACGCATAAATAAACTCAAAATGGAATCGCGATTCCAGGTTCCATTTCACTTCCTATGTTTAGATGTACTTTTAGAAGTCAGAATCATGATTCCTTGGAATCATCAACTCCGATTTTGAAAGGAAATTTAATTCCATTTTTGAGAAGGTAAAATTACAATTTCATTCCAGTTTTATTAATTGCATGCAATATAATTACTCTTTTATACTATTACATATTTATAACTTGCATTTATTACTGGAAACATTTCGGACAAATACATCATACAGCCATTTCATTTCATGTATATTTCAAACATAAGAATTGATTTATCATTCCAGAACCAACTCTATACCAAATCATTCTATTGTACCAAACTTGATATAAGAGAAATTGAGTCTAAATAAATATAATTCAATCAAGCTACAACTTGTTAAATTTCACTTTAAGTCGACCCCGGGTTTAAAGTTCCGAGTCTACCTAAAGTTTAAGCTCAATATACTACGGTTTCAACTAAATTCACTTGCTACCTTATTCCATGAAGCTTAAAATATGAGAGTTGGTGGGGCTTTGGGTTTTTGTACAGATCCGTCTCGGCACGACTCAACTCGATACCATTAGTTCTAAAACCGTATCGTATATAAGACGACACGTTTAATCCAAATGAGACCACAATATATATATAAGCTGTTTGGACAGCACAAAAGTAGGATATGAATTTTTCCTAGACCAATCAAATTTCCTTTATATATCTTATTGACTAATGTATGTAGTGCCAATAGCATTACACCAACATATCACTTAATCATCACACTTTCTCTCGATCCCACTTTTGGAATTGTTCATGATTACCTATTGATTGGGACCGTCCAGCTCGTCTAATATTCTTTTAAGTGTGACCCGCAATTAGAAAAAACAGATTTGCTAGGTTAGGTTCTTACTTAATTGTAAAGAAACCAAATCGAATAATATCCCCTTCATAAGATATAACATAAGAGTTTATATAATGATAAAAAATATTTACTAGTAAATTCATACAGCTGATAAATATTTTCAATCATTCAGATACAAAATAAAATTTTATTAAAATGGTGCAATGAGAAAATGACATTATACTCAAAACTCAAATAGGAGATTGAAAATTACGCATTAAACTTCTCTATTTAAACTCAACCCAAATTATCTTCCCTTTCGATTTATATTTATTTTTTAATATAATAAAGATTTCAATCATCATTTTGATATATAGGACAGCTAGTCTTATTGATAAATAAGACAGCCGACCTTATTGATAGGACCATAGAATAATTAATCGTTTCATTAAGCAATGTCTCCTTTACAAAATCCTTTTTATCTTTTTAAGACAACTTTTTCTTTTTCTTTTTTTTTTCCCCCTTTTCCTCTTGAATGTCTTTAAAGGAAGAGGAAAAGAAATCGAACAAGGACAAGGACCGTTGGTGGAAATGGCCAAAAGGTTTACTTGGAGAGTTCCATTGTAAATTTGGAGTGCACAGCACACATACAAGAGGACAGCGCAATTGAATGCAAACGGGGCACACGTACCCATCACCAGATAAGGCTAAGGCTAACACTAACACTAACAAATGGTGGTCACACACATACACACACACACACTGACAACGTTGAACAAAGTTTTTTCATGTAACCCCCCGACACGTATTTACCTTACGTTTTCGTGCCATCCCATATAGCTTATCGTTATTTTTTAAGGTTGAAAGTGGCAAAAAAATTTTATGGTTTCGTCGTATATTTTTTTTCCGGATAGGACAGATCTGAACAACTCCAATTGACCCATGATATTTCTTTTACATTAATATTTTATAATCAATTTAATACCAATATTATGGGTTATAATCAATTTGATACTAATATTATGGTTGGAACAAGCCCATAGTCAGCGAAAAATGAAAAATCTTTTTCCTTTTTTTTTTCCCCTTTTGCCTTTCCCCTTAATTGCCTTAAAGCAACCATGACGGCCAGGTAACGTTTGAGAACCGACCAGCCATTAAATTGTGGACACTTTCAGTTAGGTGAATTGAAGTTTAATGCCTTACATGTGAATACACACATACATGCACAAACAAAACCCTTTCTAGAGGGGCTCCTCTCTCTCTTCAAACAAATTAAAAAAAAAACACCCACCCCCACCACAAGGTAATCATTAACACTTTCCTTTGCAAAGGAAAGGATACACAATACTCGGGACTTCTATGGTAAAGGGTACCTACGGTCTCATGCACAGAACCATCCAATCTATCATCTAATCGCTTAAGTTTGAATGATACTATTAATTAGTGAATGAGAATGGTATGATGACCCCGTGATATTAGTTCTTACTTATTAGGTAAAATAATGTGTTAATGCACCTAAACTAAGATTTATGTTGCTTTCAAATAGTGGAAACTTGTGGATTCCTTTCTTCTTAGTCTTATTCCTACTCTCTCTCTCAATCACAAGAAGTCAGATGAGACTCATAAGGAAAATTACTAAAAAGCGCAATGAATTCATCAACCACCACCCAAAGTACACCATAATGAAGAGTGAAGCAAAAGACCAAGTCAGTTGTGTGTTACCTTCACACTTTGTGCAGAGACAATAATAAACATAACACCATGTGATATAAAGAAATCTAAATAAAAATGGTGCCCTTGGTAATTGATGGCAATCCAAGCATAAATTCGGTTTAAGCAAGATGCCAAGGGCCTGTTTAACTTGTTGTTTATCACCCGCTTCGATTTCAAACCACACATTTGCCTACCTAAACCCAACATAAGTTAGATGGAAGAAAATGCAAGTACCTAATCAGTACCAAAACTCTTGGATGTAGCAAACAAATCCTAAAAACATCAAGACATTGAGCATGTAACTTCTCGGGTATTGTCTTTTTTATTTCAAATCATGAATTTACCTAAATTAGACATGGATCAAATGGAGGAAAGTAAAAGCAACACATGATACTCAAAATTTCATAAACAGGACAAATTATACAACCAACATATAGATAGATAGATAGATCAAAAGAAAAAATTGGTAAATTTTTATTGATGATGAAATGATTGACAAAAGAAACAACAATATTCGTAAACCGACATATTCATCCATCCTTACCTCTCACCAACCCTGAAGAACCAACCAGACATCCAATGTCTCCATGAGGGGCCCTTCCAATATTCTTGTATATATCATCACATATATACATGTACAAATCATCTTCTACCAGCTAGCTAGCCCACCATGCCCCCTCTTTAAAATTATATGTTTAAGTCAACAATTGTACAAGTTTTTTCTTTTCTTTTTTTTTTTGGGGGACCAGCCTACGTGATATTACAGAAGGACGGAAATTTTCGAAAAGGATTAAAGAATACAACCAAAGTAGGGAGGATGGAGGCAGAACGGATGGAAGTATCCAGAGAGCAATAAGGAAATGAAAGAATAGAATAGAAGAGTAAAAGTGAAACTATGCTACTATCTCTCTGGGTACATCTCTTGAATGGCTGCTGCTAGGTTGAAGGTTATTACGTAAAATATGTCACAGGTGTCTTCTGGTGATCCTTATAGGGTGGATAAAGTACCAGGAGGGGTAGTGGAAGAGTCCATAAGATTGGATTTGAGCAAAAGATATGAAAATATGGCATGGTAAAAGCAGAAATGCAATGCTCTCAAGAGCTAAAAGCTGTAATGCCTCACCGAGTGCTCCAGCACATCATGACTTGGACAAATAATTTCCTTTACCCGGTTTCCATTCTTGTAAATCTTGAACGTTGGAACGATTCTGACACTTTCAGCACTTGCAACCGCTGGGCATTCATCAATATCCACCTTTACAAACAACAGTCATGATTATTATATTGTTTTTCATAATGCATATTGAATTCAATTCACAAAGACCGAAGCAAAAACCATATGATTTGGACAAATGGGATGCAATACAAATCAGACATACCTTTAGAAAATTTATGGAAGGGTAACGGCTGCACATCGTGTCTAGAAATAATGACATTTGTTTGCATTGAGAGTTTGAGGCTGCCTGGAAGTGTACAACAGAAACTCCTGCCAACATGTTAATAGCCAAATGATCTCCAGAACAAAAATTTCTAACAATGTGTAAAAAGATAAAAGCAATGCTGTCTTGCTGATCTTAAGAGAAAAAAAAACCTGGAAAAGATATTGCCGCTTTAAACTGCTCGAGCCCAGATACTTCTTCCACTTCACCACCAAACTTCATGTTCACTACCTCCTCCCCAAGCGACTTCTTTAATGCAACTTGAGCATGGAACAGTTTCTCAGCAACTTCATTGTCATCAGGAAGTTCCCTCCTGAGAACCTCATAATCTCTCACTGCGTCAGCCCACCTCTCTAGCTGTGATAAAAATATCCACAACACGAAATTCAGGAAAACATGAATGAATGCAGAACAGTTTTATGCAAGTCTAAAAGGATATACAACCTTGCTGTTTGAGGTAGCCCTTCGAAGAAGTGCTTTGGTGTAATTAGGCTGAATTCTTAATGCTTGATTGCAATCATCGATGGAGTGCTCCCACCGACCAAGCTTAAACCAGCAAGCTGCTCGATTGCAATACAAAACAGAGTTTGTAGGATCAAGACGAAGTCCCTCACCATATGCTGAGCATGCTTCTGTAAACCTTTCAGATTTGAAGAGATCATTTCCACGAGATCTTGCTCTTGCTATTGACCTCACGTTTCTTACAAGCCCTGCAACTTCAAAGTTTTGGGAGTCGATTTGCCCAGCTTTTTCAGCAGCAGAAACTGCATTCTCAAACCTGCAAGACATCCATCATCCATTCTAACTCTGCCTCGCCAAACCAAAATAGTCTTATTAAGCATGCAGACTTTTACTCACCTTCCCAATGCAATATCTATCTGGGCTTGAACAAATAATAGGTAGGCTTCAGAAAGCATCCCAAAAAATCTAGTCTGCAAGCAAGAATCACTGAGCTTTTCTAATCTCGGAACATTCCTCAGGCTTAATTGTGCTTCTTCAAGCTGATGAAGCTTCAATAGGGCTTCCACTCTACACATAAAGAGCTGTAAATTGCATCTGAACTAGTTCAGATATTACATCAATTTGAGAATGACCGACACTAATAAATTTTTAAAAGGAAAGATAAGAAAATTCTATAACCTGACGACAATAAAGAGCAGTAAATTACATCTGAACTAGTTCAGATATTTACATCAATTTGAGAATGACCGACATTAATAAATTTTTAAATGGAAAGATAGAAAATTCTATAACCTGAGGACAATAGTCGGCTCCCGCAGACATGGCGGCATCACATTCTTTTAGTGCCATCTTCCAATCACCACTTTTTCGTGCATCCGTGCATTTACTAATGTGCTTTTCAACAGCCAGCAACTTCTGAATTTCACCCGAATCTGGTTGCTGCCCCAGCATACATAGATGCTTTCTCGCATTATCAACCTGTCCCAATCTGTAAACACGATAGATTAACCAAGTTAACATACCATTACAAACATTACAATAAGGGCTGAAACAGGCTCATAAACAGAACCCAAATAGCCAAACTGTTTCCCAAACAGAATGGAGAACATTTTTTTCCTATAACCAACATACATTAACTAGATCCTTAAGATATATTAAAAGCCCCGAATGGATCCGGATTCGAATAGCATAATATACAAGTTGATAAAACAAAACACAACCGATCCCAAAACAAGCATCATGTTCCACTCGTCTTAATCCTAATCCAGACTCCCACACAAAAATGTACACTATAGATCCATATCATACTTGGTACAAGAATGTACATACAAATCACCCATTAAAACTCAACAAACACCATTGCATTACAAAGGAGCTTGTAAAAAATACAATACATCAATGAGATCTAATAAAAACCTCAAATCAACCAACTGAATTTCAGATTTTTATGACAAAAACACACACACACACAGACTTTGTCTAATTACCTAAGAAACAATGATCCCAATCTCTGATGAGCCCTCCAGTAATTGGGATCCAAACTAACAGCCACCTCACAATCCTTCAGTGCCTCGACAACCCTTCCGAGGCCCGTAAGAGCCGCGGCACGGTTGCTCCGATACGCCGCATTCCGTGGGGCAATAGCAATGGCTCGATCATATAATCCCAATGCCTCAAAAAACTGCCCTTTCTTGTACTTCTCATTCCCTGCTCTCTTCATCTCCTCCGGATCACCACCAACTCCTTCTCCCCTCATGCTCAAAACCCTAGACGGCGACGATAAAATAGCCTCCCCCGCGGCGGCGTGGTTACCGGGTTTCGGATTCCCCCCACCACCACCTCGCATTATGCTGCCGTGACCGTAATTACCCGTACCCGAACCCAGCACATCGGACCTTGAGCTCCGACCCGATGAAGCCATGCCCGTCTTCAGGATCCTGCCAGAGGGGCATATGTTTCCCGTCGGAAGAACATTCAGCGGCGGGGAATTGACGGAGCTCTGACCCGAGTACCCAATCGGGTAAGCCCGACTCAGATCTCGCCTGACCCGGCTTGAAGCTCCGGGATGTGGCCTTGCCGGATCCACCACCGGCGGTCGGGCTGGTGTCGCTTCCCCCAGATAGCTCGCCGGAGTGGTTGTTGCTGCCGTTGGGGTTTGAATCGGAGCGACGGTTGGTCGAATTTGGGTTGACCCGACCCGTGACAGACCCGGATGAGCTCGAGCTGCTGCTAGTGGTGGTGGTGGTGGTGGTTGCTGTTGTTGCAGTAGTGGAGAGTCCACTCAGGCGAGTTCGGAGAGGAGAAACGGGGGAGCCAAGATCGAGTTCCCGGAAATCGGGCTTGTTCACTTCGCAACTCAGTGAGTCACGGAACCGATCCGATAATTCGCCAGGCCCTAACTCATGCTTATTCCCAAAATGCGACATTTTCTCTTCCCCCCCACACACAGACACAACCTTTCTTCTCCTTCACTCTCTAAAAAATAAAACTTGGGTTTTCTTCCAAGCCGCCAAACAAGACTTGGGTCGGGTTCAATTTGGCGAATTAGTGTTAAAGCTCAGAACTTTTTAGGTGTCGGTCAACAATGTGTCTAAGGGGAGAAAGGAGAGTGAGAGAGAGAGTAAAAAGAGAGAGAGAAGGGAGTTCAAGAAACCATGAGAGAGAATAGAAAGAGAGGTGAGGATCTCGTGATGTAAAAGGAAGAAGCAAAGAATGAATGTGAGAAAATAAGTAAGGAAAGAAAAAGAGAGAAAGAGAAAGGAAAGAAAGGGAAATGAAAAGAAAAGGAAAGGTTTTTGTACAGGCTATGGAGAGAGAGAATGACGAGGAAGAACAAGAACAAGAAGAAGAAGAAGGAACAAAGAGAGAGAGAGAGAGAGAAGAGAAAAAGAAAATGTTAGAAGAGGAAGGGCTTTTATTTGTTCAGTGTTCAGACTTCACCTGCTGCTTCACGAGACAAGTTTCGCTTCACTTCATTTTCTCACTCTCTCTCTCTAGACCCGGATTAGATAAATAGGCTTATATACCTGGGCTGAGAACATTATGTATTTAAAATAAATAATTAAGTAAAACATAAAATTAGAATTGTTTAAATAGAAATTCGGCTTTTACTAAGAAATTATGGACATGTATATTTATGCCTATGTTTTATAATAATATTAAAGGGGAAGGAAGATTCCATTTAAAAATTCTTAAAATACTCCTAATAATATATATATATATATTTTTAAATTTATTAAAACATGTTTTATAATTTGATGAATATGGGCAATTGATACTTGAATTTTAACTAGTTTAATTAACTATGAAAAGATTTCTTATTTCGATACTTAAATAGACTTTTGAAGGTTGGCGAATTCTATTGTATCAACTCTATCTAAAACGTCCGATTGATTTTTTTCTTTTTCTTTACCCATTATGGTCTAGCATATGTATTAAGTGATTTATTTAATAAAAATATTCTTCTAAAAATACATATAAGAAATATCTTGCAATTAGACATATAGCTCATTATAGAGTTAACATAGATTATACAAATGGCCTTGAAAAATCTAATTACTTATTAAAATCAACAATTTGGAAATATAGTTAATTATTTAATGTTTAGTAAACGAATCAAAGTTAAGCTCGGTTATCTAAACTTTTATGGTCTCATCAACAACATCATCCAATCAATCATTTGAGTATTAAAATAAATATAGTAATTAATATATTAAATATATTAATAGTGTGATATGATTGTATGAATGAAAATCGTTAAATAGTTATCAGAACCCATTTAATTAAAATTAATAATAAAAGCGTAGAATTTACCTCCTACTCAATAATATAGATCCATAATTCTAATAAATTTTCTATCTTTTGCCCTATTTATTACTATTTTTATTTCCAATTGAATAGTTTCTATATTAGGCAAGCAATAGTAATTGATTTTTTAATAAATTATGTTTCTTTTAACCTATTTTATTTATTGTCAATCTTTTTCATGATTAAATAATATTTATTGTTTATCACCATTAAGCTAAAACTAGTTGTTCAACTCTACTCATTCATATTATTGTCGAGCAAAATTTTAACTTTTGTTCAATTCTTCTAATTCATTTTTTATGAAACCTTCACCAATTTAATAAGATGCATCAACTAAGAATTAAAAATAATAATAATTCTGAAAACTTTTAGGAGTCGCC
The DNA here is from genome assembly GCA_024138025.1 of Combretum micranthum. Classification (NCBI taxonomy): domain Eukaryota; kingdom Viridiplantae; phylum Streptophyta; class Magnoliopsida; order Myrtales; family Combretaceae; genus Combretum; species Combretum micranthum. The sequence continues at coordinate 801,434 of JAMXBD010000461.1, forward strand.
ACTCAATCAAAGTTGGAAAAAATGATCCTAACTTAGCTACTAATTTGCATTAAAATCAATTTTAAAAAGAATAAGAGATAATGGTCCCAAGCTAAACAGTTATCAATTTTAAATTTTAAAATTAACATATCATGTAATTAACTATCATATACATATCGTAATTAACATTCACCACAACTTCAATTACTATTATTATAATTCTTATGGCTTATATTACATACTTAGCATAAAATCATATAAAAAATAAATATGTATTTCAAACAATAGACCTGTAAACCATCACATGTCATGACATAATTTTTAGTCTAAGGTATCATATCACACATTTACCAAAATTTCAAATGCACATCCATGTCTAATTATCAATATTGAACAACATACATATTATTACTACGATTACTACTTTGTATATTATTACCTCCAATTACTACTTTACATGCTATTATAGTATTATCACTAGTTCATCCTATCAAATGCATGGTTATTAATTTATTTTTACTAGATTTGTTATTATACTATTATTTATGACTCACAAAATCATATTACAACCATTATTACTTTTATAATTTTTTTTCTTTCCTAATCTTGCTAGTATCATGCATATATTAGCATTTATTTTTAACCCAACACAAATGTCAATTTTTACTATAGCAACAATATGAAAAACACATCTCTATTTTAAACTGTTAATAATAGGTACCTACAATATATCATAGACACTATTACAATTTATCCCCGTCACAAATATCATCATATTTTTTTATATTATTTCTACCTTATTAAATGAATTTATTACATTCATGCTTTAGGTATTCATTACAACAAATGAAATTCATGCAATTTATTATTCATTATTTTATTTATTTTAATTTTTATTTACCTACTTAATATATTACTATCATTATGATATTTTATTATTTTCTGTTTATTTTTTTAATACTTATCACCCACTAATTATTACTTTTATTCTTTTATTATTTATTATCATTTTTTGAGTAAATAAATAAAATAAAAAGAAACACAACTAGACTACCTAGGTGCAATGAGACTCCAATAGGCCAGGTTGCTAGTGGTGGAGCAAGTTGTTGGTTGCAAGATAGGAATCTTGCTTTTAGCGGATGTTAATGGAGGGAGACTATCGTATTGACCTAATACGAGTCCGATCACTCCAATGGGTTCTATTCAATTCAATTGGATCCATATATGGTGGTTCCAAGCCACTCACATGGTAGTTAGCGGTGGCAATGAGACCCCTAACGTGTTTGACTTCTTTAACAACAAATTTATATTTTAGAAAGTAAAATATTGATTTTCACTAATTTTCTCAACCCAATTTAATCTAGGAAAAATTTCGCGATGTCTTGCAAATTTGGGTATTATTGTGAAGTATCACATGTCTACATTGGTGAAATTACGGTGAGGAATCGCCAAAAATGGCGTTGAAGTAGGCATGTTGGTTGTGTCATAACTGGCTAAAGGTAGAAAAAGATGTTGATCTTAACATGACATGGCCCAATAAATGTGGACCACATGTACCTTTGTTTAAATGAAAATATCCTCAAGTTTGAACCCAATACCACTAATGTGTATGCAAGTGACTTATTTATATAATTTATTGGTTTGTGACTTATTTATATTTGCATGGAATAAATTTATAAAGCCTAAAGTTTTGGTCCATTTAAATGAATTAGCGTATCATAGGCTATTTAAATCAATCATAAACTAAATATTTAATAAAAGTATTTGATATGAAACCCAAATAATTTCCCAAATCCTTAAAAAAAATTATTATTAGGCATAGTTATATTAAATGAGATGGATTTGGTATTGACATAATATTTTATTATTGTTATATACTAAAAGGGTAAATTACACCAAGAGGTCTCAACATTTGAAGGTAGGTTTATTTGATACCTTAATGTTTTAGTAATTTAAAAGAGGTCCCAATGTTCACAAAAGTGGGTCAATTAAAGTCTCAATTAACATTTGTCACAATGTAACATGTGTTCTGAGTTTTAATTAAATATTTCTCTTATTGACGTGTATCAACAGAGACCTCAATTGACCAATTTCTTCAAATGTTTAGGACCTTTTTTTAATCACTCAAACCTTAATATCTTAAATGAACTTGCCTTAAATATTGGAACCTTCTGGTGTAATTTATCCTATACAAAAACATATATAATATATATTTCTATATACATCTTTTTAAGATTTCTTTATGCAAAAATGGGGTCTTTGCAATTATATAATTTTATTTTATATTATTTATAGAACATTGACAAGACATTTATTATTCTATTATCTATTTGTCTTTAATCTTCTATATATTATTAAACTAATACAATATCAGCCCCATATCTTTAAATATACATTTTTTATATAATATTTTAAACTAAGTTTGTCTCTCCCATATTTTCTTTCTCCGTACTATTTTCCTTTCATATTAATAGCTTCAAAAAATGTTAAACAATTGCCTTTTAAAGTTTAAAAATAAAGAGAAAAAAACCACATAGTAATGAAATTTCCATATTTAATCTAGTGAGATTGCCCTAACAATATTTAAAGTAGTTAGCTAGCTCAAAAAGCGTTATAAAGTTCTTAATGAACATCACCAATAACTAATTTCATTTAACAATGAAGCTTTTATTGACAATGGTATGATCAAGGAACCATAATTAGCATTATTACATGAACAAAATACTATATAAGGTTATAGCAATAAAACAAGGGAAAATGCTTAGCAGTTGTTTTTATAAGGAATTTTAGCACAGTTAGCTAAAAGGGTAACTAAAATCATTCAAATCCCTTCAACTAGCACACTTTCTCCAATTGAATGAAACCCTTCTAATGGGAGATATTGTTAGTGGTAAGGATAGAAATGGAAACAAGATTTTAAAGCAAATGACTTACCATCCTAAAAATTACTTTACTCTACTAAAGAGATTCCATGTTCTTTTACACCAAAGAGATTCCAAGGCATTGACGTTTGAAATTTTTTTCATATTGATATTATGTGGCCATTGAGGATTAAATGGCATGGAGAAGCTTAATGCAGTGGCAAAAGTTACGAGACACTTCTATTGTGAGTTAAAGTTCCATGAGAAGAATGGCGAGATAATGGTAGATCAAGTGTTTGTATTTTTAACTTTTGGCAATTTAGTGTTTCATCTTTAGATTTTGACAAATTAGTTGTTATACTTTCAAAGTATGTGCAATTCAGTGTCTTTATTAATTAATATTTGGCAAACTTTTATGTTAATGAGAGAATAATGATTGACCAAATGCCTATACTTTCAATTTTTGGTAATTTAGTATTGCATATTAAACTTTTGGCAATTTTTTCCCAAGTGCTTGCAATTATCATGCCATTAAGATAAATGTCTACCAAGTATCATTTAATAAAATCACCGAATCATCTATACTTTGAAACTACAACACTAATTTTTCAAAATCTAAAAATGAGATATTAAATTGTAAAAAAATTGATAGTACAAGCACTTAGTCGACCACCATCATGAAGAGTGGTAATACAAGAACTGATAACTAAAAAGATAGCATGAAGAAGTTTGTAACAAGAATAATTAGGGAGAAGCTAAGATTCTTGATGAAGGAAGAAAAAAAATTTGTCCATACTTGAAAGATGTTTGTTGAGTCATCACTTAGCTTAATCTTTCATGTATTTTAATCGCTAAGTGATTATGCTTTAGAGATAATTGGTCTTCACTTCTATGAAAATGATTTGATAAACCCTAAGGTTTACTACCAAATCAAAAAAGCAAAGTGTCAAGAGAAGTAAAACTAACTATTAGCTCGGTGTCAAAATTAAAAAAGAAATGAACAAGGAGTAGTATTATGGTATTTATTGCATAGTAATAAACTCCTTCATTTCACGTGTTTGACTGTACTCACTTCTATCTAAGGAAACAACCTTAACACAGGTCTACTAAGGTGATATTGATGTTGGCTTGAAGTTTAATACCACAATTTGTGCTTAAGGTTATGGATGGATAAATAAGTGTAAGAAGACTATGATAACCTTAAATTGTATTTTTTTTTTTTTATTGTACATATGTATAGAAGAAAGTTATGATTTGAGGGGTTTATATTGTTCAAGGTGAAAGAAGAAGAGTACCATAAAAAGTGTTGTTTGATGTGAGAAGGAGCCAAGTAGGGTAACATATGGTAACAAGTGAAAGAGTAAAATTTAGGAAGGATGAAGTGAATAATCTTTGCATAAGGAGTATGAAATTAAGGAATAGAGAAGTGAAGGATGTTCGTGAGAGGAATATAGGATTTGTAAAGAATAAAAGATTGAATAAATGTTTGTCTTATCCAAGAAAAGAACAAAGAGATTAAACCTTATGTAGAAGGAATAGTACTATAGTGTTGAAGGCAGTATTGAAATTAACAAAGAAATGAATGGAGAATAATGCTGTAGTGTTCGTTGCATAAAAGTGAAGTTCTTCTATACTCACTTCTGTCTAAGAAGATAACATTAACATTGTTTGAGTCTCTTGTAGTAATAATTGATGTCTACTTGAAGTTTATAGTTGTAGTTTATACTTGAGTTATGGTTAGATCAACAAGTACAAGAAGACTATGATAACCTTCGTTTGTGTTTTTCACTTGACACATCTATAGAAGGGAGCCATGACTTGAGGAATTTTTTGTTAAAGAGGAAATAAGAAGAGCATAGCGTTGAAAGTGTTGTTTAATGTGCAAAGGAGTTGGGTTACGTAACAAATAGTATAAGAGAAAGAAGTTAGGAAGGAAGAAAATGAAATTTTTTTGTGCAAGGAGTATGTAATTGAGAAATGGAGAAGTGAAGCATGTTTATGAGAAGAAGTTAAGATTTACAAAAAAATAATACAAAAAAATTTGATAGGGTAAATGTTTAGCTTGATAGAGAAAAAGGGATAAGGAGATTAAAACTTGTGTAAGAGAATAGAAGAACATGGAATGGGAGAAGAGAAGAAGAATGAATTTAATGAAAACTCTAAAACTTTAAAGTTAAATTGAAGCAAACCTAAACCCATTCATAAATCTCATCATCGTCACCTCTTTATCTTCCATAACATTTGCCTTCATCATCAAAACCTCCCATCCCTATAATAGTCCTCATCACTCCTACTTTCTTATATAAGTCATTGCAATTTTTTATGAACCCCAATAATAATATCTATCAACGAAATTTTTTCTCATCACAGTCTTTAACTCACATCAACTACTAATTGGTGACTCAAGACTTCTCCTCTTATTAATCACGAGTTAATCCCACCAGATAATAACAAAATCAGTAGATTTAACAAGAAGGCTTATTTTACTTTTTTCTCTTAAGAGCAGTGATGCCCTTAAACTCCAATTCTATATTTTTCCTCATTCAAAGTATGCATTCAAATAACTCATTCCTTGAGAAAGTAAGAATTTTAATAAACATTATCAACTTCTTTTTTTAAACTAACTTACCACTTTCTTACATCCATTGTTGTGATTAACTCCTTATCATTGTACCCCTCATGCTCATCCATAACAACCGGTTTCATCTGCTACCTTGCATTACATATAGGCAGCATTATCTTTTTTTAATTGCTGGCAATAATCTGATCTGTTTGTGATATCTTTCCATCAATATCATTTACACACACCATCATTTGCTTCATCATGTCCCTCAATTCCTCTAATCATGAACATCTACTTGGTTCTTCTTTTCTATTTTGTCACCTATATTGGACATCCACAAGATTATGTAAAGTATAAAAAGGACAAAAAAAAAAATACTTTTAGCGTTTTTTTCACAAGTTTCACTTATACTTTATGACAATTAATTCTCATGTTTCTCACTTTTGCTCTTTATTAATATCAACTCTCACTTTCCTTTTGCATATTCATCTTTAGGTTCTTTATCAAACTTTCATACTCAATTCTTGATCTTTCTCATCATTTTGTTTAGCACCAAACATGAATTCCTAATAGAAAATCTAAAAGGTGGAATTTATTTGCATTTGTGGGTTATAAATAGTTAGAGAACCTTTGATCACAATGATCTTAACGAATTTGATGAATAAGTCTTCTAGGGATTTTTTATTTTTACACCTTTTTAAGTTGCCTTTCATTTTTTCTAAACAAGAGCATATAAAATAATGAACTTTAAAAACAAAATAAATACATATATAAATATAATTAAAGGACATGAATGACTTGATTAACATTGATGTTATCTCTTGATGTGCTTATAAGGCAATCGTTAGGACATCAACTGAACGATTCACAATTCAATATAAAGGACCTAAATTTGTATGAAATTTATGGTTTTGGATGTTAAGATTTAGGAAATAGCATGTGGATAGCGTTATTAACAGACATGGTGCGCCAATAATAACTCGAACTATATTAACACTAATCCAATATGACTCATAAATTAGTCCTGGTGTTTTTTTCAACATAATCTTTATAGATTGATAAGGAAAAAAAGGTTAAAAGAAATTGAAATCTCCTAATAGTATTTCTAATGATAATAATTGATGAAGCTTGTGTACAATATAGAGTATTTATATTAATCCCTAAATTGGCAAATTTGTAAATAGTATAAAGAAACTTTTAAAGAAAACGACAGATCGGCAAGTAATTGTCAAGTCGATATTATATATAAGGGTTAATGTTAAAAATGATACTTGAACTTTCACAAAAAGTTCAATAAGATGCCTAAAGTTTAGTTTTGAACAATTTGGTACCTAATGTTTTCGCGTATATTTCTTCTATCTGATTGAACTTACTTCAGGTAGAAAAAATATATATGAAAGCTTGTTTTAGATACCAAATTGTTCAAAACCAAGCTTCAAATACCCAATTGGAGTTTTTTTTTTTTTGCGAAATTTTAGGTACTAATTTTGATATTATCTCTATATATAATGTGTAAATTACACTAGAATATATCAATGTTTGGAGGTAAGTTTATTTAAAGTATTAACATTTCAAGTGGTTAAAAATAAGTATCAATATTTAGGTTAATGTGAAAATATTGTCTGAACTTTTGCAAAAAATTTAATCAGATACATGAAATTTGGTTTTAAACAATTTGGTGCATAAACTTTCTCAAAAAGTTCAATTAGGTTCCTGCAGTTTAATTTTAAATAATTTGATACCTAATGCAAGTTTTCATATACAATTTTTCTATTAGATTGAACTTGCTTTGATGAGGAACAATGTACTAAAAAACTTACCTCATATATTACATTGTTCAAAACCAAACTTTAGATATTTGATTGAACTTTTTTCGAAAATTCAGGTATCATTTTTGACACTATTGTATCAACATTTCACAAAGTAAATCAAATATAGTATCAATGTTTTGCAAAGTTGAGTTAAGGTATCAACGTTTCGATTAATTTTCAATTAAGTTTCATAAATTTTTATTAATGGTCAATTATTAATACCTTATTGGACTGACTTTATAAAATATTAATACATGTACAAATTTGTTCTCAAAGTTGATTACTCTTTTGAACCATTGGAATCTTAATACTCAAATGAACGAACTTACCTTTAAAATTTGACACCTTTTGATATAATTTACCATATCTATAATTATGTACAATGAGTAATATTGTATCGGAAAGATAGTTTAGATGCCATATAAGGGTCATCTTGCTCCTTTTTTAAAGGTATCAACAAGTTAGTATGCTCTATAGAACACAATCACCCAAAATATGTTACCCTTCCCATCACGTTACAAGGACTTGGCTTCCTACTCAAATTAGAGCGATCTTCCACAAATAAATTTATTATATTTATAACACTAATAACATAAATTATCATGATTGAAAAAAGAGAAGACGAGATTCAACTTGTTTGGTTCAAGTTGATTAATTGATGCTTTGATGATTAGGTGCTGTAGTCCTCTAGCTCATGCTTAGATCAGTGGACTAAGATTTGGTTCTCATTTATCTTCTATGAGCTTATGAAAATTTGCCCACAAATTTGATAAGGCATTGGATCCTAATTTCATATAATACATTAGCTTTGCAATCTTCAAACAATTAGAAGGCACCTACAGAAGGAAAAAAAAAGTTCAGAAAATAAAGGATATCTTCTTCCTCACCAATGTTTAGAAATCTTCTCATCACTTGTCTATTTATCTCACACAGGTGTATAGGACCTCGCTCTCTATCTCACACTTTTTCCCTCATGAATGGTTTAACTGCCTTCTTTGTATTAGTGAATGCTAAGGTGGAAGTCAATCTTTCTTAATTTCATCGTGTGGTAAAAATACATGGTTTCCAAAACTCTATTCCTTGATCCCCAAATTGGTTCTAACTTGCTCATTATAAACAACAAGTGTTCACTATTTTTGGTTCCTTTTATTCTCCCTAATATGTCTACCAATACACACAACATCAACTCATAGCACATCATAAATAAAGCTGCAACCATTAATAGCCAATATGGAATTCTTATTAGTCATGTTGGTAGAATAACATATTTTCACTGAAATATCCTAAATTCTCACATATGTTAGAAATCTAATTGGGATATGTTAAATGAATAAAATAAGTAAACAATAGAAAAGGAATAGACAATTTGAGATAATTAATTAAATAAATAGGTTAAATTAAGGTTTGGCATTTTAAATATCCCTTTTCAAAAAATGTTTAATTGGTTTATCTATTCGTTTTGGCAAATTGAATTTCATGATCTTTTCCAATTTTTCAAATATCATTCATATAACCCAATTTCAATCATAAACTCTTAAACATTCAATTTAAATGCTTTCTTTAAACTCCTAAACCTTGAATTTTAGTTAAGTTTCATTTTCTGAAATCTTCATAAATTTTGAAATCAATTGCCTGTTTAAAAATATTAGTTTTTAAGCTCAAACCCAAATTAAATATCAGATTTTCATAAATTAAGCTCTTAAGTTAGATATTTGATTCAAACTATTAAATCTTATTAAATAGATTCTGAAATTATTTTGTAATTAATTTCAGAATTAAAAATAATTATTAGAAAAGTTTACACCTAATACTTCTATCTTGAAAATATCTTTAATTTCTTACTTTTTCCTTTCCTATTATGCCACCTGCTTCTCTCCCATTTCTTCTCTCTTCTTCTTTTCCTTTCCTTTCTTTCTTTTACATTTCTCTTTCTCTCCCTTTCTTCTTCTCTTCTCTTCATTTTTTTTTTTCAAAAAAATCAACTCAAATCTCAAATTCAAGAGAATCAAATGAGAAACAAAAGATGAAAAAGAAAAACTAGAGTAGGAGATTAAGCATGAAGTAGCTTTATCAACCCAAGTAGTAATATTAGTGAAGATTTAGTTGGCTAAACAAGTAAGTTAGTTTATCTTATTGTTTATGTATGTAAATGTTGAATTAAAGCTAGGTAGATGTAGAACTTATGATAAAATTAATAAGTTAATAATATAAGAAATATATGTTGAAACTTGGATGTGTATATGCATGTGTAGATTATATGTTTGATGAAATAATTTATGGAAATATGATATAGATATATATATATATATATATAAGTGTTTATAGGTTAAGATTATGCATGGGTATAGTAATAATAAGATGTTTTTGTTAATGTATGTTGAAAGCAAGTAGTTAAAATTAGAGTAAAAGTCAAAGGAAAAATGTAACATATGATCCCCCCGTGCATCATGTTCGATGGTAGAAGCGGAAATGAAGAAATAGGGCGATCACGGGCATAATGAAGACCATGATCTCCTCTGATCATGGATTTTCATATGTAACGGTCTAGATCACGGTCGTGACAAGGGGCATTATCTCCTTGTCACTAACGTGATGAGGCCCATGATAACCATCACGTCCTTCATCATAGGCGTGATGAGGCCAACGATAAGGATCACAGCCCTCATCAGAAGTGTGATCTATCTCCTCGTGCTGTTCATATAAAAAAGGAAGAAGATAAAATGAGATAAATGAATGATAGATAAAATGATATATGAATGCTTATATAATTAGAAATAAGTTAAATGAATTAATAAGATTAATGACTAGATTGGGTCAACGTAGTTTCTAAGTATACAATGAACTTAGTTGATAATTTTAAATCTAACATGGCTTCAATAACCTAATTGAGTTAAGATGAATCAGATTTATTAAATTAAACCAACATGGTGAAGTTGTGTTTGCATTTAATGTAACTCGAAATATAAGTGTCATAACAACCAATTAGGTTGAGCATAGTTTTTAAGTATAAAACAAACCTAGTTAGTAAATTTAAGTTTAACTTAACTAAATGGATCTTTAATTGTTTTATAAGGGAATTGGTGGCTCTCTCACAAAAAGAAATAAGCTCATTTGAGCTTTTGTCAAGTAATGGACATTATCACTAGGGTTCACAATTTTGTATAATTGAAAATGATATGAGGTACATAGTTACTTATGTGTTGATTGTTATGATAGACATTTAAAATGAATAAAACTTAAACACAACTATAATGATTAAGCTTTGATTGTGCCTGTGTCATTTAATCCTGGGAGCGACAATCTTATCTTGAGCCGGGTACGGTAGTTTAAGCGTTTAAACTACCCTTGTCATGATATAATGACATTTATAAGTGGCTCAATGTGTAGCCAATGGAGTAAACGTCTTGAGGTGAAATAACATGTTTTAGTTGATATTTATGAGCACGATTAAACTAATTTATATTTTGATCTGAGATGAGTGGGGATGCGTAATGGCTGTAAACCTTATATTACATTGCTTTTCGTTTTAATTAGATATAGAAGATATAGGTATTTGGACTATATTTTAATCCCTGAGCAGCTGTTGTTACTAAGGGCCCCAAGATCCCCTAGGATTGTTATCGAAGTATGAGTGTTGTGGTGTTGATTTATTTAATTTAATTTAAAGATAATAATCTGTTGTTGTTGTGTGTCATCTCATGTGTGTTTGTGTTATTATTGTACTAGGCTCCAACTCATTATTCTTTCTTTCTAGATGTTGATTGTATGATGATGATGTAGTTGATGGTGATGTGATGATGATGGTTTGGATGATATTGATGATGTTTGACTTGAGTATGGGCGATTCTAAAGACCATGAAAGAGTGAAGTAATGTAAGGCCCTTGGATTATCTATATTTGTTTTTATTTTATTTAAAGAACTGGATTTATATTTTTTTAATCCTGTTGTTTTCTTTAAGGGCCTAATGGAGCCCATATGTTTTATAATTAAGTTCTTTAAAGCTTTGTTGCACCTCAGGAAAAGTATACGAGATACCTATTGGTATTGTTTTGTTTATGAAAGTTGATATATTATATATGAGTAGAAGCTAGAAATATTTTTATAAAGTTTATTTTCCTATTATAAATCCAGTTGTCTCTATAATTTAACTAAATTTTAAGAATTTAAAACTAGCTAGCAGTGTTCATCATAAACAATTCCTTTAAGAGAGCTGTACATAATATAAGGTATTATATGTGGCGATTGTATACGCCTTTATTCAATTTGAGGCGTCACATTCACAATATAAAAGGATAAGCTCAACAAACTATTATACAGTTGCCCATCAATAAAATGAGATTTACCAATAATTGGCTCTTTAAAATACCGAGCCACCAATAATATAGGAGCATCAATGTAACGATCCACCCCTAAATTACCCTCAGGCCATCAAGCTTGCAACATCGCACACAATAGGGTATTGTTCCTCTCATGCCCGTGACCATCCTAGCTGCAGTCATCGCGATTCAAACTTAGGACATGGGGCTTTTGTTTGCCTTAAAGGCAACATCTCTCACCAGTTAAGTATGGGGGAAACAGTACCTGATTGTGTGCGATGCGGTAAGCTCGACGGCATAAGGATAATCTGGGGGCAGATCATTACAATTAACATAATTGAAAGGTACTCGACTTAGTATATTATGCCCATCTAATGGCATTTGCAACATGCAATATCCACTTGATCTACTTTTAGCTAACGTCGCTATATTGCATTTGAGGCATGTGATACCCATATAAAACAGTGTATGACATGTCCAACATGCAATGCAATGTTGGTATTTTGATAATTTCTTTTATGTAATTTATATTTTAGTGATTTTTTTTTTTCTTGGAAAAAGTAGCGAACATGTGACTAGCCTATACGGATCGATAAAGTTAAAGTATCACATACGCCATTTACATGTTTCTCGATATAATACCTAACGGTTATTTTTTTGGTATTCAAATTTGAAATTGCTTTTGCACACACGAGCCTTAACATGTCTATTTGAGTTGAAATTTTATCACAAAAAATAAGCATGTTTCCATTGCCTTTTAATAATACCAATTCAAATGTTATATCTGATATTGGATTTATGATCACCAATTCCTTTGACCGAACAAGAAAGACCAAATTAACAATGGATGCTAAAAATTCAGATTAATTAATCAATTTGTACATCTACTTATGCATTACAACAATATTGGTAAGTAGCTGGCAGAAAAAAAAATATAGTTAAATAATTTACTTTAGGTATAGGAAAAGTTAAAATTTACATTTTTTTCAAGTATCCCATATAATTTAAATTAAGCAATTTATGATATGGATCTCCAATTATTAAACTTATTTTTTTAACTTTACAAGATTCCCTGCCAAGGAACTCAAAAAGTAATTGTTCAAATTTTTATTATTTATTTGTAATAGTGTGATTGCACCTCATGAACAATTTGAAAAACAGTAAAGATCTCTTAAAAAAAAAAAATAGGTATAAATCAAATGGGTCATTTTAAAAAGGAATTCTTATAATGGTATCCTAATTTTTCCTTTTTTAAAGAAGTCACTAAGTATAGGTCTCCATTTTGAGACAGGAACAAAATGTTGGAGTTAGTCACCATTATTTGCATTTGCGTTACATTACAATAGTGATTAGCATGATTGTGGGTGTAAAATCAAGTAGTTCACTAATCCTGTTCATTATTTTAGAAACAGGCCATCTTGTCAATCTAATGGTGTGGTCATGATTGTGTATAAATTTTGATCATTAAAAAACATCAAAACTATAGAATATGCTGATTCTTTTATATCACAAAAGCTTATATAGTTTCTTCTATGGAATTGTGTTCATTACGATGACAGTTAACACAATTAGAATTTCAACTAGAAAAACTAGGAAAGTTCCATTTATTGTGCCTGAAATTTTTTACTTGTAATAAAAATATACCTAAAAAAAATTGTTGACATGACAAGTGGACTCCATTAAAAAAATCATTTCTTTATATAATTAGTAATTTTTATCAATTTTTTTTTACTTTCCGCTTTGTCTCTCCTCATCTTCTTCCTCGCTTTCTCTTCTTACTCTTCTTTAGGCATCCCTTCTCTCTCTTCCCTCCATCTCTCCCCCCCGCACCACTCCTCCTCCTTCTTACCCACCCCCCCCCCCCCCCCCCCCAAAAAAAAAAAAAAAAAAAAACAAACACAAAACCAAGTATACACATAACAATGAATTAATTGAACACCCATTAACATATATGGTTACCTCCACTATAGATTTTGAGTCATGTCACGCACATGATGGGGGCTTAGCTTTTGGTTAGTTTGGTGGTGTTTAAAGTGCGTTAGCTTAATGCTTTTATGCATGGCGGTCCAACATTGACAAATAGCGAGGCAGCTTTAGAGTTCATCGGTGATGGATTATTGAGTTAGGAATTGAGTTTAGCACTTATGAAGAAGATGGGAATGGGTGTACGTTTTTGCAAATGGGTAAGTCGACTCAATTTAGTGAAGCAGTTTGGTTGGGGAAATAGGTCTCAAGTTTGATTAGATGTTGGTTTGTCGAGTGGTTGATTGGACTAAAGCTAAGATTTTGTTATTAGATTTTCAGTAGAAGTGGCTATCGTGTTTCGTTTGAAGGTATTGTAATGGCTAAGTTGACTTGGTATGTGGTTTCGAGATGTGAGTGTGGTGTGTGTGTGTGTGTGTGTGTGTGAGAGAGAGAGATGATGTTCTTGGGGAAGAAGAAGAGAGAGAAAAGGGAAAGTAAAAAGAAAAAAAGGAAAAAAATTAGATAAAAATTGTTGACTAGATAACAAAATTATTTTTTTTATGAAGTTCGCTTGGCACGTTGGCTGTGGATGGGAAAATGGACAAAATCCATTCAGATAAAATTTACGTGAAACTTTTAAAAGGTTTAGGTGGTATAAAATTTTTTAGGTATATTTCTATTACAAACCAAAAAATTTAAGTATCGTGAATGAAACTTACCAAATAAAACTATTATACAAAAAATGTAAAATAACCTATTAATCTTTATTTAGGGTTTAATTTGTAATGAGGAACCTCATCTACTCCAATAAATGAATTCATCAAGGCCTAACTTATAATCTTACAATGATTGAGAAGAAGAAGTATTTACTAATGTAAATGAGTTAAGAGATGAAACGATGTGATACTAAACTCGAACTAAAACTTGATACAAAACTTTGAAGATGAGTTTGAATGGAGCTCGACTGAGCTTACAATTTTAAACTTATACTCAATTTGAAATGGTACAAGATAAATTTTAATTCGACTAGATCATGCTTGTTTAAAATCGATCGTTTTGAATTTAAACTTGACCAAAATTGTACTTAACGAGTCTAAGCTCATTTAGACTCAATTTATTGAAAAATGCTTTTAAAATTAAAATAAAATAGTATTAACATTCAAACTCAACTCATGTTTTATTGATATTTAAATTTGATTTGAGCTTGGTTATATTCACAAGTTAATCAAATTAGAAACTATGAAAATTAGGTAATGGTCTTTATAATGCGATTACTCATTACACAAATTTTACATTTTACCACAATACATAGTAGGGGTTATAAAGAGATGGAAAAATTGGGGGAACATATGCGGGATCAATTATAAAACATCATCTAAATTATAATTGTATTATGAACACTAAGAAATTAAAAGAAAAATACACATGCTTTTTTTACATAATTTTGTTTCTTTTTTCCATAAAATAAAATAATAAGAATATATATAATATATCATACTACGGGATTATATCTATGGATAAATTACATCAGAATATCTCAACGTTTAGGAGTAAGTTCATTTAAGGTCTCAATATTTCAAGTGGTTAAAAAGAGTCTCTAATGTTTATGTTAAGTTCATTTAATTTCCTAACATTTGAAGAAGTGAGTCAATTTGGAATTTGGGTCCCCAAGGACACATGTCAATATGAGAAGAGTCTTTTAAGTTTTGATTAAATATTATCTTCTATTGTTACGTATCTTTGGGGACCCAAATTGACCTACTTTTTCAAATGTTGGGACCTTAAACGAACTTATCCATAAATATTAGGACCTTTGGTTAATTCACCCTTATATCTTTTGTTATGATATTATATGGTAACAAATTTCTTAAATGTGTGACATTGATCACTACATGATGGCATTGCATTGAGATGAAAAATAGGATCATACAACATATTTTGTTCACTTTGAGATGAATAAATTTGTTTGTTTCAACAAGAAAAAACATGTTTTATTTAAGGAAACATGTTTACAAAGTCAAAGGATATAAATTAAAAGTAAAAATATAAAATTTAGTATTAAACTGTGTATAAAAATTTAAGATTTGTTTGTTTCATCTTTTTCTAGTTGTTTTAGCATCATATTTTTGTTATTTTGAAACAAATGTTTATATAAAAATAGATATGAATGAATTACTCGTAAACAAATCAAACAAATTAGATATAGATAAGATACAATAGAAATCAGGCAATCCAAACAAACACTTAATTTGCATCTAGAATTCAAATTGATGAATTTAATACTCAATTAAAGTTATATAACTATTTTTATTTCCTCTCTTACTACCTATACTATTTCAAAACATTTTATTAAGCAATGTACTAGATACTCTTAGAAATATTAAAAGGGAGGTCACATGGCCACCCTTCTCTTCTAAACCTTCTTTCATTATTTACCGCAATAATTTTACAAATTCATCACTACCGATCTAAAAAGTTGCAGATCTATTACCTTTAACATCAAATCTGGGTTGTATTTTATTATTTCCATCATCATCGATGATCTAAATGGTTTGAAGAGTGATGAGATCAAGCAAATGTTATTATGTTGGCAGCTTTTAAAAGAAATGGATTTTTTAATGTATTTGTGGTTTATGTTTTTCATCTCTTATGTAATATTTTGTCATTCTTTTTATGATATCTAGTTTACTTGCTAGTTTCTTGAGTTTTATTCTCTTAGAAAAATTTATATTTTCTATATAAGATATTTTAATTATAAAGAGATATATTTGTTTATACGATTGATTAATTGCATCTCTTACTCTTCGTTTTTCTTTTTTTTTTTTTATGCCAATCATAAGAATAGATCTAATTTCTTTTTAGAGAATAAAATTCATATTCTAGGAGGGGGAAAAAGAAAATAATATAAAATAAAACTAAAAATTAAAATTTACAACATGAAAATCTACATTCTAAATTGAATTTTCTTGCTGTAATTAATTTTAGCATCTACCCATATTAGAATTATAGAAGATAAAACACTTCCATTTTTACAAAAGATTAATTACACTACCCCTGAGACACATCCCACTTTAAGACAAAATAGTTGTACCCCTGAGTGGCACCCTAACATAGACTTTGGTTGGGACCCATTTGGTCACCCTGTACATCACAACCCGTTGATTCATATCCGAAGCCGTCCAAGCCTTGTCCTCTTCATCTCCGGCTGTCTGATCTGACTTTGACCCATTGGCGTTGACTTCGACTCTCTTTTACCGTGGGCGTGGTTACATGGAATTACAGCCCCTTGTCTTTATCTACGCTAGATTCCTGGACTCTTCTATTTGTGTTCTTGCTTTCTTGCGCAAGCCAGAAGCCAACCAAGATTTGAAGACCGTGTGAAATTACACGAATACCCTTACTCAACATTCTCACATCCCGGAAATACCCTTGTGTTGTGAGACTAATTACGATTTTGCTTCAAAGCTTGTAGAGCTGCCACGTGTTCAATTCATGGCACGCACTTTTTTCACAGAAATGTAACTACTTTTACTTAATTAGTAGGTAACTGGATAAAGATAGTATTGACCATTAAGTCATCTATTTAGTGACGTGCATTTTTAAAATCCAATTCTTTTCTATTAATTCAACATATGATAAAAATATCCGACCTCGGAGTAAAATAATAAAAAGCAATCGAGATTACTTAACCCAGGTATTGGATAAAAAAAGTGATATTTGAAACCCAATTATTTCTTCTATATCAAATAAAATAAAAAAGTCAATCGTTTTTCTTAAATATATTTGATAAATAATTACATCATATCCCTATTCGATATAATAACAATTTCACGAGGAATCAATATTACCAAAAAGTATTAAATAATCATTTATTATTTAAACATGTGAATAACAATTTAATGTTGAAATTAAATTTTTCCCCAAATAATACCCTAATTTAAATAAAAATTAACACTTAAAAATCTTATTATAGCTAAATTCTAATTTTGTTAGAGCCTTATTCTTCAGTTACTTATTTAGACAAGTTATTCATTATATCTGGTGGTCTATGAATTAAGTAAAAACAGTTCCATCCATGTTTGCATTAAGAGGTATAAGTATTATTGTTTTTTCTAAGGATTACAATGGAGAGAGAGAATTCGATCTTATAAATTCCACCGGAGATCAATAATTATACCTCTAAATTATATTATCATGGGCCATAAGTATTATTCTTTTAAACATTAGAAGATATCTCTTTAATTTAACTAAAAACAAATCCTGGGGTAATTAGTGTCACTTGTCATTCGAATTAAGCTATTATACATGAAGTACCGGCCAAAACTGAAAATCAGCCTCATAAATTTTGCAATTAGGTCCTCAAATTTTCATCGTACAGATAAGACCATCAATCATCAACTTTGCACGTTTCAATCCTCGTACCTTTTTGTCATTAGCAATTGAAACAAATGTCCAAGATGGAAAATAAAAAAAAAAAAAGAAAAAGGAAAAAGAAAGACATTGGTGGAATTACTTTTGGACCCCAACAAGTGAAGTGAAAGTGATTTGTATTTGTGTAAAATGCGATTAAGTTACTTTATATGATGATAAATCCCCTTATCTTTGTTTGTTCCGCACCAACCAAACATCTTGGTCGCCATTTTTCTACAAGACTTCAAAAGTTGCTGACATGCTCTATGCGCAATCCTGACTTCGAACGCTAACACCGCGAAGGAGTTGTTCAATTTTTCAATTGTTATTAAACCTTATCAAATTTAGTTCTATGCGTTTTATAGTAAGTTGGTTGTCATGCTAGCATGTTAGATCGACGTCGAGGGTGCAATTATAGGCAATAAGATCCACCCCAACCAAAAAACCACCTAGATTAGAGAATCGCGATGATAAAAAGGTATAATAATAATTTTCTCATGATCCTAGAATACTCGATTTCTTTAATAAGTCTGTGAGTCTAGCTCTCTCACTTACCAATATACTTAACATCATACTATCGATATAAGAAGTTAGACCGAATAAAATACCAAAAATATTTATATTTTTTCTAAGGAATATTACATTTAGATTCATTAGGTACCATAATGTTTTTCATTTATAGTTTCCCATAGAGTTTAGGGTTATGGTTTCAATAACAATGTAGAGATACAATACATATGTTAAAACGGGAAATCTTAATCCAAGCCCTAATACATATTGCAATTTCCCCAAAAGAAAGGTTAGCTAGAGAGAGAGAGAGAGAGAGAGTTAAAAGGGTTTCACACTCAATGCTAACCAAATAGAGACAACCTCAAATTAGTTGTATGCAGTCAAATATCAGGGGCAAAGCCCTTTTTCTCTGTCTCATACTGAAAAATAATCTAAATATCACTAAAATATAAAACAAGAAATTGCCAATAATATAATGACCTTGTAGTTTACTATTTCTTTTTGTCTAAATTCCCATCCATTTCATAATCCCGCGTAAATTCAAGATATAAACTAAAAGAAGAAGCCTCTACTTTGGTTTGGATTTGCACGATTGAATTAACACATCTAGTCATACACAAGTAACACCATCATAACTGTTAATTGAATTATGCTAATTTGTAGTCACCCACTTCTAGGTTATCGAGGGCATGTGCCTACCAACTTTATCACCCTATGCCCACATAACCTTACTTGTTTACTCCAACAACCATCGATTATGATCATCGATACCATAACACCTCTTTATTATCTAGGCAATGAACTTTGAGTTACCAAACATATTCTTTACCCTTTAGGCTTCTAGTTTCCTTTACACTCTTTACACTTTGTGATTTAATACAACAACTAAAGTAGCAGCTATAGAGACATGATGATGTAAGATAGTTGGTTTGACTATTTTCATATTTTCATAGAAATGTTTTTTGAAAACTAATATAGAATAATAAAATAGAATAAAAGTATTGTTTCTTTTTATTTATTATATATTAAAAGTGGAACTAAAGATTGTTGTTCAATGACTTTTTATGTTATAAACGGCAAAAAATAGTTTTCTTGGCCATATTAGTAAAATATCCTTCCTTGAAGGAAAGAATTTGTTACTTGTTTTCAATTTTGAAACAACAGTTTAATATAAGTAGGTTTTTTCTTAATTTAATTAGATTGAGTCTACCGATAAAATATGACAATGTCATGATATCTGGCTTTTTTTTTGATCATATCTTCATTATGTCATTTGTTTGACGAAAAAGTTCATTTAAAGAAAGTTCATTATGTCTCATAAATGTTCTTGTTCTTTAATTCTTCAACGCTTTCTTACTTTGATATCTATTATTACAAACATGATTTAATCCTATGCCATCAAATCATCCGTTTTTGCGAAGAATTTCGATAAACACTTTCTTAAACATCAGTAACTTACCAAAAATAGAATTAAGCATCCAAGATTCATTCTTTCTTCTTGTTGAACACTGCTATGAGTCTAAAGAAATTAATAAAACCATCTCTAATTTGTTTCTTGTATGCAAAATTTTTTAAAGAAATTAAAGGAGAAAACACTCACTGATTCAATTTTTGGAAGTATTATGTTGTGGGAACACATGTCGTAAGTTTGAGAGGATGGAACTGCCCAAGGGAGGGAAAGAGAGAGAGAATCATGTTATGCTAGTTTAGGTTCTTATAAGTTATTTAAATCTTGGTAGGAAAATTCTTGAAATTAATAAAACTATCTCG
Organism: Combretum micranthum; assembly: GCA_024138025.1. NCBI lineage: Eukaryota > Viridiplantae > Streptophyta > Magnoliopsida > Myrtales > Combretaceae > Combretum > Combretum micranthum. Next base: position 821,620 of record JAMXBD010000461.1, read on the forward strand.
AATTTGTTTCTTGTATGCAGAAATTTACAAAGAAAGAAAATGAGAAAAGTACTTACAGATTTCATTCAATTTGTGAAAGTATTATGTTGTCGGAACATGTGTCATGAGTTTGAGAGGATATAACTATTTAGAGAGAGAGAGAGAGGAGAGAGAGGATCAAGTTACTGTGGTTTAGGTTTTTATAAGTTATTTAAATTTTGGTAAGATGGCTCTTTTACTCTCATCCTGATTTCCTTCTACTTTCTTTATCATAAGGTTATTTCGCCACATAGGTTATTTATTTATTTTCGATTTTTTATAATTCCCTCATTGCTATATCTTTTGGTTCCCTCAATGAGAGTTACTTGAGGAAAGGCATGGGATCAATTCAGGTTGATGATTGGCATTTCCAATATGCCACGCCTGCAACAGTGCAACTTAATTCATCATTACTACCAAGACAAATACTTGATTTTAAATATCATTGAATTGAACATTAAATTGCTAACCTCCTAAAAGCCCTATTCCTTTGCATTCCAGTAAAAGCAAGGAATCTTGCATGAAGACGGTAAAATTTGAGGCTTCAAGAACCATTATGGGTTGATTCTAGTAGAACAAGAATATGTTTGGTGATCTTTAAGGATGCATTCTAATGGTCAAGACTTCAATGTGAGATGCTGTCCATGTCCAAATCTCATGAAAACAAAGTAGAAGAAGGTCAAATTTTCTTATGAATTCCTTAGACAGTAAGAATCTGCTATTTTTAACCGTTGTAAAAAGTTATTTATCTTTCTTTTATCCAACTATTATAAAGAAAGAATATGGTAGGGGGTTATAGGGACTGATCGAAGGACATCTTAAAAAAATGTAACTCGTCCCTTTTCTGGAAATGAATGATACTGAAAATAAAGGAATCTATTGGTAATGAAAAGCTTGTGATGCCCTTTATAGTAGGAGCATTCACAACTTTGTCAAGAAACTATTGTCAACAGGTCGGCATTGGAAATTGAAGTAGCTAGTTACTTTTATGTGATGGGGTGTCTCTAGTATTACTTTATTGTGCATTTAGGTACATTGGCCAAATTTCCCTCATTCAATGAAACTCTTTGAAGAAACTTTTCTTGATTTTGACTTTGAAAGACAGATCTTCCCCTCCCTCCCTCCTTCTTTTTTTTCCCTTGTTGTTTTTAAGCATCTAATACTTTTATATTAGATATTGAGCCTAATCTTTACCGACCCCTCACCGACAAAACACCACACAAATTAAAGGAAAAAAAATCATTTGTTATTATAAGCTGTAACTTTTAACTCGTGACGGATATGTATTAATAAAATTTTGATATGCACGTAACAATTATTAGAAAAAATATTAAATTTGGTACATATTTAAAAATTTTAATTTTGTAAATGAGTTTTAAAGTGTTCAATTTAATACTCAATCAAACATTTAATGACTATTTTTAGTACCTCATTTAATACCACTTGTTTAGTTTGTTGACATGACACTCTAACAATATAGACATATTATGGGGAGTTAGTAAAAATTCAATAATAGGTTGTTTCTTCCATGACAGCAAACTGAGCAATTGGTAATGAAGAAGTAGTAAAAACAATCACGAAAAGTTTAATTAGGTATTAAATTAAACCTCTTCAACATTTAGGTACCAAATTTGATAAATACCTTATTCATAAGTGTCAAAATTGCAAGTCAAGTATATAATTTTACAAATTTATGATTATTTATATTTCTAATTAAAATAAATACAAAATTGTTTAGATGCAAACTTTAAGTAAAAATATGATTTTAGATGTACAATTCTACACATTTATGATTTTACTAGTTTTGCAACTCTACTACTTTTATACGTTTTATTGAATAGTAAAATAACGATTGTGACAACCATCGGTCCATATTTATTATATCTTTTGTCCAACAAACACCACCACTCAATATATGTTAAAACCAAAATACATGTATGCATATACACATAAAATCATATTAAAAGGAAAAGGAAAATTCCTCCTTCTAAGGTTTTTTTCTTTTTAATATTTTGTTGTATTTAATGTTATTTAACTATTTTATTCTTTTTTTTTTGTTATTAAAGACAATAAGTTGCATAATTACTTAAACGAAAGTTTGTCAAGATTTGATGATATAAGCACTTCTAATATGTACATTAAATGAATATATGGAAGTATATATGTTTATAATTTATAAGGGAGAACTGCTCATCGAAACATGCTCCTATGACTCTTGTTTCATGTTACCTAGTGTTTCTATTTATTTTATTGTTTCTTTTCCCTTTCTAAGGGACTACTAAAGTCTTTTAATTTTTAATAATGAGTAAATTATACTAGAAGGTTATTTAGATTAAATTCATTTGAGGTTACTTTCGAGTAATTCAAAAGATATCTTAACATTTGGAAAAGTGAGTCAATTGAAATCTCTATTTACATGTATTACAACCTGAGGAGTCTTCTAAATTTTAATTAAATATTTTTTTTTGTTGATGCATGTCTATGAAGATCTCAATTAGCTTATTTTTCTAAATGTTGAGACATCTTTTGAACTACTCGAAATATTAGGACCTTAAATGAATTTAATTCCAAATGTCGAGACTTTAAGGTGTTATATACTTATTCAACAAGTTTAAGAATATTGTGGATAACTTGGCACAAAAGATTTAGATCAGGGATTAAGTGTATATAACTACATTATATATATGTTTATATAATACACTCTCGTTGACATCAATATCATCGACGGTAGGTTGATATATGGGTATCATATATGGATTCAAAGTATACCACCATAAATGTCTTAAAGGTTAGGTCACGAGGCCCCAGCTTTATCACTCACAGATGCTAACAATGAAAAGAGGGTAAAATATATGGATTGGAGAAATTTTGCTTTAATTATTTTATATTGCTTTATCTATGAAAAAATCTATATATATTTATTGTTTAGCTACTCTATGTACGCAGATTGTAGCCCGTAGGAGCCAATACTTTGTACTCACATTACTCACAATTGAATTGCTCGTCTCAAAGGTGACTTGATCCCCACCATCCACCCATAAATTGATAAGAGTAATCGTGTGCAAATTTATGTAGGTTTGTTTCAATTGTTGAGCTCAGTGTTTTTAGACTTAAATTGACCAGTCTGATTAAATCTGATTTGGTCTTAAAAATGGTTTAGCTCAACAGCAGTTTAATTCTCAATTTTACTCATGGATCCTTTTGCATGTCCAGTTAAAATCCAGGTTAGTCCAGCGGCATTAGTTGAAATATTGATTTAATTTGTTTAATTGAATGGATGTAGGTTTGATTACTATGAAAATCTAATCGGAATAGTGTTTTTTTTTTTTTTACCTCATAAATTCCTTGGATGATATGAACATGTAATCTTCAAATCTAAGCATTTGCAATCAAATAAGAAAAAGTATGATAACGAAAGAAAATACTTGTCATGTTCAAACTTTTGAGTTTTTAAACTCATATGCAAATAAACTTTTACATCCAAACATTTGCACACAAAAACGACTACAGATGCAAAATAGATTGACATTTTTTTGAGTGGCCGGTTAATTCCTTTGTTTTTCATGTAAAATTAACAATAAACTTATCATATATAAGCTAATCATATAAAATGTTGTATGTTCTTTCAAAATTTCATCGTCGTACTTTAGCTTTTAATGCCGCGAAAACAATAGAGAATCAACTGTAAAAATTGTATAGATAGAGTTGGGTCGATATATACATTGGCATCTATGGAATATAACATTAGGGTATATTACGGTGATCACCTTTATAAATTTTGTGAGATACATTCGCATCTCATTTTTTAAAAACACAAATAACCTCTGAAAATATCAAAATCAACACCCAACTTCTTTAAAATATAACAAAATACCCTTTTGAAAATGTCAATATTGATGCTGGTATTTTTAGGATGGTTATTATTAGATTTTAAAATAGTGGGATGCTATTATATTTTATAAAGTTTATGAGAATGGTTAATGCAATTAACCCTAATATTTATAGTATAAATATATTTGCTCCATATGTCCCGATACCGAATCAACCCATCTAATCTTTCGACTTAGACTTAACCTATGGAGATAAGTTTTCACTCCGACATGGACTCGTTGCATTAAGAGATTAATCATGGTTACTGTGCTTGGACTTGGTCGCTGGGTTCTGTAGATCAGAGATAATGCAGTGAAATATAAAATTTCTACAAAACCTACATGGAGATTCGTGTAACATGTAAAATAAAAAGTAAATTATATAAGATCATAAAAAGTACACTTTTATATAATGTTAATACCGTCTTTTCCTAGTGATAGAGTTTAAGTGAGATTGAAGGATCATGGTACCCCTTTATTAAATTGTGTCTACATTCATGGCGTCAATTTTGGTTCTTCTAGTGGTATTTACAAATACGAAAGTAGGAAATATCTAAATTTTATACTGTTAGGCAACTTATGATCTTATATTAATAATAACTCTCTCTAAAAGCCAACATCTCTTAACCAAAACACATATACTTATGTTAATATATATATGTAATGTCGTTTGGCTAACTCAAATTCGAATAGTTTATTATGGCAAGAAATTAAAACAGTAAAACTATTAAAATGTTTATTCAATGTATTGAACTTCCACTTGATGCTTCCTATAAATTAATTATAAACTCGAAATAATTATCAACATGAATTCAATATCTATTAAAATTCTTAGTCATATTCTTTTTCCACTTAATTGTGTTATTGTGTGTGCTGCCCTCTAGGTTTCTATACATCAAGGTAGTGTCCAAGTGTTCATTTATACATAGATGCATAATTGTCAAAATTGCGATTGTACGAGTTTACGATTTTAAGAGGCTCTTTTGAGTTGACTCGTGAGTAAAATCATTTTTTGGTAGACTCTTATGATTTCAACCTAGTTTACACATAAACTTAGTAGAAACTTACGTTGTTAACCGAGTTTATCAATTTTACCTTTTTGAGTCAAACAGACTAATATGAAAAATACAATTGTATATTTATAAACTTGTCAGCTATTAGCATGATATATCTTTCTTATCACATTTTAATTTTAGTTTTACATACTCTCTCTATTACTTTCCCTCTCTCCTTCTTTCCATCAACACTCTTGTTTTACATTTATTAAATTCATATAAGTCAAGTTACAGTATTAAAGTTTATAATAAAACCTATGCATCTGATTTATTTAATTAAGAATTAAACATAAGTTGAAAAGTTTTATTTTCCTTTAATACATAACTTCTTTTAAACGGAATAATAGAAAATAACTTAATTTTGACTATAATCGCTTTTTTTTTTATGTGTGTTATATTATAAATAAGTGTTGACATGAAAAAGTGAACTTAATTTTTTTTTATTACATCTTTTATGTATTTCAAGCTTTTTACGGCTTCTATAAATATGTCTATAGTTTTTCAAAGCTATATTGCATAGGTTGCAAAAATTTACATTTTTACGTTTCGATTCTGCGTTCTGATTGTACAAACCCTCCGACGATTCTATGCAGATTTGGGAGTTTGACAACCTTGCACAGATGAAGCCAATTGTCTAGCATTAATTATAGCTCCAACATGATAGAGAGGCTGTGAATCATAACCATGATGAATCGAAAGCTATATAATTAATTTTTTCATCAAAGATATACTAATTATATTATTACACCAAAATCATTTGTAACAGTCTAGCACCGAGCGCATAGGGCATGATACTTATGATGCACATATTGCCTCCAAGAGATATGTGCAAGGTATTTCGTTATGGAGTGGGTTTTTTTATTAAGTTTTAATTTGACAAATCATTATTAATTTTCATAAAAATTCCAGCAGAGTGTCATTTGTTTATCTATGATTCAGGTTTGACAAACATATAAAATTAGAACTGTTTGGAAAATAAATTTCTCTAAATATTTATTTATAAACATCACCTACAAGGCCCATTAAGTGAGTACAATTTGATCATAAAACTTTAGGACTTGAAGGTCCATAAGAAAATTGAAGCAAAAGTATTTATTAATTGATTAGTTATAGTCATCCAAGTTCATAATAAAATAAAATAACATTTTAATGAAATTCTTTCATGAAAAACTCGTAATGTCCAAATTTCGCACAACGCCACCTAATCAGGTCATCTTATATTGCACTTATCCCCATCGTACCACCAACAAAACCTGAAATGTTAAAGAATGAGTTGCGAAGTCTAGTACATAATAAACAAGCATATATACACATGTCTCACACTCCTAATCTAATGCAACGATCACAGTTTAGCATATATAATTTGAAGTCCACAAACAAAGCATTCCTAACATCCTAGAAATACTAACATGCACAGTAGTACTCATGACTCCCACAAAACAAAAGAGGTAGGATTCCCTCCACGGATCACGCACTGAAGAGGGAGGTTTAATAAGTCCCCAAAACTTACTAGAAAAGAAAATAAGAAAATAGTCTTGTCCGAGTCATCTCCTCATATGTTGCTATCAACGAGCATGGTCCATTGTAACACTTTATATAGGGTCTCACAATGTTGTATAACTTGTCACAACAGAGGTAGGGTTTTCTTAGTGGATCATGCACCAAAGAGGGGGATTTTATAAGTGTGCATAACTTACCAAAAAATGAAAAGAAGGAAATAGTCTCGTCCGATTCATCTCCTTACAGGTTGTCATTAATGAGCATGGTCCATTGTAACGCTTTACAAAAGGTCACATAACACCATATAACTTACCATAACTGCGTACCTACTCTTAGTCTGCCGCCCGATCTTGAAAATTTTCCTATTGGCTACCTGCCAAGCCTAACCATGCCTTCCATGGGGGCCTAAGCACCTAAATTATCACATCATCTTGAAGTTGCGATCAAGCTCGCAATCCAATTTGGGGTGTCACTCCTAGAGTAGGCAACCAAGCAATAATCAACACTTAATTAAGCTGAGTTTAAGTTTTTAGTCTGGTTATTAATACTACCCTAGCAAGCAATAAAAAATTACAACATACTTGTCAATTGTTTTGAGCTTTCAAATCCTTTCCAAAGCTCAATGTATAAAAAATTTTCATAATCAAAGTTGAAAATTAGTTCATGATTAATTATCTTCAATCCACTTGTATTGTTTGTTATATCTAGGTCACTTTGGTTTAACCATATCTATTTAAAAATTATGTTTAAAGGGTTATTTGAAGTCTAAGAAAAGAATCGGATCAAGTTTCGTGAGAGTTGGATAAGGATTGATGAAGGTGTATGGTGTTGGAAAGATACATGGGTATGTGTATTTCTCTATAATCTTTTACAAGGATAGATACTTTAGCCATGGACTCCCTAGGCTTAGGGTCAGGAAGGAACATAGGTAGTACATGAGACTGTGTGCTCTCCATGTTCTTTTGAGGTTGATTGAGTTTAAGACCAAAGATGAATACGGGCAGATACACTACCCCATGATCAGTCGTGTTTTTTTGGGAAATTTGATTTCTTCGAGTTTTGAGGTTAGGGAGTACACGACCAAGTACAAGATCTCGTGTATTGGCTGTGCTTTTCTGGAAAACTAAGTTTTTCATGTCTTTGGGGTCTGTGTGTTAGACGTCTTGATCCACAAGCCCGTGTATTGATCCTATTCTTCTGGGTTTTCATTGTTTCAAGTTTAAACCCTGGTTTTCTAACAAAAGGAGATATTGGATAACTTTTTGGGGTCTAAAGAGAGGTAGACAACTATGTTCAAATCGTAAATTTTGCCCATTGTGACTCCCTATTTCTTAGAAACATGTTTGATCAAAGTTTAAAGGTTCAAAACACTTAAATGACAACAATTCCCAATTTCTTCATAGTTTTTGTAAAATTTTCAGAACTCTTATGCATGAATTCTTCATCTCACAACTCTAACATTATCTACAATAAAATCCAAGCCTTAAAACATGCTCAATCCCTAATACAAGGAGTTAGTTTCAAAGTGTTACCCTACTCAATAATTATCTTTATTTGCACCAATTGTAAGGGGGGTTTTTAAGCTCCAAAATCGATCTAAAATCACTTAAAAAATTGATTTCTTGAAACCTCAAACATGTGTTAACTCACCTAAGTTAGTTTTCATGCTTAAAATGATAAAATACTTACATTACAATATCTTAAGATCATATGCTTACTTTAACACAAATTTTGTTGTGACAGGGGGTCTCCTTCCTCTTCTAACACTGCTTCATCCTCCTATTTTCCTCAAATGAGAGACACCATATAAGCTAATTAGTACTAAGCTTGTGCTAAACTAAATTATTTGACACTAGGAAGGGATTAGGGCTTTAGAGAACTTTACCATAAGATTTTAGGAGAGATTTCTTGAAAAGGAAAAGGCTAAAGTGGAAAAGATTATTTATATGAGGCTAGTAGAGTAAGGTCTTAGGATTTTGGACAAGAGGAAAAATACCTCATTTTAGGGTTTTTGTCACATGGCACGATCTTGTGCATCTAAACTTTACGTGTATTATAATCTTAGTTAGTTTTTAATAGTTTAGGGTTTTTAATTATCCTCTTAGGCTAGTAATGATTTAAATATATCAAACAAGTCTAATTTATTTTCAATTTCGAATTTTTAATAGCATAAGTTCTTGGTTTTGGGTAAAATCGTAATTTTGCAAAATCAAAGCTCCTAAATGCATTGTTTTGATTTTTCTTGTAAAATTTTTCATTTAGAGAGCTACTATTAAATTCTATTTACTTTTATTTCAATGTTTAAATTGTTTTTGAATTTTTAGAATTTTGGTTCTCGGTTTAAGGCAAATTTGGAAATTTTAAAAAATTTAGTTGTTTAAATCCATACGTGATTCTAAATGAATTCCATTAACTTCATTTGATTTTAATTTATTATGATTGGTTCACCATCAACGTTCAATCATTTTACTTGGTTTTCAAGATAAATGAAACTTTATAAAACTTGTTGTGTCCATCCACTTTGAGTTGCTATTATATCCATGTACACCCTCTAGATATTATTTCTTTAATCGAAGAGAGGATGAATTCTATTTTGACTCATTACTATTCTCTCTACATTTTATATCGTACATAATATCTGTATTATTTATAATCTATATTAAGATTGTATTAAATAGTATCAAAGTGCGATATTTCATATATAGGATATATGAAGGTCTCACATCTAAGGATTATTTGTGCTTGTTTATATAGAAGAGGAATCAGTGACATTAAAAACGTAAGATCTTCTATGGGTGGGTCGTGTCCAGGGCATCCACTTGTATAACTTGAATATCTTTTTTCTTGGTCTATTGGTAATGGTGTAAGTTATATAATGCATTGGTTCAAACATCTATGTCTCATCTGGATATTTATTCGACTAAAGATGATTTTTAGATAATATGAAAACATTCTCTAATTATATATGAAATTTTTATTATAAAATATAAACAAACAAAAAAAATTTACACGCATATAATAAATACTTACTTTTTATCAATAATATTCATAAACACATAAATATGTTTTTGCCATATTGTGCACAATTATAATACTAAGTAGGTGATATCCCTCAAATATAGATGATAAAATTCTAACTATAGAGGTGCCTTTTGGTATAACAGCTTAGAATTCATTGGAACTCTAAAGTTAGGTGTGCTTTAGGCAAGCAATACTAGGATGGGCGACATTTTGGGAAGAATTGGTACCAAAGGACAAAATTGTGTAGCGTGTGGCTAAAGCGGATAATATCTTGGTAGGCAGAGTTCTGAGGCCTTACGAGTGATGTCAAAGCAATTCATTAGGCAGGAGTGGATGACTATGTCCTTACTGCCTAGTGTGGTTCTGAACCTGTGTAATGAAACTAACGAGGACATCAGTTTTATAAGTGGGGGAGTATGTGATATCCTTTAAATATAGATAGTGGAACTCTAATCATAAAGACATCTTTTGGTGTAATGGCTTGGAATTCGTCGGAACTCTAAAATTAAGCGTTCTCTGGATAGAGCAATGTTAGGATGGATAACCTCTTATGAAGCGCTGACACCAAAGAATAAAACCATGCCACATGTAGCTAAAGTGGACAATACCTCGGTAAGTAGAGTTCCAGGGCATTATAAACACAATTCAAGCCAACAAAGCAAAAAGAATAAGAGAGGGGAAAGTTTAAATATAATTGTAAAAGAAAAAAGGAAAATTTTTCAAAGGCATCTAAAGGTTTGTTGGTTTCATTTGTTTTTAGTTGTTTTGACAGCTTATTTTTGTCATTTTCGAACAGATATTGTTAATAAATAGATACAGATAAAAAATAGATATTTTCACTCATAAATAGATCAAATCAATTAGATACATATAAAATATCAATAAAATATAGATGCATATCAGATAAAAATAAGATATAGATAAAAATCAGATAATCCAAATAGACCACACACTATGAACCAGACCGATAAGACCCAATGGATCTATGCATCATCATGAAACCATTAGGAAATCAATTGTAGTTCTCGATTCGATCTTCCCAAAATGTAAGACCCAATGAGTCCAACTAGATTGGATTTGGACTACTAGTCCATGTTTATTTATACTAACAAAGGCTATATATGAATAATAAAAGGGGAAAAAAGAAAAGGTAAATGTTATATTTAATATTTAAACTTTGCCAAGTTGTATAATTAAGTTTAAAGTGTCAATGTACTACCTTAATTTTATAAATTTTTATAATTAACTATTTGAATTTTACCAAATTTTGCAATTAGCTGCCTGTTTTTTTTTTCTTATTTTTACAATTAACTAGCTCATGTATATTATGAATAAACTAGAAATAATTGTAGATAGTAAATTGACACTTTTAAATTTTAGATAATTAATTATATAAATTGATAAGGTTTAAGTACAACATATGACATTTACCCAAGAAGAAATGATGGATTTTGAATTAATATTAAATGGAAAACTTATTAGCTTGGATATTAGAATGTATCTATATATCTATTATATTTAAGCAAGTTCCCTTTTTATTCGACTCCAAGTTGGTTAAGCATAGTATAAATATCTTTTTTGCCACTTTTCTCCCATGGTAACCTTTTGTTTTTTAATGGTAACTATCTTCTTTTCTTTTTTCCGCTTTTTTTCTTAAATGGTAATTACCTTCTTATATTTTTCACTCCCATACCTTTTTCTCTCTCTCACTCTATTTTCACTTTTTATCCACCTCATTAACTGTTGACTAAGAGAGGTTATTTAAAAAGCAAATTGCACTCTTATATTGAAACTATGTCTGAAAGTTATCAGTATTATTCATAGAAATATTGAAAAAATTCTTATCAAGTTTGAATTTTATTAATGAAATACCTTAAATCCTTACCTTAGTTAGAAATTGAATATAAATAGTTAAATTAAATAAAACAAGTAAACAATAAAGTAATACTAAATAATTTGACATAATTAAAATTAGTAATAAATTAAGTTGAAATTTGAGATTTCGAATATTTTTTCAAATTCAAATTCCTAAACCCCTAAACTTTAATCTAAATTCCAATTCCTTAATCCCTATAAACTTTGAATTCATTTACTTGTTTAAAATATCAGTTTTTAAACTTAAACTCAAACTTAATATCAATTCCTTACAAATTAAACTTCTAAACTAGACTTTTGATTCTAGAAATTAATTTCTATCCTATAAATTCTCATCTTTCTTTTTAATTATAATAAGTACCTAAGATAATCATTTGAAAAGTTTAAGCTAAAGCCCTTATCCATAATTATCCTTAAAAATCTTCTAATCCTTATCCCTTTTCCTTTTCCTTTTCCTTTTTCTTTGTTTTCCATGTGCTCTTTCTTTCTTTCTTTTCTTCGCTTCTTTTTCTCTTTTCCTTCTCTATGCGTTTCTTCTTCTTCTTCTTCTTTCTCTTTTTTTTCCTTCAAAACTCAACATCAAATTTCAATTTCAAGAAATCATTGGAGAAAATGAAGTTAGAAAATAAGATAGAAGATGGAAAGCAAGATTATGGTAGCTTTATCAACAATAAAAGGAAAGCAATTAAGAAGATCAAGAAGCTCATGTTGGTTAGACAATTAAGTTGTTGTTTTTCTTTATTTTGATTATTGTTCATGCATGAGAATGATGTATTAAAACTAGAGATAAATAGGTTTGTGATAAAATTAGAAAATAAATGATATCTAAACATGAATAGTAAAACTAGGTGTTTGTATATGTATATATAGAACTAGAAGTTGGTAATATGATTTGAAGTTTTATAAAGTAGAAACATGATTAAAAGTGATGGATAGTTATGGAGATAATTTGTATGTTGAGTTTATGATGCAAACAAGTAGTTAGATAAGTTAAGTTAGAAGAATCATATAAGGGAAAAATGTGAAAAACGAACACAGGGCATTCATCACGAACATGATGATACTCATGATCATTTTGGATTTGGAATGTAACGACGACGATGGGCTTGATCCACCCCATGATGATCTCTGTTTTGAAAAAATTAGGCCATCATAGGCGAGATCAAGGGCATGATGGTCTCTATCTCTTGAAAAATTTGATGAAAATATGATCACGGGCATGATCAAGGGTGTGATGCCCTCTGATCACATCTTCCTTCACGACCGTGATGAGCCTCGGACGACCATCACACCATTCTTCACAGGGGTGATGGAGGGAGTGATCAACCTTTGACGAAAAAAAAAGAGAAAAAGAAAAGAAAGGAAGAAAAATGAAATAAAATAAATACATGAATGCAATAAATAATAAGTAATATATCTATATGTGTGTTAGAGTTTATTGTTTGTAGAAATTATTGAATAAAAATATTATATTTTAAATATAAAGTTCTAGCTAAATAAATGTAATTGCCTATGATATGTTAATGAAATGTAATTGTTATATGTTAATGTGTGATATGTATACAAGCATTTAAATATGATATATTATGTTGTTGAAAATGTTTTGATGAATATGTTCATGTATGTATAAAAGAATGTGTATAATATTAATTATAAATTTTATTATATATGTTTAGTGGAACTAAGTTGATAATTAGTAAATAAGATTAAACTAATTGTAGACAACTCATTTTGACAATTTATTTTTTTCAAATTATTGATAATTAGATGTTAATATTAGTATATATATGGCTAAATTAAAGGAATATTTGCAATTATAAGCATTGGGATTAGAAATGAATTAGGAAAATAAATCAAATTAAGGGAAATAAATATAATGGATGTAATCCATATACATATATAATATAGCATAATATGCAGAAAATTTAAAAATAAATAAATAAAAAAATAATAATACTATTCATCTTCTAAGCCTTCTTTGGGTTCATTTTTTGCCCATTTCCACGAATCGAATGCACATATGGAAACTAGGTATGGAGTAGTTTAATTTGGTTTGTAGATTACGCGTTTTCATCAACAATAATTGTTTCAAATTTGGTCTTGAAAATTGGGAAAAACGCGTTTTTGTTAGTTTCCTCAAAAACTAAAAAAAGCGTGAAATTCGTTTTTTAGGCAAGATTGAAGATTTTGTCCTTATAATATGGGAAAGACATATCCGACAGGATATTTAATTGGAAAGTTACAATCGTTTTGGCTATGATTTTGCTGAATTTGTGAAAACTGTGTCTTAGAACCATAGGTTCTCAATCGATTGTTTAGAAAAGTTTTGAGCCGAATTAAAACATATAAATAGTTTCCCCATCTTTTGTTTTTTAAAAAAAGTTATGCTTTCTCCCAATACTTTTAATTTTATTCTCGATTTTTGATTTCTTCTTGGTGTTTTAAATTTTATGTTTCAACATTCTAATTTTAAATTCTTCGTAAAAAAATGGAAAATCGGAGTAATTGGAAACTACCGAACTGTTTAGCAGATCGAGGACTTCAAAACCCCCCTATTCGGCTACCACATTGCCCTGTGATTACCCCAACTCAATTCCACATTCGTTTGTCTCAAGTCGACCAGCCGGGAGATCTAACCATCAATTCCCCCACGCGCGTTCAATTCTCAGGTAAGCCCTTTTTTTACTTAATAAACCATACTAGTAATATAATATTATAAGTTAATGAATTATTGTAGCATTGTAACAATGAAAAATAATAAAAAATAATAAGATTCTGACATAATAAATATTACATATTATTATTAGTTGTTTAGACATTCAAAACATGAGGTTAATTAATATGTCTTTTTGAGTGATTACTTTGTAATATTGTTTATAGATTAAATTGTTAGGTTTTATATTGTATAAAATTGCTATTAAAATTTCTAAATTAATTTTTATCTTGACAAGATTTATTATGGCTTTGCCAATTGATTTTCATAAATTTGATTTATTAATATTATCATAGTACTTTGATTTTAACTTTCACTATAATCCCTTGGCTAATAAATTCGGTTTTTTTTAAATACTTTAGTAACATAGATTGAACCTTTGCCATAATGTATTCAAATAATAAGTTATTATATGATAACCATAATGTCTGCAATATACCATTTGATGTTACAAATATTTCATCTTTTATATGTTTGTAATAACATTATTTTTTCCTATATGTGTGTGAAATTTGATTTCTTGTGATAATTTAATTAATGATAACATGTGGATTGATATGCTATGTTTTTCTTAAAGAGTTTTGTCACTTAGAAAAAAAAATTGATTTTTATGAAATAGCAAGAAATAGCAAGAACTTTGTAAAGACCCGACATGCTCAATTCTCAAATTAAGCACATCAAGTCCCCAACCACGTATAACCCTTACGAATTATACGTAAGGTTGTCTTTAAAGAAGGTGTTTATGTTGAACATTGCTATTCAATTTTAGATTATGAAATCGTTTAGTTAGATTCTGGCAACAACTGGATTTAGCAGCGGAAATAAATTTTATAAAACAATTTAGAAATAAAAACATTTCAAAACTTCCACTCTTCTCAAGTGGAAAGGCTTTCACTTAAACAAATATTTACAAAAGCTTATTTACAAAAACATGGGCACTAACAAGCCCTTCAATGAAAATACAAATTTATAAATAAATTCAGTCTCTATAAAACAAAGCAAAGAAGAAACAAAACAACTAAACTATTCAACGCTCCTGACTCATATCGCTCATCCATAATCCTTCCCGAGTCAACGGAAGGACCCAAAAACTCGACACAACATCATCAACAACAACAACATCATATCATCATCTCATCGTCCATCATTACCAACAACAACAAGGACTCATCATTATTAACTTCATCAACATCATCTTCATCAACAACAAAACCTGTAAAAAGACTAACAACAATAAGAATGAGCCGAAGCTCAGTACACAGCAACACAATCACACACGAAGTGACACATGAGCTTAACTAAATGCAGTGCACAATCAACAAGTTATTATATTTTCATTAAAATAAACAAATCAACAATGGAGCACTCACACTCCGGAACAAGCCAATGGGAATCTGGGGATCCTGAGTAACGCTCACGACGCTCAGGGGGTTGATATAAGCAGCCCGAATACTTATATCTCCTAGATAACGTTACACTAAAAAAGGAACAGTAATCTCATCCAGGACTCATAGTCGCTACTTAACTTCACTTAACTTAATCCATAATATAATTCAATTCACATGCTCCCATAAACATTGAATTAAATCATATTACTTCCTCTCAAGATTAAGTAAACGTTACGCAGTTACCACATTCCTTATCGATTACCGCCGAGCCTAATCATTGCATCATGATAAGTGGCCTAAGCGTTTATTCTAACCTTGTCATTGCATCATGACAAGTTGTCGCTCCTCGGACCGGATTCAACGACTTAAGGCACAATCAATACTCATCAATTATTAAGCCGAGTTGAAGTCTTAATCAGTTTGGAATGCCTATCCTAACATTCAACACGCAAGTTACTGCGTACCTTGAATATGAAATCCAAACAGAGTCTCAGAAGATAGAGTAGAAGCGATCTCAGAAGATATATCTCATATCTACCACTGGTTCAAGAAACAACTCTTATAAGAACCTAAACCAACATCCACTTCAACAAACTCATACAAGAACTTGTATCAATTATTCACTAATCTCTTACTCATTTTATTAAATCCTATTTGATCAGACACTAATGTGGAACCCCACTATGGCTGCGAAGATCGCCTCGCCAAAATATGGACAGTTCTCCTTTGTCTGTCAAAGAATTTCTTTTCTCTTTATTTATAGTGTTTTATTACAAAAGCATTAACAAAGAATTCATATACCAAAAATATTCATTTTCCAAGTAAACACACATTTGAAACAACATATTCCCCATATTAATCAAAGATCATCCTAATTCATTCATTTAATCCAATTATTTGTTACTAACCCATTTTAGCTTAACCTTAGTCAATTTGATTAAAATTAGTCATTTGATTCATTTACTAAGTCAAGTTGATTAAACATAGACAATCTAATTCATTTTGGCTTAGTAAAGTTCATTAAGTCAAATTGGACTTAGATTAATTACTAATTCATTATACATCTAAGATCTAGTCACTTAATCCCAAGTTAGCTTAAACCTAGCCAAATTCATCAAAGTTAAACAATCTAATCCATTTTAGTCCTTTCAAGTTCATTTAGTCAAGTTGAACCTAGGCTTATTAACTAAGTTCATTTAAGATCAAGCTAATCATAAGAACAAATAATAAACAAATCTTAAACTTAGCATGAAGGAAATTCAAATAAAATTCATATAGATACATAAATCATCATTTATATACTTACCAAGATCATTTAGTTTCATTAAGTCATCACAACATCATAAATCAAGCAATGGAAATCATATATACAACATAACTACTTTTGGTTTAATACTCATGGAAATTCAATTATTTGTTGAATTTATAAATCTATCTAAATCATGCTTAATTATATCCCTCAATCATCATTACACATCAAATATCACGTATCTATCTCATTTTAGCTCAAAAAGATCCATTTCCTAAGCAAAAACACATTTAACAAACAAAACAAGTTTTTGACTTTGTTTGAAAAATACAAAGGCTGGAAAGAACTAAAATTTAAGCATCGATAAGTTCCGAATTTGTAAAAACTCAAAACATAAAAATTGTAGATCTCTTTTTAAGCTTTCCAACGCAACTTGAATCACCTTAATCGGAGGTCGTATGAAAAAGTTATGACCAATTTACAAAACAGTGTCGCGTCAGGGAAGAAATCCGCGAGCGCTACACCCTTGGCAACGGGGTGTTTTGAAGGCCGTTTTGACTCAGGGGAAATGAAATTTTTTGATCCGAGAGCACTACACCCTTGGCAACAGGGGTGTTTTGGACACTACACCCTTGGCAACAGGGTGTTTTGGAGGCCGTTTCAACTCAGGGGAAATGAAATTTTTGATCCGATAGCACTACACCCTTGGCAACAGGGGTGTTTTGACAGGTGTAGTGACATATTTACGAAATTCCTTGTTTCAAACACTAATTTTACAAAATTTTTACACTTCAAACCTTCTCCAAAACACTTTACAACCATCATACTACACCCTACATCTATTCTAACATCCTCAAACATGCATAACTTCACATTCACCACATCAAACATCTCAAACTTCATCAACTTCCATAACTACTATTCATCATCTTCTTCCTCCTTCACAACCCAACTTCCATCAACCATGAAAGCAACAAATACATATATAAACAGCACTCTCAACCCATTTCAACATCAATTCATCAATTAGAAATGTAAATAACAAGTAAAAACAAAGAGAAATAGAAAACGAAAACTTAGCTTTTTTGAGTCTACTCATGCAATTGCTTCTCCTTCTTCTTAGGGAAGCTAATTCTACTTGATTCCTCCTTTCCTCTTATTGAGTTTGAGATTTATGTGTTGGATTTGGAGAAAGAAAGGAAGAAAGAAGGAAGAAGAAGAAGAAGAAGAAGAAGAAGAAAAGGGAAACGTAAAGAAATGAAAGGGGAAAGGCAAAGGCAGCAAAAGTCAATAAAAGAAAAGGGAAGGATAAAACTAACTTTATATAAAATAGAAATAGGATATAGTTTTAGAACTATCAGATCAATATCTATAGTTCTAGAAGTATTTAAAAGTTTGTTTCGAAACCAATATGTTAGAAATTAAGAACTTGTAATAAGAACTTAATTTGAGAATTTATTTTAGATAAAAGATATTTAATTTGAGTTCGGGTTTAAGAACTGATATTTTTATTCAAGCAAATGAACTCAAATTTTACTGAGATTTAGGAATTAGTGTTTAGGCTATGAATCAATGATTTAGGAATTCTTTAAACACTTTGATGACATGTTTAGGGAATTTGAAACTTAAATCTCAATTAATAGCTAATTAAATTATATCAACTTGTCTAATTAAATCCTATAATTCATTTAATTCATTCAAATCTATCTAAACCTAATTTCTAATATACGTGAAGGTTTGGGGTATTTCAAACTTAAATTGATAAATCTTAGAATCCATATCATCAAAAAGCTAATTTTGTCAAAACTATCAAAATTTAACAAATTTAAAGCGAAAAGAATTAAAAACTCTAAAATTGATCAACAAATTAAAGTTTTCATTAAAGAATTACGTATTGTCTTATCCCGATTAATGGGTACGTGGGCACCTAAATGGGCGACTCAAAATATGTAAAAAATTATTTTTGTGAATTTGATTGATTTGATCTTATTGATTCTCTTAGTTTAGTTTAGGATATGTGAATATTGATAGAATTTGATAGAATTTGATTAATTTGACTATATTGAGTTCTTAGATTATATATGATTGTTGATGAAAATTGATTAGTTGATTACATTAGCAAATTTGTACATATTTGTAAATATTAGCGATAGGATTAGTTAGTTAGATCCTCGTAAATATTTTATAATTTGGATTTAGGACATGAAAGAAAGCAATTTTAATTAGAAAGCTATAAGTGGCAACCGTTTAGGTTTTCATAGGTTAGCCTCCGGACTCAAGTTAATTTCTAGTTTTCATTTTTCTTAAAACTATTTTTTTGTGGGTCTGTAGCATAACCGAGATCAACCCACCCATCGATATTGGTTTTTTTTTCTAACTTTAGTCAGGTGGCGACTCCAAAATAATTTTCAAAACTAATATTTCATTTAATTCTTAGTCGATTATTTATGTCAAATGGGTTAGGGCTTGATGTAAATCGGATTAAAGGAAATTGAATCGGAAATCAAAATCCATGCTCAACACTAATAGAATAGACTTAATAGCCATCGCTTACTTTTAAATGATTAGTCTTAAAATGAAATCTTAGATGTAAAATGAACTTAGTTAATACATCTAAGTTTAACTTAACTTAATGAACATTATTAAGCTAAAATGATCTAGAATGATTAAGTCTAATCAACTTGGCTATGTTAAGTAATATAGAGTTAACTAGTAATTGGCTTGAATATAATTATAATATAATAGGCTAGACTTTAATTAATAAGAGAAGTATATTGTATCTAAAATATGTTAGGCTAGGCGTTGTTTAATAAAAAGAACAAGATGATTTGACAGACAATGGATAACTATCCATATCTTAATTGGGTGATTCTCACAACCATGGTGGGCTTCCTACTTAGTGTTTGATCAAATAGGTTTTTAAAATGAGTTTGATGTAAGAAGATAACTAATTTAATTTCTTAAACAGGTGTTTGCCTTTGATCTATCCTTTGAGATGGTTTTTGAGTTTCTATTTGGATTCTAAATAGATAAGGTACGCAGTGAAGTGCTTGTTGTTTGTTAAGATAGGTATTCTTAATAAAATGAAACTTAAAGATGACATAATTAATGAGTGTCGCTTGTGTGTGTGTCGTTTAATTTCGTTTTGCGAGCGGTAACCATGTTCAGAGCCGGGTATAGTAGTTAAGCGCTTAGGCTACCTCCTATCATGATGCAATAGCTATTCATAAGTGGCTTAGCGGATAGCTGATGGGGCAAATGGTATCAACGTAACGTCCATCTTGATTGGCGAGAAGTAATATGGTAGGACTCTAGTTTGTGGGACCAGTTGAACCTTACTATATTATGGACTGTAATGGGTAAAGTGTGTGTAATGACTACGAACCCTAGATGAAGCTATTTTTTTTTTTTTTTTTTGATTAGATATAGGAGATATAATTATCTATGCTGCTTATATTAACTCCCTAAGCAGCTGCTATTACTCAAGACCTTCAGATTCCCAAAGGCTTATTTTGAAGTGTGAGTGCTCCTTATGTTTCTTGTTTTACTTTTAATTTAAAGATAATAACTTGTTATTTGATGTATTAGATTAGTTAAGCATGTGTGTAATCTTGTATGTGCTTGCATTACTATGTATTGGGCTTCAACTCATTGCTGTTTTCTTTCTAGGTTATAGTGGTAGTGATGATGATGATGATGGTTACGGTGATGTTGATGATGATGGTTGAGTTGGGGGGAGTTTGTTAAAGAATGAGACAAGTGAGAATTGTTAGATTTTATTTAATTATTTATTTATTTTTTGTTTAAAGAACTAGATTTATATCTTTTTATGTCTGTTTTTTTCTATGAGGACCTAGTGGAGCCTATATGTTTTGGATTAAGTTTTAAAGCTCTATTTTACCATCAAGAAAGGTATATGCGGTATTTGATAATATGGTTTATTTTAAAGTTGGGTTACTCAGTAGAGTAGCTCACAGTTTTGTTTATGAGAAAGTCAATCTACTCGTGTGAGTAGAAGTTAAAAATGTTTTTATAAAGTTTGTTTTACCATTATAAATCCTGTTGTCTCCATAATCTAATTAAATGATTTCAAAATCTAAAATTGGCTAGCAAATGTTCGACATAAATATATCTTTGAAGATAGCATAAGCGCATAATACAGGTATTATACATGGCTCTGTACACATCCAGAGCTTGTTTCGAGGCATTACAATTAACTTTTCTCACTTTATTTTGTGTATTTATACTTATATAATATGTTTTATTGTCAAGGTTCGAACTTTATCGGCCTTTGTCATCTTAGACTTTTTGGTTTATATTTTGTACTATGTTTCTCTTTGTTTAGTTGTTCACAAAGATTGGATTCTTCTTTTTTTTTTTTTTTCACCTATGATTTCTTTCCTGATTGTTTGATGGTTAAGTAAAAGGGGAAAGATAGTTTCTACATTGAATTTGCTCAATAGTTTCTTCTTTCTTTTGTACTTTTAAAAAGCAGAGTTTTTCGAAATCAAGTCATCAATCTCAAAAAATATTTTAATTCAATTTATTTATTTTTTCATCTGATTGTTTATTTCAAAATTTTTTGTAATTGAATGAGTTTTATTTAATGAAAAAAATAAAAATAATGGCTTCTTTCCCTTTTTCAAAATTTAGATATCCATTAACTATAATGTAATTAAGAAAAGGAAGTTTTTGTTTTCATATCATTTATCTACAGAAATTCTAACATCCCACATATGATGTATATATTTATACATAATTTTTAACTTTTAATTATATATATTTTAAATACAAACTCTCTTTATTTGTTTTCCCTCTTGCAATTCTAATTTTCACAATTTTCTATGACTAAACTTTTTAATCTATTATGCTTTTTTTTTTTTTTTTGCTGATAATCTATTATACTTATTTAATGTATTATAGCTTGTTAAATTTTATTTTAGCACACACATTGTTATTGCACTTCCTGTATAAGTATATATATATATATATATATATAACTTGGTTAAGATTAATTTTGATACACGGTAGATTCATAACCTACATGATTTAGTAAAAAAACCGAAGGTACAATGGGACCCAAGTTAATTTTAATAAAATATAAGACACGAGATATATACAAATATACGTATATATTTACAATATATAAGACATACATCGTACAGGTATCATCTGAATATGACATAATTCCAAAGGGAGCCTTATATTAAATTTTCCATGGCCATGGATTGATTGAAGACAAAAGTATAGAAGTAGGAAGACAGCAATAAGTTAGGAAAGCATCTGAATTTAAATTGTGTCATTCACATTTTGATCGACACAATACAAATATTCCATGTATCTTCCTAAACAGAAGGACTTGTCAGTAAGAAGGCCCTCAAAATATACAGATATTTGTGTGTATATCAAATCATCGCAAACTTATATGTAGTTTATACAACTACTAGTTATTTAAAATAATCACATAAATACATAAATACTATTACAGACCTCGCATATTTTCTTATATACATATGTTACATATTCAAAAATGATTTTCTCCTTTTTATGAATATTATATGTTTAACGTGCAGTTTTATGATGTATTCAAATTCATAAATATCATGTAGTACATGTGATTTCTATAATTTTAAGTAATTGCATCTCTTAAATGCAATTTTATGATGGTATTTAACCGATTAAAATTATGTGATATGTACTATTGTAAGTTTATTTTGTAGGATTAGTAGGCACATGTTGCACTCATGTAATATATATATCCATCACAAAATGGTCTCTTTATTTTTTTCATTTAATTTTTATTCATTTATTCTATTTTTTAATACTATCACATATGAGTAAGGGTTGGAATTATAAAACAAAAGATATTTTAATAATGATATTGCAATATACTTAAAGAATCAATATAATTTTAAGTATTAATTTATAAATAAAAAGAAATTAAAAAAATTGAGAGAATTCTAATCTTGTCTCTCTTATATTTAATAATACTAAAACTGGCTTGATATAAAATAATTTGATTTACATCACTTTAATTTATTAAATGTTATTTAAAATTATACATACAACTTTTCTGTGTCTAGAATAAAGAGAATGCCAATGGGTTAGTCGAGTACTGAGTGGTTATTTTACAATTACATTATAAAAAATTAAAGCTATATTTTTGTTTCATAGTCATAATAATTAGGGTAAATCACAATATATCCTTTTTCATGTACATCACATAAAATAGACCCCCTATGTATAAATTATGAATTTATAATCCTCAAATCCCTTATAAAATATGTATCTAGACTTATATATTATAGTTTTGTTTTTTATTACATAATTTTCTTTTCAACTTTTATGTTTTGAGATAATTTCATTTAAGGATAGAATAATAAAATACAATCCAAATGCCTTTTTTTTTTTTCAAAAATAAAAGCATAAAGTTAAGGATACAATAGTCGTGTTAATGGAATCAAAATGCCCCTTCTTCTTTCTTCTTATTCTTCTTTTCCTTTTTTAACATTTTGGGCTTAAATCCATAGTTACAATATGAGAAGGGAGAAGTACATGTGAACAAAATATAAATGTATATTTGCAATTTACCTAACATTTATCACATTTAAAACCTAGAATCTTGATTTCCTTTTAAGGCACATGTACTATGAGTACATATCCCTGGACTCTTTCTTTCGTCAGAATTGATTTGTTTTATACCCGAGTGAATTGAAGCATTCCTTTATGTGGGAACCGAAAGATAGGAAATGGCGTTTTTCTTGACCACGGAATCTTTGACCTCTGCTATAGGATTTCTAGCTAACGTGAGTTATATACACACCTTTAAACAATGTTTGGTTTAGCTTATACAAAATTCTATCAAAAGAAAAAAAATCCATTCCTTGTGTGACTACTATTTTTTTTTTCCTTTTAATCTTCCTTGTAGCCTCTAAATTTTTTATAATCTTGCATTATTAATATTACACTCGAAGTTGGATGATTGTTATACATAAATACACACATATTCTTGATAATATCTTAAGAGATGTGGGCTAAATACTAGGTTTTAATGCCTTTTTTTTTTTTTTTAGATTTAAGTTTAACTCATTTGTAATATATTTCTTTTTTTTTAAGTTTTAGTTATTTCTATATATATATATATATATATATAATATAACCTCCTATAAAGGTCATGGGTTCAAGATTTAGACCTTGGGAGTCTGAGACCCAATAGGTCTAATACCTCTTATTGATCTACCCTTAGTGGTTCAAGCTGGAGACTTAATTTCTAAATCTATGACATGTCTGACGGTGTTAGTTTTGGACTCGAGCTAGTTTAATACTCACATGTCATATATTAATTCATGTAGTGTGCCATACTTAATAAATCATTTCTGTTGGAAGCTTGTATGGTTGGACAAGTTTTAAGAAGATGATAAATGCAACAAGATATGTTGCAATTGAAAATTTTCAAATCGTCCTCTCATAGAATAAGGATACAATATAAAATCCCTACCCACTCAATGTAGCTGAATATTCCATGTTCTAATGTCTCTTGCTTTTGTGAACACATGAAGGGTCTCTTATATTTAATATTTATAATATTACGAACAGATTAGCTTGATAAATGAGTCTATTTAGGATTATTTGATTTTCATTTGTATTTTATTTATATTAGATTTGTATCTATATTTTATATATATCTTATATGTATCTATATCTGACTATTTCATCAACAAAAATATCTGTTTTTTTTTTTATTTGTTTTTTGATAAGTATCTATTTAAAAGCAATAAAAATAAAATGACAAAACGATTGGAATAAGATCAAATAAATAAACCCATAATGAAAATCCAATTAAATATATGTAACTTATAATCCATACCTAACAATTGGTAAGACAATCACAAGTATCTAAGAGGAAAAATCCACGGGTTTCATTTAAGGTAACTCGCAAGCTGGAAATTACATAAAACAATTGCATAGGATAATGTATTTGATCTAATTCCAATTTTTAAAACAAATATATTCTAGATGAATGAACAAAAGATCAGAATTACTACATACCTACTCATCCTACCATCATCTATGCTATAGCCTATAAAGAAACAACAATTAAAGTACATAGAGTACCTCATGTGCACAACTTCTATTAATTAAAAAAAGAAGTGCTAAGTTCTTTCAGCATTTGTTGTATAAATATTTTCCTTCTATTTGGATAGAGAATGTGGAGTTTCTTCTGCTCTGATTCTTTGTAAAACAAAATTAAGCAAACATTAGCCAGAGTAAGTGTTCGGACCCAAAAAAAAATTATAATAATATAAGGACAAAAAAAAAAAAAAAAGACTGGAGAAGTGTGTGCTGGGAATGGAGCTAGACTAGACTCGATAATGGAACGACATTTTTTTGAATATCATAACACTTTTATTTCCGAGAGAAAAATATGTCTGCAACCATATTATATGTATATATATGTAAATATGTAAATCTAGTGAATGACATGTGAATTTTGATAAAATATACAATTATATATCTAAACTTTCAAATTGATTAATTTAAAATATAAATTTTGAAATTGATTAATTTAATTATTAAAAAAACTTTTGATGTAGACCAATAACACTTGCATTATATTGGTTAAAAATACCAAATAAGTTGACAATATTAGCTAATTTGATGAAAAAATTATTAGTATACATAAATTTTTTAAGTATAAAATTAATTAATTTTAAAATTTAAATATTTAATAATATATTTTATCAAATTTTAGTACTATCTGAGTTTCTAATATATCTCGGTGGGGGAATGCATTAAGTAGGGGTGTTCATGGACCGGTTAACCGGTCCGTGGTCTTATTTTTTGAACCTAACCGTAATTATCGGTTTTTAAATATCCCGATCCTTAACCGGTCCATTATAAACGGTTAACCGCCTTAACGGTTAACCGTTTTATTCGGTTAATTTATTCGGTTTTCGGTTTTTAATCATTTAACGTAATGGTTTCAACAAATCAAATTGATAATTTCAAAAAACCTTTTTTTAGCCTTTATCATAAAGTTTTTCTTTAAACTATTATATATATTACTAGAGCTAAAAAAAAAGAAATGAAATTAAGGAAAAGGAGAAAAATGAACCTTTGAATATATCATTATCAATAAAATCAAACTAAATCAATTACCAAATTAACTCCATTAATCATAAGATAATAGTATTTTAATCGAAATTCAAGGAATATTAACATAGGTAAATTATATGTATATGAAAATCATATGTATATATATATAAAATAATTATTTATATATGTAAATTATATATATAATATATTTATAAATACTGAAACGGTTAACCGTTAACCATCGGTTTTTTGTGGTTACAAACCGAAACCGAAACCGAAAACCGAAAAAAATAAAAACCGTAATCCCAAACCGAAACCAATGGACCGGTTAACCATATTTTTCGGATTGGTTTTACGGTTTCGGTTCGGTTTCTCGCGGTTTCATCGGTTTTTTTGTACACCCTTAGCATTAAGGCACTTGTGATAAGCATAGACCCTAGGTAGTATAGCTCAGAATTTCATGAAAAGTAACAATCACTCATTAAAACCACACGTACTTTCGGAAAAGTTCATACAGTGCCAATGTTGTGTAAAATGGTGATGCAATCACAACACGCATTATGATGAAATTATCCAAGACTCTTAAGTTCTAAAATAAGAGGAATAATTGTAAATTTCCTTTTGCAGCATGTACTTATTTTCTTCCTCTTGGTTTAAATAATTATTCCAATTGCAAACCGACTAAACTTGGAGGCTTGACCACAATAATGATAATGAAAGAACTCAAAAGAACTATTTTAATTAGTGTATCACAGCTGGAGCTGTAATTAATTTCACGAAGCCTTTGATCCAATAGTTATGTAAGAATTAAAGGAAAAATTATTTCAAATCTTGGGATAACTATAAATTTAATACTATATCTGTATATGTTTGGTTATGTTTCGAATATGATACTATAATATATATACGTTTTTTGATACCACATATATATTCTAAAGTTATTAGGCAATTTTTATTTCTTCAGGATTTCAATATATTTATCTTAATTAGAACAAAATGAGAAAAGTTGGAAATATGATTTTATAAATATATTAAATAATGTTTCTGTCTATGTAGATTATTGTGTTTTTAAGCAAATTATGAGAGCCTTCTTAATATATTTCATTAATGTAAACGGTGGTCCTTATATGCTTGTAAAGTTAAGTCATCTAATTTTATAGAATGAAAGATATTTACAAGTACTCTTAATACATTTGCTAATTAATATTAAAAAATGTTACATATTTTTAAATATTTACTTTTTTTGTGAAGTTTGTGTTTATTTAAAATATATATATATATGTTTTTTTTTCAATTGTTAACTAATGTTTCCAGAGTAGTATATCACCACATTATTGATGAAACTACAAAGCTTTGTCCCCGACTTTGCATAATGTAAATACTCTTCGAGAACATATATGAGGGAGAAGAAAATGTTAATTAACTCCTTAAAATATTTCCAATTGCCAATAGATTAACACTAACCACCAAGTCCAAGAAAACAAAAAATTACAATAATTTATGTTTCATAAAATAAATTAAATAAAATTGAAATAATTTAAGGGTTATTTATATGTATATTTTTATTTTTCAATTTCCAAAGATCTGACCCTGCCATGTGAGAGACAATGAATGAGGAAAGAGCAAGTGCAGCTTAGAATGTCTCGAACTGCGAAGCCTGAGTGTATAGTAGTACGGATATTATTTATTTAAGGATTATTTTTTAGACCCCAATAGTGGTTGAGTCAGTGATTGCCTGTTCATCACATGAGATGATGAGAGATTACCTCAAGATTTATGCAATGTGACACTCTTTAATTTTAGTTACGGAAATATAAAATGTTATATTGATCCTCCAATTGCCAACAATGTCGATTTACTTTCCTATATTTTTTAAAAATTTTAATTTGTGCTCTAAATTTTTTAAGTAAAATAGTCAACAATCATTAATATTACAAGTTGTAAGATGTCATAATTAAAAGAGGGAATGTTATATAATATATAGGGTAAATTACACAAACACCATTTAAAAATTATTAAAATTACATGGACCATCAATTTTTATCTGCACTTACCCTTCTTAAATAGATGTGAATCCTACTTATCCGCATGGAGATATATTCATGTAACTATTTCATTCTAAACTTTCATGTTGTGTTTGATTGATAGAAATAGAATCGATATTCTACTTTCATTATCACAGAGTGACTATTTCCTCGTTTGGTTTGTAAAACATGCAAGGAATTTTATTCCTTGTAAAATGAAATAGATAAGAAATTTCTATTTCTTTTTCTTTACAAGAGAAATTGTTATTCCCCATGAAAACATATTTTTCTCCATAAAAATACTTCTCATCATAAAACAAAAGAATTGTTATTCTTTTTCAACATTACTCTATTGCACTGAACCTTTGACGTAAATAATTAAATGTAATACACATCTTCACATATCACTAGTTAAAGGTACGTGAATCATCTCATCATTAGAATAAATCTAATGATTAATATATTATTTCAATGCTATGATAATGATTTAAATATCCAACGGCACAGGTTCCCTTAAAAAAATGATAGGACAATACAATTTTCCTTATTTAAATCAACAACTTGTTCACTTCACTAAATGAATTATGCTGTAATCAAATTCTTATTACTGAAGTATAAAATAGAGCTATAATAGAATTTTCTTTTATTAATTTTTTAAATTTAAATTAGCATATTTTGAAAAAAAGACAATTCTAGCATTGAATTGACTTCATAGGTTTGAGAAAAGAATGAATATTCATTGTTCTTTGTAATATAGATTACTTATGGATTCGTTTTTTGGTTAAATGAACGTCGCAATAATCATTTAAAAGGAATAAAGCATAAATATTGTAAAAATATAAGAAGGGACTTCTTAAAAAGTATAGAGGAGATTTATTTATAAGATTCCTATTAGATGCTCCACACCACTAACAAGAAGTTGACCGCTAATCGGAATACAATATGTAGGGCTTTCTCTTGTAATTAATATCAGATACCATAAAATACCAGTTGAGAAAAAGCAACACAGTAGTTTTTGTGACACTTCATGAATCTGTTGATCTCTACATAATTAATATTAAGGTTGCATGATGTTTTTTTTTCCCTTTACATTGTTTCAGTTTTTGTGCAGATAAAAGGCGAAAAAAGTTTAACTTTGGTTTACTAAGTTTATGTATTGTGTTGTGTTGTGTGGCATGAAAAGAAAAGGCAATGAGAGTGGAAAAACTCATAGTGCAGTTCTAAAAGGTTTTGTCAGAGATAACATATAATTGTTAAACAATTAAAATTTGCCCTAAAATTGGGAATCGGTACATGTGTTTTGACTGAATGAGGTGTGTAATTACCCCTATTTTTTTTCTCATCCCAACATGATGGATTTTAAGACTGCATTTTGTGGATTGGACTGGATAGGATAAGAGGCGTTTGTCATGGTCCGGTTTTTCTTTATCCCCTTAGGGTTTCATATATATATATATATATATATTTGGTTTTATTTGTTTTGTTAAGTTTCAAGATGGGTATTAAATATCATGGTATAAATTTATTAAACTGTTGAGAATCATATTAGGTAGGATATAAAGTATGGATTGTTATTAATTGTACATAGCATTTTTATAAAAACTGGATAGAACAAGAAAAAAAAATAATTGGACAGCACAAGATAAGACCATAAGAGATATTGAATAGCATAATTTACTTGTACCGAGTTTAGTATGATACTAAACAAGGATTTTCATGTTATTTATTATTTAATATATACAAATATAAACAATAATATTATAAAAAGTTTTAGCTATCCGATTAAAAGAATATTTGTCCCATCCTATATATTACTATTTTTCTTCCAATTTGTCAAGCGCTTTCCAAACAAGTAACTAGAATTTTTGTTCAACCTAATCTTAAAAATATAGGTGAACAAAAGACCCCCATAGACTACTAGCAGGCACTTATATCCCATGTATCACATAGCATTTAAATTATGGATACCTTATGTTTATTACTATAGCTAAAACACACAGTGCATATCCAATAAAATGTTTTTAACAAATATAACTAATTTATATATAAAAAAATACTTCATAAACATAATGCAAAGTTAATGAACTAGGTAATAGCAAAGAATCATTTCATTTAATAATTTAGCAATTCATCCATTAAAAAGACAAAAAAAAATGATCATTATAATAATAGTACAAGATTAGTGATTTGGAGCTCCAATATATTTTCAATTGGAAATGTATTATGAATTTTTTATTTTCAACATAAAAGATAGCCACAAATATCAAACATTTTTTTATCATTGATTTCAAATATTTTGTTTTCTAATAATAGGTTTTGTATCATACCCTAACTTAGTAAGTAAGATTACACAATAAAGGTCAAATCTCCTATCTCATCCACCATATGAATCCCACTAATCCTATATTTTATCATATTTTTCCTCCAGAATGTAATGCCCTAAAACAGGATCTAAGTATCTACAGTTGCCATGTATAATATCTTAATATTACACGTATAAGCTTCCTTAAAAAGATTTTTTATATCGAACATTTGCTAGCCAGTTTTAAAATATGAAATCGTTTAGTTAGATTCTAAAGATAATTTGATTTATAATGGTAAAACAAACTTTATAGAAACATTCCTAATAGTATTCACACGAGTAGATCAACTTTTTCACAAACAAAACTATGAGCTACTCATAAATAACCCAATTTAAAAACCTTTCTTGATGGTAAAATAAAGCTTTAAAGACTAAATTGCAAAAACATGGCTCCACAACCAGCCTTTTATAGAAAATATAAGGTTCAAAAACATAAATTCAGTTTTAATATAAATAAAATAAAACACAATAATCCAATAGCCCTACTTCACTTTGCTCCTCCTCTCATACCTCTAGAATCGCCCATACCTAAGCCCATCATCACTATCATTCAAACCATCATCATCACATCAAATCAACACCTGAAAAGAAGACAGCAGTAAGTCGAAACCTAGTACAATTGTAATACAAGTACACACAAGATGACACACATGCTTATTTTAATGTAATGCATCAAACAATAAGTTATTATCTTTAAATTAAAGTAAAATAAGCAACAAGAGAGCACTCATACTTCTTTATATTCATGTACATGGGGCGTAACACGGTTATTCTAGCTACCCGTGTTCTTCGTGAAAAATTAAAACAAAATAAAATGAAATAGATAAAAAAAAAATAGTTAAATGATATGTTAGTTAATTCATATATAATTAAAAGTGAGTTAAGAGAATTTATAGATTAATGACTAATTGGATTCAAACATAGAAGTTAAGTATAAAATAAACTTAGTTAATAAACTTAAGTTCAACTTGATCTAATGAACTTTATTGAGTTAAAATGAATTAGATTGATTAGATTTAATCAACTTGGCTAAGATTAAGTTAATATAGACAAGATCTACATTATGTTTAATATGAGGAGTATGTTGTTTCAAATATTTGTTTGTTAAGAAAAATAAATATTTTTCAAAATGAATGATATGATAATGTTTTTATAATAAATAATTATAAATAAAGAGAAAAGAAATAATTTGACAAACAATGAAGAACTATCCATATCTTGGTAGGGCGATTTTTGCAACCATGGTGAGGTTCTTAATTAATGTATGATCAAATAGGTTTTGGAATGAATTTGATGTAAATGGATAATTAAATTCATGCTTATATGAGTTTAATTTCTTGAATAAATGCTTGAATCTACCTTTTGTCTTATCTTTTAAATGGTCTCCTAACCTTCATTGGATTCTGGACACTATGAAAGTACGTAGTGACGTGCTTATTGTTTATTAGGATAGGCATTCCTAATGAATTAAAACTTAAAGAAAACTTAAGTAATGAGTGTTGCTTGTGTTTATGTTGTTGAATCCGGTCTGGGGAGTGACAACCTTGTCCAAAGTAAGGCATAGTAACTAATATTTTTAAATAGACAATTAAACTAAAAAATTATGAGGATTAAGGAATTGAAATTTAGATTAAAGTTTAGGGATTTAGAAATTTGAATTCAAAAGGATATTTGAAATCTCAAATT
The DNA here is from genome assembly GCA_024138025.1 of Combretum micranthum. Classification (NCBI taxonomy): domain Eukaryota; kingdom Viridiplantae; phylum Streptophyta; class Magnoliopsida; order Myrtales; family Combretaceae; genus Combretum; species Combretum micranthum. The sequence continues at coordinate 853,476 of JAMXBD010000461.1, forward strand.
TTAATTTAATCTGTTACTAATTTAATTATGTCAAATTATATAATATTATCCGATTATTTACTTATTTTATTTAATTGAACTATCTATATTCCAATTTCCAAATTAGTTAGATAAGGATTTAGAGTGTTTCAAAAAATTGATATCTTTAACCAACTATTTATATGCATTATTTGTGTTTTATTTTGAAAATATTTAAGAGAGAAACAAATAAGTGCTTAAGGCATTATTATCATGTAGAAAGAGAGAAACAAATAAGTTTTTTTTTTTTTTTTAATGAGCTTTGAATGAGGTTAGTTAATCAATCCATTTAGAAACTGCTAAATTTATTATTATCATTTAATTTTTATTAAAAATTTATTAAGTGCATTGATGTGGATATTGGACGGTTCCACGGACATTATTACTGTTCCTTTTCGATTTGAAATGAAACTGAAAGATCTCATTGATTGCCCATAAAACAAAAACAAAAAACAAAAAGTTGGACTTGGCCATTGCGAATTTGGTACATTCTTGTCACCATCTCAATTTAAGCTGCCTTTATGTTATGCAAATTTTTATGCATTTTATTTGTTTGCCTAACATGACAACTTTTATCTGACTGTAGACCAGTTTTCTGAATACGAAATCTAGTTTGTCCATTGATGTCTATATTTCTAGCCTTCTAGGATCATATATAGCTGGCTATAGGTACAAAAATTAGCAGCCATGTCACATATAGTTGGAATTCCATCAAAAATAGCTGGCAATGAATTTTGAATTTGACTCATATGGCATTCAAATAGTTAGAAGACAAACTTCACTGAACTATTGTAAAGTTAAAACTCTTTTGGTTTATTTACATCCTTAATAAAGACCAGAGAGTTGTTGGACCAAACAAGAAAATTATCACACCCCTAATATTAATTGCATAATCAACAAAAGAGTAAACAGGTAAAATGGCTAAATTTTTCTTTGATTGGGTATATGTTGTTTAGAGAACTTTTATGGTTTTTATCATGGATCCTCCAATAAAAAAATAATTAAATAAGTAATTATTTAATATTTTAGTAGTGTAATTATAGTTGAGTGAGATTCTAAATCATTAAATAATCGATATAAGGGATCCCATTAAAAAAAGATGAAATTATAGAATTTTCTTACCATAGCATCCTAAGAGGAGCTTATATGGTCCCGATTGGATATGATGTGAGTCATTGGATGATAACGGGATCAATTCCATCAAAATTAATGATGAGAGTATAAGATTTTCCCATCCTAAGAATATCATTCTTGTGTTGGTTTTAAGTAATGAATGTGTTTTGATTTTTGACCATACACTTATGGCTTGTTTGGTACGTAGGAATGGATTGGAATAGAATGCAATTTCAGCTTTTATTCCTTTTCTTATGTTTGGAAGCGTCATGAGAAGGCAGGATAGCGATTTTGATTTTAAGATGGAATTTGATTCCGCCTTTGAGAAGCGAAATCATGATTCCATTCCCATTCCATTAAGAATTTTTACTTAAATTACCTTTTTATCTTATATAAATTTATTATCTTATTTTTTGTAAATGTTATTTTTGGTAAATTTTAATATAAACTAATTCATATCCATTTTATTCTATGTTCGTATCCAAACACAGAAATGGATTTATTATTCTTTTATTGATTCTTTTTCATTCAATTTATTCGATTCCAATCCATTATATTCCAAATGATGTGTAACATGACATTAAATCTTCCGTATATTAATGCAAGATGTTGAAGTTTTCAGATAAATGACAATTTTAAGACCACCATACACTGCCAATTTAATAAGAAATCGTGCATCTTAGAGTAATTCTGGAATACATCGGATAAATATTTGCTCTTTGTTTCAACTCCGTATTTTGATCGAATTTTAAAAACTCATATATATTGATTTGATAGGGCAAATTTTATAATTATATATCAATTTCTTATCTACTTATCTGCATCTGATTGGTGAAAAACAAAAGTAACACTCGACATAGAGAAATACAAGAGAGATCAAATCGTTTCTAAATGAGTCAAATGCTTGCATGTTCTTTATTAATACGATATAGATTATAAGAGTTCTAACATAGCTAGAAGAATTACTTAATATTTATAATATTAAATTTATGTAAAAATATATTTTTATTGTCTACTTTATGTACACTAAGTTATCACGTCTTTAAAATTGGTTAAAATTTTGAATTCTTCAGAAAAATCTATTACATCCTCTTATGATAATAATAATCTTGAGTCCTGAAGGGCCAAAAAAAAAAAAAAAAAGGTTAACCATAAATAAATAAATAAAATCCTCAAAATCTAAAATGTTTGAAAAACGAGTCTTCTGTTTTTGTCCTTTTTTTTGTCCCTATTTTTTATGCTACTTTTTTAATAATTCAGCCAAAGATAAAATAAAAGGATAACATCTAAAAATTATATATTCTTCAAAGAACTATGGCCGTAAGGGTAGACAAACATTTTTTTTTTTCCCATTTTTACGATTTAGTAGCTTATTAGATGAAAATGGAAATGTAACCATAATTAGGCAGCTAGAGCCGCAATTTGTGGGTACATCATAATTGCTTTATGCCATAAAAATTTAAAAAGGAAGAAACTAATTAATCAAAGACTTACAGCTTCACATATTAATGGCTTATTGTAAATATAGTATAGGATGTATGCTTTACTTTTACTACGAACACATTACATCTGAGAAAGTCCTTAGTTAGCACTTTATTTTCCAGTTTTGATGAAAATTTAAAGGATGCTTCGTTCTCCTCTGTTTACAGCTGGTGGCTTACCGCCACCATTCAGCTTTGTGAAGGTTGCTTTTGAAAAATTTTATCATTATTAGTAGGCATTCAACTCATTATCTTATTATTAAAACGATTATAATAATAGGTATTTTTAAATTTGAATCGAGTTACAGACTTAATTCATAATAAAATGAATAGATAACATAATTTCTTAATTGTTTTTAGGTGTTAAACCTCTTTTTCTTTTTATTAATTTTTCCTTAAACTGCCAATTTTGAACTTAATTTGGATATATACAAGGTTGTAAAGTATATTTTAACATTTAAATAACTATTATAAATGGACAACATTAACACACGTTTACTTTTTCTACCCAAAAGTGAAAATTATAAATCATGGTCAAATTTATGAGATTATTCTCACACTTTTTCTTTTAACTCGTGATTAACACACATAACTGGATATCTATAAATGGCATAAGAAAAAAGGAAAAAGCTTCACATTTTTCATTATTGGTTTCATGCTTAATAAATAAAATAAAAATGTACATGAAAAATGTAAGAAGTTTCTTTATTTGACTAATTAAACAATTAGTGTCTCCAGCTTGTAAAAAGAAATTCCAGAACATTAATTTCTTCTAAAGAAAACCACCCTCCCACGTCTCAAAAGCTAATTGAATAAGTAATAAAAGAATCCTCTTAATACCATTTAGAACTTGGTTTCAATGGATATTGGCATGAAAGGGCCTAAAGAGATGAAGTGTTTTCACATTTAATTCAAATTTAAGGGTTATTTATTAATTTAGTAGAGTTTAAATTTATCACTATTTCTCTTTTATTTTATTTTATTTTATAATTCTCCATTAACAAGTATTTTAAATTAGTCCTTAAAAGTGTGAAAAAGTAAGGATGAATCCCTCTTGAAAGAAATGAAATCTGTTAATTTCTTCCAGTTGGTTGGACCTTAGCTGCGATGGCTTAATTCATAAGCAAGGTTTTGTAAATTTGATCTCAACATTTACAATTATTTTCATTCATCTCTCTCTTTCTTTCTTTCTTTGTTTTTTTTTTTTTAAATTCTAGCTCTCATTATTTGCAAGAACTTTCTCAAATTCATTGGTAAACACGGTCTACTTTATTATATGTGAATTTCTTAAACTCCCAACAATGATTAATATAATAAAATAAAACTATTAAATATGTTTAATTAAATAATGGAATAAAAAATAATAACAAATTGTAAAGCTTGAGGAAAAAAGTTGGAAAAATCTGCAAACTCATTTTTCTCCTTTTTAGTGTCTTCTTCTTCACTAGAACTTATCACTCTCCTTTAGTACAAAGACACCCAAAATTTATACTTTAACACCAAATAATATAGTTTAACTAATAAAACTGTACTTTAATATTAATTGATTAAAAAACAAAAAAAATAAAAAATCGACTGAAACCCAAGCAAATGCTTTTTGCATATTTGTCTGGTTTCAATTTGAACTATGTGAGATTCCGAAGAAGATAATTGAGCAAGCAAAGAACATATGGGATCATGAAATAGTGAATGAAGCTACTTTTAACCAAAATCCAAGCGTTAAATTCAAGTCTTTTTGGGCTCTTATTAGCATGAAATATGAACTTGTTTGAAATCCAGATCTTAAAAAACTTTAAACTTTATTAGTTATTATTGTGATAATTACTAACTTTATTTGTGATGGGGCTTTGGAGATGGAGTATGGCAGCAACATGGTCCAACTCCAACCAAATGTAAGAAATTTAGTGGGAAATGTCAAGAAGAGAAGCAAAGAACCACAAGTGCATATGGAAATTGTTTTGCTGTTTATTTTTTCTTTTAAATTCTTATTGTTTTGTAGATATTATTTTATTAATTAAATTATTGAATAACTATTAGAATTCAAGAGGGGACAGGCTGTTTAGTGGAATGAACTAAAGTCCTCCTTTGTAAAATTAAAAAATGATAAAAATTAAACTTGAAAAGTAGATGACGATTGAAAATCAGTTTTGCGCTTCTTCCTATTTTAAACAATATATTTCCAATTTCCTTCACCAAATAAGTACTTCGATGTTTTCAATTTTTTTTATTTCACTAAATCATTCTTCTCATTTTGATTTTAATCATTTTTTTATAATTAAATAATTAGCTGAAAATAGGGCTATTAAAAAAATCAACCCTAACTAAATTAAATTATTTTAATCCAAACTGAGCTATTTCTTATTTGTAAAATAAAAAAGCAATATGTTTTGATTTATGAATGTCAATAGACATACTTAACTTTGGAAAATTCTACAGTCCCATCACTAATTTTGACGGACCTATCTCGTCAACTATCTAACAATTTACATCATATAATCACGTTTGAATCACTAAAATAGTTAATATTTAAATTATTATATTTATTTTAACGGTTAGATGATCGACCAGATGATCCAATGACGGGACCTAAAATGATTTGGTGTGAATCACGATCAAATGATGAAATAAATGGGATAAATCAAGACGATCCAAAGAGAGGACGAATGGAGCAAGGATGAAAGATTGGATGAGCCAAGGAAACGAAAAGACGGATAGATGACAACTCGAGGTCGAGTTCTTTGCAAGTGGAAGAGAATGATGCAACAACAGAATCTCATTAAAGCCAGGCTTTATTGCTAACAGTTTCAACTTTTGAGTTTTGAGACCACCAACATTAATTTTAAGCCACCAGCTTTTATTTTCAGCGTTAATTGTTGGTTACACGATTTATTTGCATTTTTAGGATTTTGTCTTTTAGAATTCCTTCTGTAATAGTATAAATAGGCTTTTAGACTTATCTTTTGTAATAAGAACATTTGATATTTGATACTTCGAAACCTTATTGAGAGAGAGTTTTTCTTGGGAAATTGCAAGATTTTGCAATTGTATGTTTTTAGAAATCATCCGGTGAGATTGATTTCTATTTTTATGCTTCCATGATGCGTCAGATTGATATCAGAGCGGGTTGAATCCTACGGAGATGTTAATAGATTGCAAAATAGGAGGCGGTCCTATTCCTGATGATGTTCGGGGTACAAAAATCCTACATTACGGGTGACCGGTACAAAGGGCGATAGAAGAGACCATGTGTTAGAAAATCTGGCGAAAGGAACAATGCCATGAAGCCCTAATCTATCCAATACCAATAGCAGCGACGAGGATTATTGAAGACGATTGAAATGTGATCCAAGAATCAGTTCTGTTACTTATAATATCGATGATGAAAATGAGTTTTTTGAAAATATGGCCTAGAGAAGAGGTTATGGTAGTAGAAGACTATACGGTAGGACGTTAAGAGGTTCTTTGACCATATGAAGGTTTTTGAGGGTATGATGATAGCGTTGGTTAAGAGTCATTCACGGTGATGATGGTATTAGTGGAAAAAACTTCTGGCAATGGGATACCTTAATGGTAAGGAGCTTGAAATAACCTAATTTATTTAATAATTTGATTTTCATGTGAATATAATATTAGTTCTAAATATTAAGTTTGAAGTAAATTTGATATATGAAAATGAATGAGTAGAAATATATTTGATAAACTATGTTTATTAATGTAAATTATTGATGTATGTGTATATGTGTGATGAGATTAATGCTATTGTTTTATGTATATTAATGTGTTTATTATAATTAATGTTTGTGTTTCTTATGAATTAATATATATGTGTTATGTTTAAATTTATCAAAATAACTTTTGAAATGTCTAAATAATTGTTAACAGAATTTTACAATAAGTGAAGCACATTTTCAAGCTCGAATTAAGTTCAAATTAGCTCCAAATTAAGCCAAATTAAGCCTAACCCATATGTACCCCAAAATTCAAGGTTAGGATAAATATGAGTCCATATTTTGATTAAATAGACCCTCTTTTGGCAGCCCACAAAATTCATACGAATTTTCACTTTTCTTTTCTTTGTTTTGTTCTTCTTTCGTCAAACCATAAGCTCTAAACTTTAATAAAAACAAGCTCTTGGATTCAAAAATTTTCTCCAAGCCAAAGCTTCTTCATGTAAGTTAATGCAAATTGTAAACTCTTGTTTATTTTTTTCTTGATATAAATATAGAATCCGTGTTAGAATGAGTTTAATGTCATATGAGTTTGAATGGTTTTATGTATTAATAAAAGTTAGGTTGTGTTTTATTATTATATGAACTTGTAATATGTGTTTTGGAAGTAGTGAGAAGTGTTGGTGAGGATTGAAGTTGATTTAAGTAGTTAAGTTTAAAGTGAAGAGTAGGAGAGGGTTTGATATAAATGAAGTAGTTTGATGTGTTAAAATGATGTTTAAAGTTGTTACGAATGGTTAATGTGGATAGAAGATAGTGTATGAAGCTAAATATGTGTTTGAAGAAGAACTAAAGGTGCTTTATGCTATAAATTTTTGACGTGCAAAACAAGGGAAACAAAAACTTTTGAATAGGTCTATTTTTGCGTGCACGTCGGCATTTGGTACTTTAACGCTGCTAGTATAGAGGCGGTATTGAATGTGATCAGAACTGATTTTTCTAATACTGCTTATAACGCCGTCGGCTTTCGTGAAGAAATTGGCCAGCGTTTATTTTTTTTTTTAAATCCTACATCGGCCACTAGGGCTTCAAGGCTACCGGCCTTTAATCAATGTTGAATGCGAACAGAACCAATTTTCTTAACGCCAGGCTTAATACCGTCGACATATATTTCTAACGCTGCCAACATTTACATCAAATTTTCCTATGTAAATTGCCCGCGGATCCCCTGAGTTTTTACAATTTCAACCTTCTTCAATTGTCCTTCTTTGCTTCATATATAGTCTTCTAATGAATCTATAAGCTATATAAACATGTTTTACGTATGAATTAAATGTTAAAACTATATGTTAGGTTCATTGAATCTCCTTGTATAGTTAACTTAGAATTGTGTGTTGTATATATGTTCTACGTTCAATTTTTGATTTGTTTCAATATTTCTTATTTTAGTTAAAGGTTCTTTAGTTGATTCCATTCTGTGTGAATATAGTAATACACTATTGGGTACATGTACATAATAGCTTGCTTGTTGTATGCTAGGAATATGCATTATTTAATTTGACTTAATTCAATTCGATTTAATACTTTGATGAACTGGATGTCTATTACGCTGTTTAATCTGGTCCGAAGAGCAACAAACCTATCATGATGCAATGACGTATTAGTTAGGCGCTTAACCTAAGTCATGATGCAATGACTTTACCATGATGCAATGGTACGTTATGATGCAATAGCGTTTCGTTTATGGTTAAGCGGATAGCTGATGGGGATAATAGTATTCGAGTAACGTTTGCTTAAACTTAGGGGGAAATGCCATGGTTTAGTTCAAAGTTTATGGGGACTTGTGAACTAGATTCATATTGTGGACTGGGTTTAGGGTCTGTTTGGATTGGCTTTTTTCCGGCAGATACAGACACTTTTTCAAACTTTTTGCTAACAAATTATTTATCAAAAAATAGATATAGATAAAAAAAAGTTGACAGTTCTCATCAAAAGATCAAATAGAACAAAAATAGATAAAATTTATATGCAAATCGGATATATTTACATATATCATTTTAAAAAAGATACAGATACAGATGAAATACAGACAATCCAAACAGACCCTTAAATGGAGTTGGGCAATGGCTTTTGAGCCCTAAATGAAGCTATTTCTTTATAGAATAGATATATGAGAGATAAGTATTTAGACTGCTTATATCAACCTCCTGAGTAGTTGCTATTACTCAGGACTTCTAAATTCCCAAAGCATGATTCTGGGGTTTGAATATCCTACTATTGTTCTATGAAAAGAAAACTTAACAAGATAATGACTTGATTGTTGATGCATTTCATTCGAAATAAGTTTGCTTGACAATTTTTTTTTTGTATTTGTTATTGTGTATTGGGCCTTTGGCTCACTTTTGCTGCATTGCAAGTATTGAAGATGAGTTGTATGATGATTTGGGATACGGGTCAGATTTTGAGAGGTTCATGGACGAGTGGGATGAGTAGAACTTGAATGCCCTTAGTTTTGAGAGAAACTTTTGTTTAAAAAATAATTCTCTGTATATAAGGCTTGTTAAATAAGCCTAATTTGTAAAAGACTTTAAGATCTCTTTAGTTTATCTTTTTGTACCAAGAACAACTTGTAATTTTGTAGTGTCTTATATTGACACTAATCTTTGTACATATAATGTATATATGTATGGATTGCTTTTATTAGCAATTTTCTTTTGTTTAAAAATTGTTTATAAAGTGTTGGTAGATTTAATCAAACAATTCTCATAAAATGTTAGTTTTAGGACAATCTTACATATAATGTGAAAATTTTATATGTGGTTGGGGACTCGGTACATTAAATCTCGGGATTTAGCAAGTCGGGTCTTTACAGAGCCTATGAGGACTTGGTTTATGATGAAATACCTAATGGAGCGGGAGTTATTTCCCTTAAACTAGAAGCAAATCCTTTCTCGGAAAATTCTGTAGACGCTTGAACTAGTGAACCTAATTCCAGAAGTGCCTAAGGAGGAATTGGTGGAACAAGAGGAGAACTTAGCCCTGGAAAATTAGAGTGCTCAGATTGGATAGTGAGGATAGTAGAGAAGACTGATACCTACAAAGCTTGTGTTAATAAGGAAGCCGTTGTGAAGAAGTTTCTGTTGATTGACGAACAGGTGTTGATAGTTACTGAAGAGGTAGACGTTGAAAAAACTCCAAGCAGATTCATTGCACCAGTGAATGAGATTAAAGACATGGGGCTCAACGATTTGCTTTTAGTGAGTGCATTTGTCTTATTGCTTCATATCAACATGGAAAACGATTATCCAATTATCACTCTAATCTATCCAGATTGTGCACGAACAAATTAAAAAAAAAAAATCAAGGATGAGTTTTAATCTGGTGAAGGTGAATGATGTGATGCGAATCACAATCAAAAGATGAGATAAATGGGATAAATCAAGATGATCGAAAGAGTGGAAGAATGGAGCAAGGATGAAAGATTTGACAAGCCAAGAAGAAAAAGAAGAAGAAAAGACGGATGGACAAAAACTTGGGGTTGGGTTCTTTGCAGGTGGGAGAGAATAATACAACAATGGAATCTCAATTAAAGCTAGCTTTTATTGCTGACGGTTTCAACTTTTTAGTTTTGAAACCGTTAACATTAATTTTAGGCCGCCAGCTTTTATTTCCAGCATTAATGGTCGGCTACATGATTTATTTGTATTTATTATTTACCTTTTTAGGATTTTGTCTTTTAGGATTCTTCCTGTAATAGTATAGATAGACCTTTAAACTTGTCTTTTGTAATCAGAACATTTGATATTTGCTACTTTGAAACCTTATTAAGAGAGAGCTTATCTTAGAAAATTGTAAGATTTTGCAATTGCGTGTTTTTAGAAATCAACTGGTGAGATTGATTTCTATTTTTACGCTTCCATGCTGCGTCATAAAAGGACTTGACATTATAACCTTTAAGATGGAATAGAAAAAAGAAAACAACAGACCCAAACCAAATCCTAACATTCATTCTCATTTTTCAACTATTAACATTCATTTTACATTTTACTTTTTGGTATGTTCCCCTTCTTTTATTTAAACTCCCATTTTTAGATCATGTTTTCAACAAGTTCACACCAACTGTGCTTGGTAACGTGGAAATCAACAAAACCCTATAAAAATGGATGACGTGAGTGTAGAATATGTGAAATTACTAAGTAAAATATTTAACACTGTTGTAAATTGTTTAAGATTTCTATGGATCCTACTGATTTATACGATCACCATATGTATAGTTCTACATTCAACTGGTTTTCAAACTTCTCTATTCTTGTTCTTCTACTTTTTGGAATTGTATTGGTGGCTGATTCTCCATTGCACATGGGCATCAACCTAATCTAAATACGATAGATTTGAAATACCCCAAATATCCTAACTTAGATAGCTATATAGTGTTGGCTAATTGGTATAGAAATATGAATAATCTTGAACTTCAAATTAGACTTAGTATAGAATTGTTTGTGAATGACTTAGATGTTAGAATGCCTATATTGGCATGTGTTTAAGTAGATGAGCATAATAGATGTTTGTGGAATGAATTAACTGAAAATAGAGATTCAAAAATCAAATTGTTCAATACAATTGGTCCACTTATTCATTTTATTTTTAAATTTTCATTTGAACACAAGTTCCTAAATTTCAATTCCAAAATCATAAGAATTTTCATCACAAGTCTTTATAAGAAATCTTTTTAATTAAATAAGTCCTTAATTCAAATTGACTAAACTTTGTATCAATTTTATTCTCTTGATACTTGAATCATAGAAGCCCAAACTCATAATGTAAATCTAAGCATTATTCTTCCAAAAACAAGCCCATGAGCCATAATCTCACTTAAACTTATCGTGTACCCACATGCAATCAATTATCTCATTAAAGTAGATGATTACAATGTGCAAGAAGGTTAAAACCTACTTTTGGATAATTATCTTGATAAAAATTACACAAAATTATTTTCCTTAAATGGCTTTGTGGCAGGCACCATTTATAAGCAAAAAAACCTTCCTCATTTTCATCAATTTTCTCTTCCAAACTTCTCAAAGGTTTTCTCAATTTTCTAATTACAAATCAAGACTAAGTTAAGTAAGGTACTACTTACTCTTATTATTCAATTATTTACTTAATCTTTCCATTAAATTAATCTCTATTTCAATGAGCTCATAATGTGTTTGAAATAGAATTTAGAAATAGGTTGAGTTTAGACTTTAGAAATCTCCTATAACTTAATAGAGAAGAGTAGTGAAGTTTATCATGTGTACTTGATAAGATAGGTAGATTTACTTAATTATATGGTGAGCTGTTATTGAACGTAGGGTGATTGATGCTACTAGTGATAAATAGGTAAAGTTTAAGAAATGAAATTGATAGTTTAGAACTTAAAAACAGACTTGATGAACTTATGTTTGCTAGATGAAATTAACGTTATGTATATGCATGTGTAATGCAAATATATATGTATGTTGAGTTTGTGATGCATAACAAGTAGTTAAATAAGTTGAATTTTGAAGAATTGAAGAAGAAAAGTCGCAGAGGTTCAAATGGCCTATTTGGAAGGGCATTTTGTAAGGATCCAACATATCCTACTACAAAATTCAGACATGTTAAATCCTCCAGCCACGTATAATACCTTAGGTACTACACGCGCAAGCTTCTTTGAAGGATTTGTTTATATTGAATATTGCCAACCAATTTTAAATTCCGAAATTGTTTAGATAGATTATGGAGACAACTAGATTTAACAGCGATGAAAACAAATTTAATAGAAATATTTCTAGCTTCTATTCATACAAGGTAGATCAACCTTTTAAAACTAAATCATATAATTAAGTATCTCATATACCTTTCATGATGGTCTAACAAAGCTTTTAAACTCATTATATAAAACATGTGGGCTTCTCAACTTAGCCCTTGAAGAAAATATAGACTTTAAAAAATAAATCTAGCTCTTTATACAAAAAAATAAAAAATAGAATAAAATAAATTACATTCATGGTCCTGACCTACTTCACTCTTCAACAAACTCTCCACGAATCATCCCATACTCCCAACCAAACATCATCATCAAACACCACCATCATCCACATCATCATCATCAAATCATCAACATCATTATCAACACTTGAAAAGGAAATAACAATGAGCCGAAGCCCAGTACACAATAATATAAGGACACATGAGATGTCACACAAACTTAAACTAGTGCAATGCAGCAACGACATGTTATTTTCTTTAAATTAAAGTAAACAAATCAACAATGGAGTACTCACATTCCTGAACAATCTCTGGGAACCTGAGGGTCTTAAATAATAGTAGCTGCTTAGGGGGTTGATATAAACAGCCTAGATACTTATATCTCCTATATCTAATCGAGAAAAAGAAAAAATACTTCATATAGGATTCATAGCCGTTACACAACTTTACTTATCTTAGTCCATAACATTGTTTAGTTCAACTAATCCTATAAACGTGAACTAAGCTATGTTACTTCACCCCCAGCATAGACAAACATTATGCTGATACTATTTACCCCATCGGCTACTCACTGAGCCACTTATGAATTGCAATTGCGTCATGACATACCATTGCATCATGGTAAGAGGTGGCCTAAACACCTAACTACCATGCTAGGCTTCGGACAAGGTTGTCGCTCCTTGGACCAAATGAAGCGACACAAGCATAAGCAACTTAATTAATTAAGTTGCTATCTATATATCTATTCAAGAATTAAACTCATATAAGCAAATTAATTAATTATCTATTTACATCAAACTTTTATTAAAACACTATTTAATCAGACACAAAGTAGGAACGTTGCTATGACTACAAATATTGCTCCATCAAGATACGAACAATTCTATATTGTCCATCAAATTTTTTCTTTTTTGTTTGTTTATAGTCATTTATTTATTACAAAAACATCATCAAATATTCATATTCAAAATACTCATTTTCCAAGCAAGTATATATTTGAAACAATATATTCCCCTATTATTTATGGTTTATCCTAACATATTAGTTTAAACCAATCATTAGCTATTAAGCTTATTTTAACTTAATCTTAGCTAAAAGTGATTAGGCTTAATCATTTAATTCACTTACTAAGTCAAGTTAATTAAACTTAATCAATCTAATTTATTTTAGCTCATTGAAGTTCATTAAGCCATGTTGAACTTAAGATTATTAACTAAGTTCATTTTATATCTAACTTCTATTTCAATCCAATTATTTATTAAATCTATAAATTCACTAAACTTATTCTTAATTGCATAAATTTAACTAATATATCATATTAACTATCATTTATCTATTTTATTTTATTCGGATCTTTAGGAAGAATACGATTAGGTGATCAGCCGTGTTTCACCTCGTGTAGATAAATAAAAGGAAACATGATCAGATACATTATATCGTGTTTCCATTGTGCTTGTTTGCATTTTGGAGATCAAAGAGAAGCACAGGGTGATACATTGGGCCATGCTTTAGCTGTGCTTCCATTTGAATAGAAACATTTGAGAAATGCAACGTACAAAAGAGAAACACTACATGATAAAATGATTCATGCTTTGCCCATGTTTCATAAAAAACCAATTACTCATAAGCCAGAGAGAAACATGGTGAGATATAATAGGTCGTGTTCTAGCCATGTTTCACTTGACACATTATACACATGAGTTATAGAAAGGAACATGGGGAGATAGGTAAGGCCTTGTTCTAGCCGTGTTTCTTAACAAAAGAGAAACACGATAAGATAGGGAAGTTGTGCTTCTAGTCTTATTGTTCTGGAATTTTTTTTTTTAAACGAATTAAAGAGAATCATAGTTGGATAGATTAAGTCGTGCTCCATTTGTGTTTCTTCGTTGATGTGTTAAAATCAAAAGTTTTCAATTTGAAACAAGGAGCACGACTTAATTCAACTTCCCATGTTTCCCTTATGATCTTTGCTCTATTTTACATTTCGAAACCTTCACTTATTTTACTACTTAATTTACATAATTTTCCAACATCCAACATCTTATAATTAACATATAAGCTTAGAATCATCATTTCTAACATCTATATTTATGTTTTTACTTTATAGATCATCTTAATCCCAGTTCTAATATGCATGATCTCACTTAGGTTTCAATCTATAATTTCATATATGTCAAGATTACATGTTTTATCTTAATTCCTACTTATAACTATCATCAATTCATCATATACAATATATACAACAATGAAAATACAATAAAAACAACAACTTATTTGTTTAGCCATTTCCAAGCTATTTGATCTTCATTTCTTGTCGAGGCTCCTTCTAACTTAATTTCCAACTATTATCTTCTTTTCTAACTTGGATTTCTCTTTTGATTTTTGTTGAAATTGAGTTTTGAGATGGATTTTGAGAGATAGAAAATAGAAAAGAAGAGAAGAGAGAAGAGAGAAAGGAAGAAACAAAAGGAAAGGAATAAAAAAGAAAAATAGATAAGAGAAAAGGCAAAAAGGAGGATAAGAATAATTGAGGATATTTTAGGATAAGGGTATTAAGCTTAAACCTTTCATATCAATATCTTTAATTCTGAAAATATTTAGAAGAAAATTTTAGAATTTATATATTAGGAATTAAGAACTTAACTTAGGAATTTAAGTTAGATCAAATTGATATTCACTTTGAGCTTAACTTAAGAACTGATGTTTTTAGATAGATAGATGATTTTAAAATTGATGGGGATTAAGGATATAGACTTTTAGGCTAAAGCTTAGGGATTTAGGAATCCACTAAATATTTAAACAACATATTTAGGGGTTTAGCAATTCGAAATCTCAAATTTCAATTTTAATCTGTTTACCAATTTATTACATCAGTTTAATTAATCCTAATTCATTACCCATTTTACTTACATAATTTAAACTATCTAATTCCAGTTTCTAACTTAGGTGAAGGCTTGAGGTACTTCATGTTTTACTTTTTGTGTAAAGTTCCTGGGTTGAAACGGCCCCTATAATGGCCTATTTGGGGGGACGTTTGGTTTTCCGTTTCTAATCCTAAAATCAAACAGTCCCCCCAAATAGATAAGAGAATAGAGAAAGGAAAGGAATAAAAAAGAAAAATAGATAAGAGAAAAGGCAAAAAGGAGGATAAGAATAATTGAGGATATTTTAGGATAAGGGTATTAAGCTTAAACCTTTCATATCAATATCTTTAATTCTGAAAATATTTAGAAGAAAATTTTAGAATTTATATATTAGGAATTAAGAACTTAACTTAGGAATTTAAGTTAGATCAAATTGATATTCACTTTGAGCTTAACTTAAGAACTGATGTTTTTAGATAGATAGATGATTTTAAAATTGATGGGGATTAAGGATATAGACTTTTAGGCTAAAGCTTAGGGATTTAGGAATCCACTAAATATTTAAACAACATATTTAGGGGTTTAGCAATTCGAAATCTCAAATTTCAATTTTAATCTGTTTACCAATTTATTGCATCAGTTTAACTAATCCTAATTCATTGCCCATTTTACTTACGTAATTTAAACTATCTAATTCCAATTTCTAACTTAGGTGAAGGCTTGAGATACTTCATGTTTTACTTTTTGTGTAAAGTTCCTGGGTTGAAACATCCCCTACAATGGCCTATTTGGGGGGACGTTTGGTTTTCCGTTTCTAATCCTAAAATCAAACAGTCTTTCATACATGGTCATTTGAGGGGGTGTTTGGTTTACTGATTTCTCTTCAAAATTGATATATTCATAAGAGTAGTTTCTTTGAAAAATGTTTGTAAAAGTTTAGTTTTGATGTTTACTCAATTGTTTTTCTAAATCCAATTATATGATTTCAAAAGTTAAAATCGATTGGCAAACAATCCTAATAAATGATTTCTTATTGAATAGCCTTACATGTAATGCTTAAGTATTATTCATGGTTAGACTAGATATGGCTTGACATCATTTTGGGACGTGACATGATAACACATATTAGTTTCGTAACCAAAAAAAAGTAAAAAAGTTGAAATAAGAATTTATTTTTAAATCGAGCAAAAGACTTATTGATTAGACCTAAAATAAACTTGTACCTACTAGAAGGGCTCTTACTAGATGTTATATGCATGCATTTGATTCATTGGTCTGACATCGGCTTGACATCTGTTTCATGTCTGTTTTAATAAGATTATTTATATGTTATATGCATGCATTTGATTCATTGGTTTGACATCGGTTTGACATATGTTTCATGTCTGTTTTAATAAGATTATTTATAAAAAAACATATATAGATGAAAAACATACACTTTTATATATAAACAAATTATATAGATAAGATACAGATGCATACTAAATACAAATAAGATATAGATGCATGTCAGATATAAATATAGATATAGATGAAAATAGACTATCCAAATAGACTCATATAATTTACTTTGAAAGCTTAAAGGGTGTTGGCTAATTGATAATTTCTTTTGTCTATAAGAGCAAGAGAAAGCGATGCATCATGATTTTGGCTTCGTGTTGGGCCCACTTGGACACCATGTTCCATCTCTTTAGTTGTGACCCACCTCTTCAGTCCACTCCAATCAAAATGAAATTTTCCCACTTTTCTGGCTATATAAACCGGCAACCACAATTCTGCACCCCAAGGACAAATGACTACACATATAATTTGAGAAAAATAATGGACCATAATGCTCCTTATACCCCGCACATTGGGTTGTTAAAATTATTGAGCATGTGTTTTATGTAGGTTGGCAATTTATAAAATTACATGATAACACAAGTACAAATTAATATGATTATGAAAATAAAAATATGAAATTGGTGTGAAATACGAAATGAATATCATTGATTATGGTATATATATATAAATATATATAGAGAGAGACAGATATAATATTGACTAATTAATTGTGATTTTTTATTTAATTTATGTATTATTTGTACGGATACTGATTTTATATCCTATCATAAATTTATATTGTTAGATACTTTTATATACAAAGTGAAACAAGAAAATGTGGAATTCAAAGTGAAATTGTTTTTAGTAGAAGTTTGGTATATTATAAGTGCAAGGATAAATATATTATGACCTCACGACTGGGTTTTCAGGAATTATATTCTTCTTTTTCTTCTTCGTTTTTTCTTCACTAGTTATTAGAGTTTCAAGGGATTGGGAGCCATGAGTTTATATATATATATATATATATATATATATCTCAATCCTCATTAAACATTTACCAAAAGCAATAAAAATTGAATCCTAAATATAACATGGTCTTAGGCTATTTTTGCATCCAAATATACTAAATATTAAATTCAGAGTACTCACCTTTGAGGAATATTGAGGAGATAACTACAAATGAAAGAGTCGATCGTGACATTATGTCTGATGCCCCTAATAACCAACGCATAACAAACACTTTTTGCATGTAATTATTTGAAATACCGAGGGTAGAGAAGGCCACCGATGGGTTATGAATCTAGAACAGAGTCTAAACCATCACCGGGTTTTCAAAATTGAAACCATATCAATCATGATTGGTTTTTCAGTTTTTAGGCAGTTTTGCGATTTAAAATTGAATATAACTGGTGGTTTTAAGCGGTTTTACTAAAATAGAAAAAGAAAAAAATTCAAAGAAAAGGTAAAAAAATAATATTAAATATGTTATTTTAATGGTTAAACTTGATTCATAGTATTTATCGTATTGTCAATGAGAACATATAAATAATCGTACTTTAAAAGTGTGTGGTTTGGTTTCTATAAAATTTATCAAAAGCAAAATCTCTCTTTTCATAACAATGTGAGACTACTTTTTGTCTTTTGTATCTTTTTTTAAGCCACTAGCATATCCTATAGTTCCATAATACTAAAACAATAATTAAATTTTGGATATATTTGTCTATTAAAAAAAAAAAAATACACATCCTAAGCATATCTTAAAAAAAAGGGTTAAAAACTTTAGTACATATTAGGTTGAAATCTTTTGTTTTTAAAACTAGAATTCTTTTATGTTGTTGTTTTCTAATCTTTAATTTTGAATGAAAATTGAATTGTGGCACTTTTGCAATGTCGAACTAGATTGAAATTGCTGGTTTCATAAAATCAGATTGTAACCATGGAATGTTCATGTTCTAATTCTTTAAGTTCTAGAACCATAAATTATCGGTTCTAATTCTAGTCCGGTCCAATTCCAAACGAAAGACAATTTCTAACTAAAAGCTATCTCATATAGATTATGGTGTTAGGATTAACATCTTAAATATTTCATGAAAATTTTATTTTTTTTAAATCCAATCATTATTAATTTTGTCTACACCCTTAATATTTCTTGAAAGTGAGAATTCTAAATCCTACATCTTATGTTTGAAACAAACATGCTATGAAAGTGTGAGATTACAAAAGTCTTTCGTAGAAAATATATGAATCATATAAAGAATTTACAAAAGGGATGATCTATTAATTAACTTAACATCTTAATGTTTAAGTTTTTTAAGTTACATAGGGTGTTGAGTCTATTAATGTGTTCTTCCACAGGATTAACTTCTTGTTGTTGTTCAACGCTTGCTCTATTCCTAACAATGAATTATGAATGGTTGTTAGACAAACTCAGACATTCATCACGTCTAATGAGAAGGTTAAGAAAAGGGAAACTCCCAAAAGCTAATAAGTCAAAAAAATGAGAAGGATGAGAAAGCACTATGATTTGGACATTTTGGAATTTAGAGTAAAGTGGGTTAAACACATTGTCCAAGAAGAAATTACTTATAATTAGCATTAACATATATAAATCAAGCCACATGCAAACATCCATGACAGGTTGGTGATGCAATCGGTGTCCCCTCTCTCTCTCTCATTCACCTAGGATTCCATTTCCTTCATCCTTCTTGAGATGGGGAAAAAAAAAATAAAAGGATTAAAAGCAAATATGATTGCGCTATTATACATATATATTTGCCCTAGCCCTATTTTTGTATACTAGTTGTTTGTTCCTATTTCATTTTTTTTTTTAAATTTTATGTGTCCACATATCTAGATTTGTTAAATACATGCTACTTAATAGAAAACGACATTACAATTATACATTCTAAACTATTGGTAAAGTTAGATATATCCTTGAACTTTTTATTAAATAACTTTCAAACTATTACTAGGACACTATATATATCATGGAGATATAATGACGATCCGGACCTTGCACTTTTGTAAATTTAAAAAATTGATTCATACCTAGTCAATAGTTTAGATATTTTACAAATTAGAAATTTGCCCTATAAAATGATAATGGATTCTTTATAGCATATGCTAATTAGATGCAATAGAAACAAACTTAATACTTTTATTTATACACTTATTCGAATATCGTAATAACTCTTTTTAAATACTTAAAAATGTATGATGTGCATCCATTATTTAGCCATAATTTTTATGTATATATATATATATATTCTTCAAACTACTATATTGTTTTACTTCACATCAATCAAATTATATGATGGGAAAATACAAGTCATGTTGTCCTTGTATTCATATAGACTATAGTTGGGTGTTTTGTGGATTTTAGCTGATCTCATTCGTGATAAAGCATCAAAAGATCTGCAGGGACCATAAAAGGTGGTATGTGAGTTTTTTAAATGTTACGAAAAATGACAGAAATCGTAGTTGTTTATCATTGGACCTAGTAACATAGAATTGATAGATATAGCATCATTATCTTCTTTCTTCTTATTTTCTTATTTTATTATGAGTAAATTGCATGAAAATCCACTGAAATGTTTTAAAATTGCATGGACCTTATGTTTTCAATGAGTCAACACCCAAACACCTTGAATTGTATTCATTTGCTGATGTGGAAAAATAAAAAAATTAATTAATTAAATGCTAAATATTTACTTTCCCAATTTTTTATTATTTAGAGTTCTTATACTTTGGTAAGTACAACAGTTTCTTATTATTTAGTTTTCCAATTTCTCAAACGCTGCTTGTAGAACCGGATACAATCGCCACCCGACGATTCAGACCCATTTGGCATCGCATCTTGACCCGAAGAATCCGTTGCTACTGCGAATCCTTCCTTTACGGATGGTGTTGCTACGAAGTACATCCGTATCGATCCATTTACGTTATTGTCCGTACGAATTTTCCTCCCAATCAGCATTGACCCTATATCAGATTAGGATCCACGGGCTCAATCGAAGAATCGGGCTAAGGTCAACGAAAGACGGATGGCCAAATTGTGTGAAAGGGATTGTTGTTGCTGTTGGGTATCGGTTGGCGCTAGAGAATCGGTACCCGGCAGCATTTGAAGTTGTATTGAAGGTGTTGCATTAGTTGGCAAAGCAAGCAAATTTGGTGGAATATGGTATGTTTTTTAGTGTAAAAACTATAAATAATAAGAAATTGAGAAAGTAAATATTTAGCATTTAATTAATTAATTTTTTTAGGTCAGAATACAAATCAGGGATCCAAGTGCTGACTTATTGAAAGCATCATTCCATATAATTTTAAAATATTTCAGAGGCTTATTATTATTATTATTATTATGAGATAGGAATACGAGAGAGAGACGGAGAATATTAAGGGAAAGAACTGCAGGAGCACGTGATAGCCATTTGGGAGAAGGAGATATAAATAAAACAATCATATTGGTGACTTTTTTTGGGAGTTTGCAGTTATACAAAACTCTCCAACAATGTCAGACTTGTCTAACCTAAATCTTCTAAAGGAAAACAATTTTCCCCGTCGCTCACATGTACCCATGTTAAATTGGGGGAAAAAAAAAAAAAAAACCTAGTGGCATGTTACGTGATATTTCAAGTGAGAGATATCGGGTTCATATCTTTTATCACCATTATAATGGAAAAAACAAATTATATATTGGTGTTAAATAACTTCTAATTATATTTAAATATATAATAATGAGTGGTTCTCAAAAAGATATTTACATATACTAATGATATTTTCCCTATAAAACAATATGAGTATAGATAGAATCGAGGTTTTTTAAGGGACAAGTTATAATGTTTAAGTAGGATGAAACAATTAAAATTGATAAATTTCTAGAAGAAACCTTAAAAAGGAAAAAAAAAAAAATCCTAACATAAAATTTGATTAAAAAAAAAAACTTTTGTATGCATGTACATTGATAACAAAGTTAGAAACATAAAAACGGACACAAATAGATCGGACACTTGTTAAAATGTCAAAAATGTTTCAATTTTAACATATTAATATGGAGAACTTTCATAATTCAAAGGAGAAATGTGACTCTTTGGTTCGTTTTCTGATTGTTTTGGTGTTTTTTTCAAAAAAATTATTTGTTAAGAAATAAATATAAATGAAAAATATATATTTTTATTTATAAAAAGACACGAATAAAATTCATATGCATATCAAATAAAGATGAAAATCATGCAATTCAGTCATAAGTATTCGATCTATTATACTATTCAACTATTGCAATAATCATAAAGAATTAATGCAATTGGTATTTTTCATTAATACATGTTGATTGGTGCACTATTTATGAAGTATCCATAAACAAAGTTCCCAAGTGAATAATATAATATATATTATTTTTTCTTGGGTAAATTAATAATATATGTTGGCTCTTAATCTCATCTTCACATGGCAGGGTGGAGGTTTGTGAAAAAAGAGCCGGTTCTTTGCATCACAAACCAAAGCCTTCTTGAAATGCTCGATGTTGCTTTTTTTGTCATTTTCACCGGATTCATCAAATGATTTAGAAGAATATGCTCATCTTAATATAATATATTACTAAGAAATGACATTTTTTTTTTGTTTAATGTACCCTCTCCTTTCTAAAAATAGATTCAATGTTTTACTTGTCAAGTTATTCCGGAAAATAGAAGACATATTATAATAAATTATCCATTAGCTATGTTTATTTATAATATTAAAATGAAAAATAAATTAAAAAAAAAAGAAAAAGAAAAAGGTTTTGGTGATGTACCTTTTATAGCATTAATTTTTTATAATATGTTTTTTTTTTAATTTTAATCACTCTTTAAATTAAATATTTGGCAGCCACTCATCTAAAGAATAGTTTTTTTCTTTTCTTTTTTCGGCCAATACTTCTAAAGAATAGTTTAAGGGCAACTCCGATGCTGTTTAATTATACACTTTGACAAAATTTTCTTTCTTATAATAGATTTTATAAAATATATTATATTTAATATGTATATACATATATATTATTTATTTTAAACATACACATGGTGCTTGTCCATCTAATTAATACTTATATAGTCGCATTACAATTCGTTTTTACGGTCTTATGATAGGTAGAACTATGACAATGCATATGTGAATTTCCTTTTTCTCCTTTTAATTTATTTTTTGTCATGACCTGCCACCCCAAGCTCCACCACAGTGGAGGGGGTACCCTAAAACTCTCAGGCCTTCTTGGGTAGAGATTGTGATACCTAGTACACTGGCCCTCCCAGCACACTCTCAAGCACAACCAAGACACCAAAGGTATTGTGTAACGACCTGGAACTCTACCCATCGAGTATTGTGTACTTTGGCTACACGTCGCACGGTTTTGTTCTTTTGGTGCCAGTGCTTCCCAAAAGGTCACCTATCCTGGGATTGCTCTACCTAAAGCACGCTTAATTTTGGAGTGCTGACAAACTGCAAGTCATTACACCAAAAAAGCGCTTCTGTGATTAAAGTTCCACCATCTATATTTGAGGGTATTACATACTACCCCACTTATAGAACTGACATCCCCATTAGTTTCGTTACATAGGTCTAAAACCACTGCTTTAATACCATTTGTCACGACCTGTCATCCCAGGCTCCACCACAGTGGAGAGGGGGCTCCTAGGCTCTCAAGCCATCTTGGGCAGGGATTGTGATGCCACGTACACTAACCCTCCCAGCGCACTCTCAAGCATAATTAGGACACTAAAGGCACCGTGTAAAGACTTGAAACTCTACCCATCGAGGTATTATCCGCTTTGACCACACGCCGCACCGTTTTGTCCTTTTGGTACCAACACTTCCTAAAGGATCACCCATCTTGGGATCGCTCTGCCTAGAGCACGCTTAACTTTAGAGTTCTAACAAACTTCAAGCCATTACACCGAAAAGACGCCTTTGTGATTAGAGTTTCACCATCTATATTTGGGGGATATAACATTTTTCCACCAGAAATGTAACACCCCAAAACAAGTCTAAGCATCTACAGTCACCACATATAATATCTTAAGTATTGCACACTCGGGCATCCTTAAAAAATTTGTTTACGTCAATCATTTGCTAACCGATTTTGAATTATAAAATTGTTTAGTTAGATTTTAGAGACAACTAGACTTATAATGTTAAAACAAACTTTATAAAAACATTTTTAATTTCTACTCACATGAGTAGATAAACTTTCTCATAAACAAAACTATGAGCTACTTTCCTGAGTAACCCAATTTTAAAACAAAGCATACCATCATGTATCTCATATACCTTTCTTGATGGTAAAACAAAGTTTTAAAGATTAAATTACAAAACATGGTCTCCATAACCTACCCTTACGGAAAATACAAGGTTTCAGAAATATAAATCTAGTTCTAAAACAAAATAAATCAAAACACACTAATCCAACGGCTCTACTTTGCCTCGCTACTCCTCTCAAACCTCTAGAATTGCCTATACTTGTGTCAATCATCATCATCATCCAAACCATCATCATCACATCAAATTAACACCTGGAAAGAAGACAACGGTGAGCTGAAATCCAGTACAATAATAACACAAGCACACACAAGATGACATACACACTTAAATTAATGGGGTGCACAATGATGATTTATTATCTCTAAATTAAAGTGAAATAGGTAATACGAGAGTACTCACACTCTTGAAAAATCTACGAGAATTTGAAGGTTTCGAGTAATAGTAGCTACTCAGGAGGTTGATATAAGTAACTTGAATGCTTATATCTCATATATCTAATGGAAAAGAAAATAGTATCATCTTTGAAATTCGTTACACATCTTTACTTATCTTAGCCCATAACATTGTTTAGTTCTACCAATCTCACAAGCGTGAAATTAATCATGTTACTTCACTCCAAGCTTAAGCAAATGTTATGCCAATACTATTTACCGTATCGACTACTCGTTGAGCTACTTATGAATTGCCATCACATCATCGCATACCATTGCATTATGGTAGGAGGTGGCTTAAGTGTCTAACTACCGTACCCAACTCTGGACAAGGTTGTCGTTCCTCGAACCATATTCAATGACACAAGTATAAGCAACACTTATTACTTAGGTTGTCTTTAAGTTGTAATTCATTAGAAATGTCTATCCTAACAAACAATAAGCACATCGCTGTGTGTCTTTCATAATGTTTGGAATCCAACAAAGGTAAGAAAAATAGTTTAGAAGATAAGATAGAAGGTATATTCAAGCCTCTGTTTAGGGTGTTTAAACTCATATAAGCATTTAAATTAATTAATCATTTACATCAAACACATTTTAAAGATCTATTTGATCATACATTAAATAGGAACCCAATCATGATTGGAAATTTGTCCAGCCATGATACAGACAGTTCTCTATTATCTATCAATTTTTTTCTCTTTGTTTATAATTTATTCTTTAATTATAAAAAAATCATCATCATATTGTTCACTTTCGATGTACTCATTTTTCTAGCAAGCATATATTTGAAACAATATACTTCTCATATTAAACATAGTTTAGCTTAACCTACTAATCTAAGCTAATTACAAGTTATTATGCCTACATTAACCTAATTCATTTTAACTTATTAAAGTTTATGAGGTCAAGTTGAACTTATGTTTATTAACTAAGTTCATTTTATATTTAATTTCTACATTTAATCCAATTAGTCATTAATTTATAAATTCTCTTAACTTACTTTTAATTATATGAATTAACTAGCATATCATTTTAACTGTCATTTATCTATTTCATTTTATTTTTGTTTCATTTGATTTTTATGAAGAACATAGGTAGATACATTAGCCATGTTTCCCCCATGTACACGCATATGAAGAAGCACGATTAAATACACCAAGCTATGTTCTTATTGTGTTTCGTTAATATGCCAAGCATTCAAAGGTCAGAGAGAAGCATGGTGAGATACATTTAGCCATATTTCAGCTGTGTTCTGCTTAACATATTAAACACACAAGAATAAAAAAAGTAACGCGGTGGGATAAGGGAGGCTGTGTTCTAGCCATATTGTTCTAGAAATGTACATGTAAAACGAAACAGAGAAAGCACAATTAGATAGGGTTGGTCATGTTCCGGCCATGTTCCAACCGTCTTTCTTCTCTTGTAAGTTAAAGTAAGGAGCACGACTTAATTAGCTTCCCATGTTTCTCTCATTCTCTTTGCTCTGTTCATTTCCTTAAAAAACTTAAACTATTTAACTACTTGTGTTACATCATATTTCCACATGCTATATCTTATAATCAACGTACAAACTTAGAATCATCATTTATGACATGTATATACATATTTTTACTTCATATATCATCAAACTCCTACTTCTAACATGTTTACACAACCTAGGTTCTAGCATTCAAACTCACATCTTACAAAATTACAAGGTTTTATTAAATCCTACATTTAACTAGTATCTATTCATCACTTTCATGCTTATACAACAATTTAAAAAAAAAAAAACAATGTACTTAGTTGTTTGATAACTCATGCATCTTGATATACTCTACCACTGCTACTTTTTAGTTATTAAAGCTACTCCTATCATGATTCACACTTCCTATCTTCTTTTCTAACTTCAATTTCTTTTATGGTCTTGTTTAATTTGAGATTTGAGAAGATAGATTGAAGGAAGAAGAAGAAGAAGAAGATAAAGAACTAAAGAAAAGGAAAGGAAAGAAAAGGAATGTAGGCATGTAAGAAAAGGAAAAAGGAAAGAGAATGATAAAGGTTATAGATATTTTAGGATAAGTGTATTAGGTTTAAACCTTTCAGATAAATATCTTTAGTTTTGAAAGTGTTTAGGAAATGATTTGAGAATTTATATGTTAGAAATAAATAACTTGGAATAGAGATTTGGTTTAAGAGTTTAGTTTGTAAGGAATTGATATTTAATTTGAATTCGGATTTAAAAACTGATATTTTCAAATATGCAATTAAACTAAAAAAATTATGAGGATTAAGGAATTGAAATTTAGATAAAAGTTTAGAGGTTTATGAATTTGAATTTGAAAGGATATTCTAAACCTTAAATTTCAACTTAATCTATTACTAATTCAATTATGTCAAATTATCTAGTATTATCCTATTGTTTACTTATTTTATTTAATTAAACTATCTATATTCCAATTTCTAAATTAGTTAGGTGAGGATTTAGGATGTTTTAAGAAATATAACTCTGCAACTATTTATATGGATGTGCTAAAAATCTAAGCAGGAAAAAGATTTATTAAAAGGATAATGTTAATATATAATTTAAGAATACTTATTAAAGTTAATATATATATTACATCAGTTTAAACATTAATTATATATTTACCCCCCAAAAAAAACGAAAAGGCTACAAGGTTTCTCATAAAATATGGAATTTTGACGACAAAAAATAACCAAAAAGAAAAAAAGCATTGCTATTTAGTGTTTAGAATGTATGCACAATTTGGTGAGTGAATTATTGTGAAGAAGGATCCAAAGAATCGAATTTCATAAAAAAAAAAAATGAAAATATGATTATTTTCCCAAGTTAGGACTGGACCGCACTAATTGAATCATAGGACCAAATATGAATTATTGATTTATTTCTGTTTTTATTGTAAGAAGAAAAGGAAAAATTTTGAACGGCATAAAGAAATTTTTCTTTTTATTTATTTATTTATTTTTGGGTGGGGTGGGGGAGGGGAAGGGGGTGTGTAATGGGCCAATGTATAATGCAAAACTTAATCTCTGACTGCTGCCCCTCATGGTCCTTGTTGACAGATCCTGATTGGGCCATGCCTGTCCTCCAAGCCAAGAGAAGCATGCCTAAAGATGGTGTTATTGATCAATCAATTAATCATAGAAAATTCGTAATTGCACACTCCATACATGTAGATCCTATTTTCCTCAAATAAATAAGACTATGATGGAATAGTTATTACTAATAAATAAAATAAAGTTGTAATAGAATTTTTATTTATTATTATTTTTTTAAATGTGAGTAACTTAAGAAAGAATCAATTAATCAAAATCTAATTGTTATTTATAGATTTGAGTAATGAATTTTTTAATAGACTTCTTATGCAATTGTTATTATGGTCAACTAAATGCATAATAGATCTTGGTAAAAAACGAGGCTATAATGGAGTAATGAAATTGCTATTATGATGAAGTGAAGGAAATTAATCGGTTGAAATTTATATAGACTACAAATTTTGTCAAATTACCATAACTTTTAGGGCTTCAACAGCAATAGTTTGGCAGATAATATATAGATTATTAAATGTCCTTTTTTTTTCTTTTGCAAAAAGCTATTTATTAAAATGCAAAATAAGCAGAGAGTTCAGCTAAAACGAGCAAACACATTATTAAATGCTATAGAAGTAAGAAAGTCAATATTATCAAAATGTAAGAGATCTATTTGCATATGATAATAGTTTAAGTAAATATATGCAACTTGCAAGCAGCCCTTATTATAACACTAATAAAGCTAGTAAATTGGAGAATTTTATAAGAAGAAATGGCTTGATTTTATAGGATTTTATTTTAAAATGGCCTCGTACACTAGTTAACTCATTATAAACAAAAAAAATTCATCAATCTATGACTTTTATCCATTAGAAAATATACTCTTCTACCAAGATTCTGCTTGTATGATGATGAGTATAATCTTTAGACTGTATGGATTGTGTCTCAACTCTTATAATTCTGTACGATACAAATTTTGCGGAGAGAAAATAATTTTCTTTTAAAAATAGTTTAAAAATTTAAAATTGGAAATTCAAAAAATATAATTTTAAGATAAACATCTTAAGGTGCTACTCTAAGGTACCACTACCACTACCCTACCTTAATTTGGCCCTTGCCACATATTGAGCCATAGTTGCCAGCAATTTATAAATTTGTACTATTGGTTTTATTAGAGCCATAGGGTCCACGAAAATTTTAAATGGAACCCTAGAATTCAATACACACACTCGATTTATATAAATTATGCAAAGTTGAAGGTAGTGAAAATAGAAAGAATTTTGCAGTTCTTTTTTTATTTTAATATTATCATATTACGTCAATGGTCTTATAATCTAATGGCATCACCCTTGATCTCTCTCAAATGAAAGATATTAAGTTTGAGTCTCTCTCTTAATTGTGATAGCAAAAAAAAATTTATCATCATACTACATCTAATATGAGGAATTATGAAAATATTAAATTTTCTCATATAACCGTTTTTTTTTTTTTTTTTACCTTTTGGTTCTTTAATTATAATATTAAACAATCCAAGGACAATTTTGGAATTTGAGAAATTTCCCTTCGCTCTCCATCTCTCTCCCTTTTTCTTTTTAAAATCTTAATCATATTATAACTATTTCCAATCATGTAGTCTCAACACAAGAGGACTGACCAAACACTTGAATTATATGATGTGCCATTTCAAAGTAGATTTTCCAATTAGTACCCAAAAACCAAAAAGTTGACACTGGCTTGGCTTGGCTTCAGCCTTTAGACTACATGGCAGAGTCTTCACATTGAAGACTCGGGGGAATAAAAAAAAAAAAAACGAAAAAGATTAATTTTATAAAAGTACTGCAATTATTTAGTTCCACTATTTCCCATGATATATATTTCAAGAATGATGTGATGACAAATGGACCCCTCAAATTGGTAATTTCTTGAAGGAATCAAGCAGCTCATCATTTTATGTAAGACCACCTTGCCTTGACCAACACTTCAGTGTGTTAAAATATACTCCAATACTATGTGTGTACCAAAGAAGATGATGAGTAACTTATAAATTGTGATTTGATAATGATTTTCACTTCAAGTGCACTCTCTGCAATCAACTTTGACTTTTTGTGCTGGAGCAGATGTTTCTAGGTCGTGTGTCATTATTACACATATATATGTCAAAACCGGTGCTAATGTATTTGACTTTTTGTACTTTATGATATGGTTTAAATAGGTGTTATGATTTGGTGGGTAATTTCATAGCTTTTTATATAGAATGCATGCTACAATAAACGATTCAAAGCTTTTTACTTATGAGCACATGTATTTTGAGCCTATATTTCTTTAGTAGTTTTTGCACAAAAAAATTTAGCATCATAGAGAATAGGGGTGTGCTTGCATTTATTCAATTCATGTTCCGAATTGAATTGAACCACAAGGAATGTTTCGTATTTAGTTCAATAATACGAATCAAATTATAAACTTAATCTTGAACTAAATTAAGTATGGCTCAATTTTCATCTGCTTTTAATATAAAATTTTAGTTTACTATACACATAATCAAACCGAATGGTAAACCTCAACTTCAACCAAGTGAAAAGCATCATTTTTTCCTTTATTTTATTCGGTTGACAGTTTGATTAAGTGCTATTGGTATCTGTGCATCTCCATAACGCAAAATTTCCACACCTTATCCTCATCTAGTCATAATGACATGAACCAAATAGGAGAGAGAGATATTGAATTTTTAGTTTGTTTCATCCTCACTTTACCCTTTCCTGGTCCGTATCAGTTTATTTCCCTTCTACAGCAGCAGAGACTCGGAATGAAATATGAGCAACCATAACATAGTAAAACGGAGTATAATGATAGGAAGAGGAGACTTTAAGGTAAGTCATGGCTCTGGTTGCATAGCTGGAAACCATTCAAAACATTTGAGAACAGATTAACCCTGTTTAGGCTTTACCACATATTGGCGGGACAATGTGCTGCAGCAGACATGGCACATGGCAAACAAGCTCCTAGATTGTCAAGATAGAGATAGGTCATAAATGTTGTTTTCTGCTTTACTCAAGTTAGCAAAATGTTAATTGGAAAAGCAACATAATGGATTAAAAGAAGGCAGGAACAGAAATGAGAATGAACCAGCTCTTGTAAGAAACAATGTTATTATTTGACAATTATCGATGAATTAAAAGTGCTGATCTTCTTTATGCAGAAAGCTTTAATTCCTTGCTTATTGCTACAGTGTGGTCTGGAAACCACAACACCTTAAAAGGAGTATTAGAATCAGTCTATAAGCAACTTTTGCTTGTAAAAGGGCTTGCAAATGTTCAGATTCACATAATCATGTAAAGTATAAAACATCTGCAAATGGGAAATCCAATTTGACCAACTAGTAGCTCCCAACAACATTAAGCACAAACCATTTGCTACTGAAAGACTGAGATAGCCCCTCACTGTGCGCAACATGGGTATTCAGTGCCACAAGATAAACTTGGTCACTGTAATTTTAACAAGAAAACCCAGAACGACAATATATCACATTTGCCCTTTCAGATTCACCCTATGGTTGCCAAAGCAGACATCAGAGATCCCGTGGCATGGGGCAAGGTGAAGAAAGTGTCTGCCAAACACACTCCATCTCTGTTGTCAAGGTATGAAATGATGCTCCAAACAGCATTTACTTTCAGAACAAAGGAAAAAGTGTAGTATGAAATAGCGTGAAGTGTACAGTATATTTTGGACGAGTGAGAAAAATATCAGAATCCCTCCCACCCAACATGTGACCTGCGTGAAAGTACGTCAAAGAAATAAACAGAACAAAGACTATCCTCATCATTTAAGAAGGCATGATGAGAAAACATCAACTCTATTTCACATTAACACCAAAGATTAACAGAAGAATAACAAATAGTTAAAGTACCTTTAAAACGCTAGATGATAGAAGACAACAGCAGCACGAGATAACATAAGCAGTAAAACATACTCTATATCGGATAAAGGAAACAATTACAGAACATGAATATACCGATAATTAGATTGAAAGAATGGAGAGGTAGTGAATTCTTTACTACTGACTGTTGCTTCCCTGGATTCTGTATTTCTGCCAAAGGGAGAAATAGAAAGGGAAAAAAAATAAATGGGGAAAAGAAAAACAAAAAGTATGTATTGCTTGAATTCTATCCTAAAAATGGATACACAGCTAAACAGGAGGAGGAAAATTTAAGGGGAAAAAAATCAACTATAAGACATCTGGCTCTTCAGAGTTGTCCTGGATAAGATAAAGTAAGATATTGAAGACGGATAGCTAGTCATCAGATGGCATAGTAGGACTCTTTGAGCAGCTCTCCATTTGATGCAATTCCAGAAGCCGCTTCTCTGGATTACATAGCCCTGCAACAATTAAATCAAGCTATGAGATATATTGCCATCCCTTCCATGGACACCATATTAAAGGAGGAAAAAGCAGCTTCTTGGAGGTTATTGTACGCTCTTCAACAGTAAAAGCCTAGTTATTTTGGACATCAAGTTTGTATGAGCAAATTTCCTTCAATAAAATAGCTAAATCAATCAAAGGATCAATTAATCCATCTGAATCTTTCATTCATTATCAATTACAAACCTGGACTGCTTTGAGACCAAGGCGGTTACAGAAAAGGATATTCTTAAGGAAAGATTGTGGTTTAGATAAGAAATATCTTAAAGATAAAATAAAGAAAGATATGGAGATGAGCATTAAACCAAGATGCTTAAAATGTTGATGCTTCAACCGATGCATGCAGACACAAGAAGACAAATTATGCGCACACACATGTGTATATATATATATATATCAGTAATGCCCAAGGATAAGATCAAAAGAAAATGACTTGCAATGAAACAGGAAATGATCAAACTAATAAACATGTAATCAATTAAATGGAAAAAAAAAAAAAACAGATGTCTTAGGAGTTGTCTAAGAAGGCATACACTAATACTTTGAAATGACTGGATATACAGCCACTAGAAAGCATAACATATTGGACGACTTGATGTCAAGGATGGGGGAAAACACCATCCTTGTTGATGCTAATTGATGGCAAATCAATTCCAAGATCAAAGAAAGATCTCATAAAAAGTCTCGTTTTGCTCCTAAACATCTAAGAGGAAATTTGGAGCATTTGTGATCATGATGGGCATTGAAAATTTATGAGATTTTAACTATTGTTCACGGACCTGAGCACTTTGGAAGATCCATCACTGCAATGGTTGTTGATGAACATGCTGGCTCACATAATGCTTTGTTGTGCTCATGATTTACATTCATTGCCAGCATCCATGCCCCAATGGTAGTATCCTCATTGCTCAACATCCGGAAACTGTTGATTCATACAGAACAGATAGTAAGGAAAAAAATGCAGTAAGGAGGGTGAGTGCATCTTGTTAGTCTTTATATCAGGTTGGCATTCATCATAGCACACATCAACTTCAACATGATATTTATCACAAGAACAAGGAACAAACTTTCAGTATGACAATAACCTAAGAAGCTGTAGGATATCAGAATCCTTATGCAGAGAGCTAAATGTGACATCTTTGTGGGAAAGATGATGACTAGAAGAATAAAATAGAAAAGGAAGAGGATCCATGCATTGGAATACCTCAAGACTTTTAGACTACAAGTCAACAAACGAAAAACATGCATTAACCTTTACTTTAGACAAACCAAATTATGGTGCCTGAAAGATTACTTTTTATGAGCATGCATAACTCTTGACATTCAACTCAGCAATCACCAGGACATTACAAAACCATCATGTACTCGGTGTCCCTTAAAGATATTTGCTTTGCTTGTATCCATACCTTTTCTTGGAATAACCTATTATGAACTATATAGGATCTTCCAATTGCATATAACCAAAAGAATCGAGAGAAAATAATTTCTGCCCTGTTTTATCACTTATAATATCATTGGAAGTTTACAGGCATTGCCAATACGGAAAAGAAAATAAGAAAAATACGGAAAATATCATGGAAAGAAACAACCATGGAAGCCTATATATGACAGCTACTAGCTAAATATTCTTCATAATAGTCTTCCCAAAAATGTAACCCTAACAAAAAACTGAAGAAAGATAAGAAACATAATATTTTCTCACATGCAAAAATACAGAGGGAGGTATAACATATGATGTGGTACGTAGTATTCACCTACTGCATAGTAAAGTAGTTATCTATTCTAGGCATTAAATAACAATAAATTTTAACAACATATTCCAACACCGCCTCTCAAGTTAAAGAAGTGATATCTATCATTCCTAACTTACATATAATTTCTACAATGAGACTAGTTGATTTTGGCTTTGTAAGAACATCTGCAAATCTCGAGAGGGCACATGATGTAATTTTATTCCTCCATCTTCAATCTCAGATTTAATAAAGTGTCGATCCAATTGCACATGTTTTATACAATCATGTTGTACAAGATTTTTTAGAATATTCAAAGGTTGACTTGCTATCACTATATAGATGAGTATCCTTAACCTCCATTCCCAAGTTATGTAAAAGCCTTTAGAGCCAAATAGCTTCACAAATTCCTTGAGCAATTGCTCTGTACTTAGCTTCTGCACTACTTTTGATCACTACACCTTACTTTTTATTTCTCCAAGTTACAAGATTATGCCAGACTGTGGTACACTATCTAATTGTGGATCTTCCATCAGAGATATCACATTCTCAATCAGCATCAACAAAGACCTCAATATCTTTATTTTGTGTCTTCCTTATAAATAATCCCTTTCTTGGAGTACCTTTTGGATACCTTAGGATATGGTATACTACATCCATATAATGTTTAGTAGGAAAGTGCATTGCCTGACTTACCATACTAATAGATTGAGCCAAATCGGGTCTAGATAGAGATAAATAGATCAACTTTCCTACTAACCTTTGATATTGGCCTTTGACAACTGGAATATCACGAGCTGGAGCATAACTTTGCAGTTTTGTGGTAAAGGAGTAGTCATAGGCTTACACCCTAACTTACCTGTTTCTTTTAGTAAATCAAGTATGTATTTCCTTTGATTGATAAAAATTCCCTTTCAGTTCTTGACAACTTCCATTCCTAAAAAAATTTCAACTTCCCAAGCTCCTTTGTCTCAAACTCTTCTCTAATTCTTTTCTTCAACCTATTTATCTCCATTATATCATCACCTGTGATGATTATATCATCCACATACACTATTAAAATTGACTTGAGTCCAAAATTCTCTTGTTTGGAAAACAATAGCTTGACTTTGTTTGTATCTTAGTTTAAACAAAGTGTTACCAAACTTTGTAACTCTTAGAGATTGCTTTAACCCAAATAAGGATTTTTTTAACTTGAATACCTTTCTTTTGTCTTTATCAGACTAAAAACCAAGTGGAATTTGCATGTAAATTTCCTCCTCCAAATCCCTATTTAAAAAAGCATTTTTTACATCTAATTGATGTAATGGCCAATCTAAATTTATTGTAAGGGATTTACTCTAATGGAATTCAATTTTGCAACTAGAGAAAATGTCTCTTCATGGTCAATTCCATATGTCTATGTGTATCCTTGTGCAACTAACCATGCTTTATAGCATTTAACACTCCCATCAAATTTATACTTGATATTGAATACCCATTTGCTTCCAACTATTTTCTTACCTAAAGGCAAGTCAACCAATTCCAAGTATTATTTTGGTATAAAGCTCTCATTTCTTCCAGGACTACTTCCTTCATCTTAGATGTCTTAAAGCATCATCAATGTTCCTAAGGATAATCTCATTGTTAGCATAAGCTAGGCAAGCTCTGTACTTAGAAGATAACTTTGAAACTGTTACATAATTTGAGATGGGATATTTGGCACAAGCCTGTCTCTTTTTTCTCAAAGCTATAGGCAAATCAAGATCATCCTTCTCTTGTGGCTCATGTTGACCCTTTTCTTCCTCATTTGATTGATCATTCTTCTCTTGTGGTTCATGTTGACCCTTAGCCTCCTCATTTGACTGGACCAAAGGTTGCAAGTTTGATAATTGGCTATGCTTGGAAATTTTTTATCTCCTTGTATAAACTTTGAGTTCATCCTTTTCTTGAATGGATTTTGGTTTGGAGGTTTCAAGAATTGGATCATCATCTGAAAGATAGGTATGATCATGGTTTGGTTGCGGCTAAGTAGTGTTATTAGGTGATGAATTTGGTAGCTTAGAAGTACTTGGCAGCGGCAACTTAGGTTTAGAAACAGAAACCATAGGGTTGAATTAAATGGGGTCAAGAAATAGGGTTATTTAATCATGCTGTTCTTGTTGTATTTCTGAGACTCTCTGATTAGTTGAATTAAAATATGGCTACTTTTCTAAGAAATAAGTGTCCGTAGTGACAAACACATTTTGTGGGGTGGATGGTAACATCTATACCCCTTTTGTGATAGAGAATAACCAATGAACATCCCTTTAAGAGCTTGGGATTCGAGTTTATGTTTATTTGGAGTATTGTTGAAGAAGAACACAGTACAGCCAAACACTTTTGGTGATAAGGAATTCAACAATGAGCATGTAGGATATGTGTCTAGCAAACACTTAGGAGTCCTAAGATCATGGACCTTTGAAGGAACATGATTGACAAGATAAGGAGCAGCTAACACTGCATCACCCCAAAAAATGTTCAGAAAAAAAATGGTGAACATTATGGCTCTTCTGATTTCTAGGAGATGTTTGTTTTTCCATTCAGCAATACCATTTTGCTAGGGAGTATCAGGACATGAACTTTGGTGTACAAAACCATTCTCATTAAGACAATGCCTAAATTCATTGGAGAAATACTCCTTAGCATTGTTAGTACAGAGTACTTGAATGTTTGCATTGAAAACATTCATCATGAATTTATGAAATTGTTTGAACACATGGAAGACATTCGATTTTTGTTGCAAGAGAAACACCCAACAAATCCATGAATGGTCAACAATAAATATAACAAACCACTTATGCCCATTGTAAGTTGAAGTACGAGATGGTCCCCAAATATCATTGTGAAACAACTGGAAGGGTTTCGACGGTTTGTATGGTTTAACATGATATGGAGGTCTTGACATTTTTGCAACGGTAAAATATTCACAACTAAGCTCATCCATCCTTTTATTTTTATATAAGTTAAGGTACAAACGATTTAAGTATGGAAAATTGGGATAACCGAGATGTTTATGCTTACAACATTCACAACTAATCTCATACACCCTTTTATTCTTAAATAAGTTGAGGTATAAATGATCTAAGTATGAAAAACTGGGATGATCAAGACGTTTGTCCCATAGCATAACATCGGACTCATTGGACATTGACACAAAGGACTAGGATTCTGTTTGTACCTTAAATTTAGGTTTTTCTCTAGAAAATTAGTAGAGAACATTGATTCCCTTAGCGTTGCCAATCACCCTCTCTGAAGATTGGTCTTGCATAACACAACTTGTTGGAGAGAAAATTACTTCACACTTCATATCCTTTGTTACAGACAACAAATTGTACTTAAGCTTAGGAACATATAGGGTATCAACCAGTTTTAAATTTTCTAGATAGACCGTTCCTTTCCCTTGTACCACAACATTATCTCCATTAGCAATGGAGATTTTTCCTAATTCACCATGCTTAGATGGAATATCAAACATATGCAGTGAGTTACAAATATGATCAAATGCTCCCTTGTCAATAATCCAATTTCACACCCTGAACCCTAAGGAAGAATCAAACATGTACCTGTTTGAGCCACAACAGCAATAGCGTGTTCATTTGATTTACGAGGATTTAGCCGGGTTTGATCTAAGATCTGTTGTACGAGGATAATCTTATCATGAGTAAAATTTTCTGCTGGGGTTGACTATAGTTGAGTTAATTCAACAAGTTAGCTTTCTTTATTTCTTTGGTGCTTTGATTTTAGAAAACCTGGGTTGCCATAATGTTTCCAACACGTCTCCTCTATATGGTTAGGTTGGCAATGGTGGTCACACCATCGTTTTCCTTTTGCAGCTGCCTTTCTAGTGGGTTCAAATATGCTACTTAGATGAGATTGATGAGCAACAAGTGTTGAATCTGCCATCTGCAACTTAGCAGCATGATGAGGCATCATCATCATCTTTTAGCTTTCCTTTGGTGATTTAGGGTCTGTTTGGATTGTCTGTTTTTCATCTGTATCTGTATCTTTTTAAAAATGATATGTGTAAATATATCCGATTTGCATCTAAATTTTATCTAAATTTGTTCTATTTGATCTTTTGATGAGAACTGTCAACTTTTTTTTATCTATTTCTATTTCTTGATAAATAATTTGTTAGCAAAAAGTTTGAAAAAGTGTCTGTATCTGCCGAAAAAAAGCCAAAACAAACAGACCCTTAGTCATAATAACCTCTGTTCTCCCCCTACCTTCTCTATCTCTCCCCTCTCTCTCTACTTTATTTTTATCTCAACAGGATCCTCTGATGCTCTGATACTATGAAGAAAGATAAGAAACATAATATTTTCTTACATGCGAAAAAACAAAGGGAGGTACAATATATAGACATATGATGTGGTAGGTAGTATCCACCTACCGCATACTAAAGTAGTCTCCTAGTCTAAGCGTTAAATAACAATAAATTTTAACAACACATTCCAACAAAAACTTTTGATAGTGAGATGTTACTCTAAAATTTCATTAACAAATCAGACACCACTGGAGATGCATAGGTAAAAATTTTCAGGTGCAGATGCACAACGTTAAGAACACAGGTCTTGTCACATATTTATAAGTACGAAGAAAGCATCTCAAAAGAACAGTCATCAAAATGGCTTGCCTGTCATTTCTGAAAGCAGCCAAGCTAGCAACAATATCAGCAGAAAGGGAATATAATGGACCATAAGCATGAAGATAGTACTCATTCCCAAACAAAAAGGACTGCGGCTCGTACCTGCACGAATATCAGTATTAACTTGTATCATTGAAAGGAATAGAAATCACAAAGCTGATGTCGAGCAATAAAAGAAACTAGTTGCTGGAATCATACTCCTTTATTTGTATCACATGGATCATACTGGTTTTTTTTTTTTTTTTTTTTTTTGGGTGTGGCGGGGGGGGGCATGGGGGGGTGGTTTGGGTTTGTTATATAAATAATTTCATTGATAACCAAATGTGAGGAAAATAAAATCGCTTCAGGCAATTATAATTTCAATTAAATAGCCTCCGTTCTCTAGCTGATTGAAAACACATCAATTTTTTGTCCCTTCTTCAGTATGTAATGATACTGACAAGAAGGTCAACCAAAAAGCATTATAATTTCCATATAAGATAGTTGGGTCAACAGAAACTAAAAAAATGCCTATGTATATAAGTTCAGAGTTCATTCAAGAAAACAATATGGTATAGTTCCCTGCACAACAAAAGAGTAGACTGTGGAAGAAAACAGGAAAAAAAAAAAAAAGCACTAAAGAATAGAGTATCGAATTAAGCAACAAATTTACAAAAGCATGCATAAGGTAATACACTCTCTAAAACAATATTTTGTGCACTACTCCTAGCAGAAGCAAAGATTCCTCTTAAAATAGAATGCTTGATTTCACATCCTTCCCTCCTTTCTTTCTCTCCAAACATAGTAGATTAAAGCCACAAAGACAATCTTCCATCTAGGTCTAAATAATGCATACTGTCCACTCAAGAAATGGAGAGGTTATCCAACAACACATGTACATCTGCGAGCCAATTGCACCACAATAAGTTTAATCCATAGGAAACTCACAAAGGAGCACTCATAGAAAAGATGGTCACAGGATTCTTCCTCATTCCTCCATAGGTACAACAACCGTGGCTTATCACACACCAGGGCACCAACTTATCCATTGTGTATGCTCTCTAATGCACTGCTAGCCAAAGGATGAAAGTGTCAAGAAATACTATTCTTGTGCCATACCAAATTATGCCACTTGACTGGAGAGATAAATGTAAAAATTTGACCATATAGAAAAGCTGTTGACATGCAACCTGGACTTATCTTTGAAGGCATCTGTCTAAACTTTGGCATGACATGCTTTTATGCTGTATCTAGCTATCTCTAAGTTCTTAATTACTACAAGCTGTATTTCAAGATCATTTCCCACACCCAAGTTCTATGCAGAAGAAGACTTCTCAGCAAACTACAGTTTATTAGAATGGACAATAAATCATTCTGTATTGATGTGAGTAATTATGTACAAAAACTGCTTGCTATGGTCCTGTGGAAGCAAAGGAAAAAGGGGGCATTAAAGCTGACATAGCATCCTCTAAATTAAGCTATATACAAGAACAGACAAGTCAGATGCCATACAGAGCTAGTTATTACTAGTACAGTGTATAATTAGTTCCAATCAGATATTCTGAATCAAACTACCGTTTGCCTCTTTTGAATGAAGTGAAAAAGGATATTGGTCCAGTAAATGTTCTGACACCAACTTTAACAGAAAGCAGCAAAGAAAACATGAATATAAAATACAATCAAGCACCAACCATTTTAACTTTGGATCATTATAGACATGGCCCTTTTTCATGCATCCAATGTAAGTCTTAGAATGACTCCGTTCTTTCGCCAAAAGCAGTGAGAGGCGATCTAAAAGGTGAAAAAGAAGATATAAATAAGAAAACAAGGTATAGCAGAGCAGAACACAAATCAGGAAAGAGGAAACATGATTACTTTTGTACAATATTTAATATTGTGGAGATTGAAGATCCAATTACCTGGTCTTAGATATATGTCATCATCAGCTTTGACATAAAATTCAGCATCATAAAGCGCATAGGCAGCCTTAAAGAATGCTAACCTGCCATTTCAAGTATGGCAGAGTGAATTAGTGAGTTGAGGTGTTTTGTTGTGTTTTGTGGGGAGAGGGGGAGAGAGAGAGAGAGCTCAGTTATCAAGAGCAATTACGTTTTGTAGGGTAGCTTGCTGTATTCCTCCTCAGTATCCAATAGAATGAAATCATCGTACTCCACCAACTCTCTTTTAAGCTCTGCCATCTTTGATTTATCTTTTGTCCTACCTATAACAAATCTGAAGGCTAACCCAGTGGCTTCTTCCAAACTGCAACCATTTACAACACCAAATTCCATTATTTATTGGATGCACATAAAAATTGAGGATGCACAACTAGCGAATCCTCTCCCAGGATCCCACCACTACATGACTGACAGAGAGTTGTCCCAGAACTCTTCAAAATACCCAATATTCACTCTCCTTTCAATTCATCATTTTATTTGTTTCGTTATAATATTTAGACATGCTAAATATCATTTACTAAATTTACATGTGACCTCCTTTAAAGAGTCGTCCGATATGACCATAAGGCAACTCCTAATATCTAATCATTCCTACTCACCTTACTACCTGATTCAATATATATTCAAACCAACTAAAGATTGATGTGTTCGTTTTTGCAGAAATGGCTTCCAGATTTAAAACACTATACCCATTCAAGACACAACGAATTTAAGTTATATATCCTGCATTTGTTTGTCCTTTTTTTATGGATAATGCACACTCTTCTTATGACCTCTGCTCGAGCACATCCAACTATTTACTCTCCCCGGATGAGCTCAACTCAAGCACAAACTACTCGAGTTTCAATGTAAGTCAAGCTCAATTTGAACTTGAAAATCATATTATTTTAATTTTAATTAGTAAATTCTTTATCTATTTATTTATTATTATTACTTTATATATTGAGTCTAAACTAGTTTGATTGAATTGAGTTCAATCTCGATTAACACTGTAGAGCAAAAACAATCATGCAACTATACTCTTAACAAAAACTAATTTACAACTAACTGACAATTCTCTAAAGCGCGAATGTAAAACTTATTAATCTCTACAAGTGACACCAAATCAAGTTCATAGATTTTAATAAAACATATTCCTTCAAACAATTAAACATAAAATCTAAACTCGTATTATGAACTTCAAAACCACATAAATTAAAGAGTAATTAAATCGCACACCGTTGAAGGCCCTGTCGATCGGACGGCATCCAAGTCCGTCGGAGAGATCTCCTCCTTTCAGCGGATCCAAAACCAGTATTAATACCTACTAATCCCATAACCTTATGTCTCTTAACACTCGCACCAGTCTTCTCGTCATCGCCATCGACGCCGCCACTTCCATAGGGACTGCTGCTATCCTTCTTCTCCCAAACCACGCGGACGGATCGAGGTTCTCCGGCGACGCAATTCAGACGACGAGCGGGACCGAAGATGGAGACGAGACCGAAAATGAAACCGGAGAATCCGATCAAGAGACAGGAAGCGAGAATGACGACCGTGGAACGACGAGGCGATGGACGGCTGTGGTGGAAGACCTTGGGAGAGGAAGGCATGGTTTGTATAAGAGTGATCAGGCGAAGGAGAGATCTAATGAAAGGTGATTCATTCGAGTTTTGGTACTGAGTTAAGGAGCGAGTTAAGCTGCCGAGTTTGGAGTGAGTTGGAAGGAAAGGGAAAGGAAAATGGAAGGAAAGGGGAGCGACGGTTGAGACGTCGTCGCTTGTGCCGGTGAAGTGACGTCTGTTCTTAGGAAGAGAAGCTGACTACGTTTATGTAGCTTGAAATATATGGGTGTGTGTTTGTTAGACAGACTTGGAATGTTTTTTGAAAAAAAAAAAAATTATTTTTTACAAAATATTCTAAGATGTCGTGATTTGAACAATTTTTTTCATTAATACTTGTAGTATATGCCAGATTGGGTATGGTGCGTTGGAATTCTAGAGAGAAGGTACAATTACAACATATTTAGTTTAAAGGTTTAAAGGTAAAGCAAAAAAAGTTTATATTTTAAAAAATAATAAAAAATGAGACGAAGTGAAAATAATATAAAAAATAGTAATTTCAACATTTTTTATTTTATAAGAAACAAGTCAACACATGATAGGAGTTTGTTATATTTATATTAGACTAGAGACTAGTTCATCATAATTCAAATATTTTTTAAAAAAAAAGATAAATTTAACTTCTTATTCTTTCTTGAATTATTTTTTATAGTGATGTTTTTATAATTATTTATTAAAATATTATCATTTTTTCCTGATCTCTTTAATTAAATATAGGGCTATTTTTTATATCAAAATTGCAATTGGTACTTATAGCTTCTTTCTTCTAGTAATTATCAATATCTTCTTCATAAAAGTTTTACCCATAACGTGCATGTAACACAATTATTAGAATAGGTTTTCAAATAACTCCATTCTAGGAATAATTTAAAAAAAAAACATTTTTTATATGTAAAAGTATCTATTTATTCCTATAATCTATTAATTTTATGATTAATTAACTAAAATTTATTATTCTAATAAATAACTATTAAAATAAGTAGTTTTTTTTCTTTCTTTTTTCAATAAAAGAAGATGGTTATGTTTAATAGAGAGGAAGGTGTGCATTATGCTGGTGGTAGTGAAATCCATTAAAGATACAGAAAAAAAAAAAAAAAGATAGAAATATTGTGTTTCGAAATTGAAAATTGATTAAGTAGTTTTTTTTTCTTTTATTAAAAAAGGTTATGAATAATGATGGAGGTACTATACTAAGGGCTTTTTTTTTTCCTCTTTAAAGGAATATAATATTTGAGTTTATAGATACCATAATGTTTTGCAATCTAGTTTTTACTTTCTAATAGAGGTTTAGGGTTAGGGTTTCAGCAGCATATATATAAAGATACAGATATATGTATAGAGATCAACTGAGAGAGAAAGGAGTGTGTTTTGCTATAACCAAAGAGAGGCAACCTTCGAAGTATTATACTATACTTTTTGTCTTCAACGGAACATAATGTTTGAGTTCATGGATACTGTAATCTTTTCTATTTCTATTAGAGTTTAGGGTGAGGGTTTCAACAGCTTATGTAAAGAGATACAAATACATCTATAGAGATCAGCTTAGAGAGAGAGAGAGAGAGAGAGAGAGAATTTTGTTATCAACCAAAGAGAGGCAACCTTAAAGTGGTGCCATGCGATCAAACATAAGTATCATGAATAAAACCCTCTTATGCTTGATAGTGGTGAAATTAGTGGAAAAATATAGAAAAGTTGGAAATCAATAGATATATTGCCTTTGGATATTCAAAATGGTTAATTATTTTCTTCCATATTAAAAAGGGTTATATTTAAAAAGGAGGACTTATAGGGTCTGTTTTATATATGTATCTATATCGAAACGATATGTATAATATATTTGATTTATATTTATATTTTATCTATATTTGATCTATTTGATTTTTTCATAAAAACTATCTTTTTTTATATCTAATTCTTGATAAATAATTTATTTAGAAAAAAAAGTTAAAAAAAATATCTGTATCTATCGAAAAAAGCTAAACAAAAGATTATAACATGTTTGCTAACGACAATATTAGAAATACAATCATAATGGAATATTTGTAAAACCAAATAAAAATCCTATAGTATTTATATTTATTGTACCCCGACCTCTCCGAAGGAATTTTGCAAACTCGTAACTAGCCCAATCCGATCCTCTCCTCTTAAGAAATGATCAGATATTAAAATAGATACGACATTATGCCCACGTGTACATATTTCCATCCATCCAATAATCAATCCTAAACACCATACACGTTGAAGATGCAATAAATTTGTAATTGTATATTCTGCATCCTTTTTCCCTTCATTATGAATAACACACAG
Source organism: Combretum micranthum (assembly GCA_024138025.1). Taxonomy (NCBI): domain Eukaryota; kingdom Viridiplantae; phylum Streptophyta; class Magnoliopsida; order Myrtales; family Combretaceae; genus Combretum; species Combretum micranthum. The sequence goes on from JAMXBD010000461.1 coordinate 897,367, forward strand.
TCCATTTTTAAGAAAAATATTCAATAAATAATATACACGACCACGTGCATATTCATATAAAAATAATTACTAATAAATTAACACATGAAAGTATTAATAAGTGATTTCTTAAATAACTATTACCCATACTATTACACATTGGACACTCGTCAGAAGTTACACAACATATATATATTTCACTTTACATGTAATACCCACGAAACCTTTTTTCCTCTTTCATCTTTCCTACTCGAGCACGTCCTACCATGTACTCCCTCCATGAACTCGGACAAACTCCGTTTGAGTTGAGTTTTAAATTATATTATTATTATATATTTAATTAAGTCTAACTTGGAGCTCATATTCTGCGACAGCGATACATTGCCAAAGAAAAAGGTGATTACATTACATACCGTTGAAGGCCTTCCTGGTCAGACGGCATCCAAGCCTGTCGAAGAGATCTCCTCCTTCCAGCGGATTCAAAACCAGTGTAAACACCTACGAATCCCATAACCTTATGTCTCTCAATAATTGTACTGCTCATCTCGCGACCACCAACACCGCCATTTCCATACTCGACAGCGACGGAGCTGGCATCCTTCTTCTCCCAAGCAACGCGAAGAGATCGAGGCTCTCCGAAGATGCAATTCAGACAACGAACAGGACCGAAGATGGAGGCGAAACCAAAAATGAAACCAATGAGTCCGATCAAGAGACAGGAAGTGAGAATGACAACAGTAGAACGACAGGGCGATGGACGGTTGTAATGGAATACCTTGGGAGAGGATTAGGAAGGCATGATAATGAGTTAAGGAGTGAGTTGAGTTGCCGAGTTTGGAGCTAAAGGAAAAACAGAACAAAAGGTGGTTGCTTGCTATGAGAAGCTGAAGTAGTTTATTCCACGTATGTGTGTGTGTGTATATATATATGTATACAAGTGTGTCTTTGTTATAGAAGAGATAAAATATCCATAAAAAAGAAAGAATTTAATTTAAAGTCGGCATTGCAATTTTTAGCTAGTAAAATAACTAGTAAAATATTTGATATGTGAAAAAGTTGATTAATTACCTAAAATTTAGTGAATGTTGTAAATAATTAACTGAGGAAATTACATTACCATATACTTTAAAAAAAAATCCATAAAACAAAATTATAAAAAAATTACAAAAGTAGTGTTGTTGTATCTTGTAAGTATATCGCATATTGATTATAGATAAACTTACATGTGTATCGCATGACCAACAAGCGATAAACCTATAAATATACGTGCATCACTCGTTGGTTATGCGATACAAGATCAGATGAGTATCGTATATCCAACATGTGATACTCAAACACTTCAATTTTTTTTTCTTAGATTGCTATATCTTTATCTGAAGATGCGATACAAGTATAAACACTTATATCTCTACTCTAAAATACGATATAAGAACACTATTTTGGTAATTTTTTTGTATAATTTATATTTATATATTTTTTTAAATCAATCCTAAACATGTGTTGAATTCTTAATTAACTAGATTTTATTTATTTTTACAAATTAATAATATAATGGAATACTTTTTCCCTCCCTTTTTGAATGTGTAAAAAAGAACTATTATATTTGATAGAGATGACTTGCTTTTTGATGAAATCTAAGGAATAATGCCAAAGAGAAAAGAAATATTGAGAAAGTGACTAAATAGATTTTTTTTTTTAATTGCTATGTTTCACGGGAATGAAATCTGTGGGAAAAAAATACCGAAAAGGAAGGAAATCAATGGGGATGTTATATTTAGATATTTAAAATGATTCAATAGATTTTCTTTATATATATATATATATATATAAAGATAATTCTCAATGAAAAAGACTTACAATATATTTATGAGATGCAACCAGAATGGGTTTAATACGATTTATTTAAAATCTAAATCTGCCTTGCTAAAACCCATTAAAAATCCCATAGAAACTTTTTAACCGTACCAATGACTTGCCATAAAAGTAATTTTCAAAACCTGCAACCCGCCTCATCCCCTCCAATTGACTTTCTTTGTTTTATTTTTCTATTTTTAAGAATCAATTAAATATAATGCTACATGCACTATATTATATTTAACCATGTTTGCAACCTACATGCTCTTCCGAGTCTACCAATGTCCAGTTGTCTGGATTGAGACATGTATAATATATAAATGCATATATAGGTTTGGTGGATTTTTGACAATCTAGTATCTTATCTGTAGATTTTGATAAATTAGTGCTTGTGCTTTTAAAGCATGTATAATTAAATATTTTTGTTAAATAATATTTTACAAATGTTTAGTTTGATGACAGAATAATGGTGGGCCAATTACATGGACTTTCAATTTTAAGCAACTTTTTCTTTTTTGCAATTTAGAGCTACATCCTTAAGCTTTGGTAATTTGGCCATGTGTCTACTATTATTACATCATAAAAATAAATATCAATAAAATATTATTTAATAGGGATAGTGAATCATACATACTTTGAACGTATAAATACTAATTTGTTAAATTATAAAAATGAGACACTAAATTGCCAAAATTTGAAAGTAGAAACACTTCACCTATTTTTATCCAATATATATATATATATATATGCTTGTATATATGTATGTATGAGGTTATATCCTTTCCCACAAGACAAATAAAATAACATAAATCTTGAAACTAATAATAATGAGAATGTAAAAAAATTTGTTGTCTCTACTTTCATTTGTAATCAATAAGAAATGCTAAGTGTCGCCAATTAGCATGATGTTTCAACAAATAGTAAATAGCTTATAACACACCATGTGAATGTAAGATTGGAGGGTATTGTGGTGTCTAAGTTATGGTTTCTAGTGGCAAATGTGTGCTTATGTTGATGGGCAATTTTGGGAATAAGCTTCCCATGCCTAGTCTGACCTCAATAGACAATGGGTCAACATGCTATAGCTCATTCCAACCTATTAAAAGCCTTGGAGAAGTTCTAAGAACACCAAATGATCGCCATGCTTACCTCTAACCTAGATTCACAAGTTGGCCTCTTGCAGCATAACCTTCTGAATAATGGCTATTGTAACATGGCAAAATCACCTTGCTTGCCATTTTTAGCACACTCTCGAAGGTCTCAAAAGTGCATTGGTAGAGAGTTACAACCCCCTAAATTCTTCGAGATAGTTATCTTACTACGAACAACTGACATGAGTAACCATTAGGGTTGAAATAATCACCTATAATAACCTCTTGTGCTCCCAACTACAAATAGCCCTTAGGAGGTTTTGGTAAGAACCATTTAAGCTCTCTTTACACTCATATTACTACTTTATATTCATAAACTTCTTACTAACTAAAATATTGGAATAACACTCAACCCACTAAAGCTTTCCTATATTTGCAAGTCCTCTATATGAATTCAAACTAACTTAGCCTATCTCACTCCTACTACCCTATTAGCAAAGATCTAGGATGAACCTTTAACATCATCTGCAAGAAACTTTCTTGTAACCTACCTATGATAGTTGTTTTCTTAGTGTTGTTCAACCATTGATTAGTTTGAAAGCCACACGTCGAAATGCCTAGAAAGATGAAAAGCAAGAGTATTGCGCTACAAACCACCAATCAGGCTATGGATCAAGCAATCGGACCATCTAATGTGAATCTCTCAACAATTGCTACAGTGGCTAATGAATAGTAACGCGTAGCTAATTTGGAAGCCGTGATTTAGCAATTAGTTCTTCAAAGTCAGGATTGGCTTTAACAAAATTGAGAGGTTCTAGAGCAAAATAAGAGACTCTAATAGCGAATTACATGGCATAAGCAAGTTAAAGACCTTATAGATGATGAGTTTAACCTCTTTATTTATTTATTTTCCTAATTGCTTAAAGTTTAATGCAATGTGACAACAAAATTTACTAATAAGTGCCAGTTTAATTAGGTGGATAGATGGTAATCTCTACATGAAAGAAGCATTTGTGAATCTCCTATGAATAGGATAAGGAAATTGATAACATTTGAATTGATTGCTTCTACTAACTCATACTCCATCTTTTTTTTATATATTTTAACCGTCGCAAGATATTTTCTAAATATATATGTACAAATGTTTTTTCTAATGTTGATTGTGTGTGTTATAAAAAAAAAAATCAAATGCATGAAACATATAAGCTTTTATATTTATTTAATCTCTCAAAAAGCAAAGAGAAAGTAATGTAATAAAATGTCAAAAATGAAAGTATAAACATAAATATAAACATATTTCCTATAATGCTAGCTTGATACAATCACATAGACTAATGGTGTCTTGAAGACACACTTTTAAATTAGTTAAATAAAATAATAATATTACATGTGGTTGCATGGTATTGTGGTAGGTACTTTAGTATTCGAAATAAAGATTTGGGTTTAACTCCTAATAAATTTGTTTTTTGGTAATCCTTACCTTTAAAAAAAAAAAAAAAAAGCACTTTGTTAAGGGGAATTGAACCTAAATTTCTCATATAAAAGTAAAAGCAACAAAAGGTTTTACCACTACACTACCATTGAAATTGTGTCTTGAAGCCATGACTTTAATACAAAATGAAAATATGTCTTCAAGACATGATTTCAAGTGCCCTATTTACAGGGTTTTTTTTTTTTTTTTCCAAGTGGTCCTATTTTTGAGATTTGTTTTAAATAATACTTTTTTTATATCCTTTATCATATAGTAGGAGGTAAGCATGTACAAGATAAGTAGGGTATGAAACCTTACCGGTATCTTATTCTGTGAGATATAGGATATTAAATCTTATACTCTAAACCTACTCGTGTCACTTTTTACCTACTCTCCACCTTATAAAATTTACAGAGTAAAGTGCACCTTATGAAACCTATAGTTTTTTTTATTCTTTTTAAATTTTAAGATTATTTTAGTATATATAGTTATATGTAACATGAAAATCATCTCTTATTGAATTCCTTATAACAAAATTTCCTATGGAGTGTGGCAAGAAATTTAAAAGTGATTTCTCAATATAATAAATTTGGATGATATCTAAAATTTATTTATTTGATAGTAGAAAATATAATATAAAAGTTAAAATATACAAGTTACAACAGAAAATGTTATAACATCGAGACACTTCTATACTAACTAGCTTTAAATTTATAATAGAACTTGTCTCTACAATTAATATCCAAAATGCAAAGTATTAAAGCATCTATGCCTTTACTCCTATGTCTTCCTATTATAACTTATGTTTTGCTTCAGTTAATGTCCAACATATCTTTGCCAATAGACTTGTCTCTACAAAATAAGAAATATTAAAATTAAAAGTTAGTAGTATGAAAATGAAATAATGCAAGAAAGTTGGATAATTTTCATAAGTAAAAAAAAAGGTAAATATTAAAATAAAAAAGTGTCACTATGTTAATAATATTGATGTTAATAAAAAATGAGTATAACTAAATGGTACTATTCCATTTTTAATGTTATTTTATACCAATTTTATAGGGTGGGTATAAGATACCCTAGAATATATACCTCACATATAATAAAGCATAGGTTCGAAAGTGGGTATAACGTATAAAGATCCCACACCTATTCCTTACTCTATAGGAGTAGATTCTAAAAATTTGAAACTCAAAACTTACCCATTGACTTTTAATACCCACCCGAAACCTACCTAGTTGAATACAATTCGAGTGAGTACCTTGTACAATAGGATTACATGCTCACCTTACCCTATAGGTTTTATGATAATATGTGTGTGTGTGTGTGTACACACACTAGTAGACAACATACCCACAATATGTTTTCTTCAAATAAAAAAAATCTTTTTAAAATTATTTTGATTTTTAATTAAATTTTATAATCAAACCAATCAATCATATGAAATAAATTTTGACAATCAAGTTGTAAAATTCTTCATAATTATATATTTAAATCTTAAAATTTCCATAGAGGTCTATGTATCGATATAAATTTATTGTTCTCTTTTTTGTTTTATATAAAGATATATCACATGAGAACCATATTACAAGAAAAACATTAAAGTATGCTATAAATAACATCACTATTACTAATCCTTTATATGTATGTACAAATCAACATCGTATTACAAATTAATAAAGGGAAGAAGTTATAGAAATTGATATTTAATTTTTTAGAAAGAAAGATAATTTTAATTTTGAAGGTAATTGAAGAAATAATGTTGAAATTTTAGAAAGGTTTTAGTAATGGAAATTGATAATAATATGATAAAATATTTATTAATGGCAAATCTAATAGCAGCGTAAATGATTCATACATTACATGATTGATTAAAAATTATATTAATGGAGATTGAAATGTATTATTAACCATAAAAGAAACATGCTTTGTTAATATAATTAATTTAAAATATGTAATAGGCTTTGATATTTAAGGGGGAGAAAAAGAAAGCTTACATCGAATAGTTTTTCTTTTTCTAAACTCCTATAAATTATTAATGAAATTATTATTATATGTTCAAATACATCTAAAGAATGCAAATATAGGAAACCATCAACAGGATCATCCAGCTAATTGTCTAATTATTAAAATAAATATAACAATTGTATATTAAATATTTTAATGGTGTGATTACGATTGGATATAAATTTAAATCATTAAAAAACTAATGGGATAGAATATTCTTGCAAATACAATGGTATTTATCAAAAATACCTTAACAATTAAAATAGGTGATAACAATATGTAGAAAAATAAAAAAGATAATGAGAGTAAATGACATTAATAAATGTGAAATGAAATTTGATTTTGCCTTAAAGTCAAACTCTCCTTTAAAACCAAAATCACCAATTTTGGTCTCCAAAAGTTAGTATAAATATAAGAAATTGAATGAAATCCAGAATCACAATTTCACTTGAAATTCGTGCATATCAAATGTGATGGAAAAATAATATTATTGTCTATAATATTTAAAGATAAAAATCATCCTTTTTATTATTATTATTACAAGGGAGCAAAACAACTCAAAACAACCTAGACTACACAACATCTAGGAAAAACAACGCCTAGCATATCCTGTGAAAGGATTTCCATCGCAACAGTAGGAGGATGCATAAATACATGAAGACCCCTATTCATATCCTTGGCAAGATTGGCAAGCTTATCAGCAACCTTGTTTCGTTCACGATAAGTAAGTTGACCAACAACCACCCAATCCTCGTTTAGCAAATTAAGAATTGAGCTCATTAAATTCCAGTGCTTAAAGTTCGTCTCATAAACACTTGTCAACTAGTTAACTACCAACTTAATGTCCATTTTTTGCACCACATTTTTCAAATTTAACCTTCTATAACCCTTGAAGCATAACCCATAGCTTTGCAACTGAACAATAGAGCTACAATTCCTAATATTCATCATAAGACCACTAACGCATGCCCTGTAACAGTTATGAATCACTCCTCCAGCCGAAGCTCCCCCATTCACCATCTCCGTTGAACTGGTCTATTCCATCTAACCATTACAAATTCAGGATTAATAATCTTCTTAACTACATTTAACCTCATCTCCACATTTGCAAAATGAATCTCCTTAGTTTTTCCAACAATAATTTGGTAGAAGGATCCTTTAAACACCAAGTCACATTAAAGACTTGCTTAATCTTCTAGTTCTAGAGAAACTAGTAGCTAACACCAAAAAGAGTTGCCACTCCATATTTTCCATCAACTCTTTTAACTGAAGTTGTTAGATGAACCAATTCTCAAAAAGTTGAGACAAGAATAATAATCTTTGCTGAATTAGAATGAATTTGTGCCAAACCACCATTACTTTAAAGCACTTGTGAAACACATGGTCCATGTCTTCACATTCTGCATTTCAAACGGGATAATGCCCATCATCTATCACATGCCTCCTGTATCTTTGATGATTAGTTAAGAAAGCTCCATGCATTACTAACTATAAAAATGATTTAATTCTTTCTAGACCATGTACCCCCATATAATTTTCCCCTTAGTGTCTGCTTCTTTCCATGTGGGTTTGCATATCATTGAATAATTTGTTGTTGTGGAAAAGAGCCCAAATGAGAGTTACTCTACACAATTCCATCTGGGCAAGCATCTTATTGTGGCGATTGAATAGATACAATCTTAGAAAATATGGAATCAGCCAAGATAAATGAAAGCAAATTACAATTCCCTGTCTTATTCACAGAGTCTTTCTCCCTGGCTTTCCTCTCCATATCATTTAAATTCCTCTGGGCATATTCTTTCAGAATATAATCCTCAACCACCTATTGATCAATCCAAACGTCAGTATGTTTACCATCAACAATTACCTACTTAGATCCCTTTATGGCAAAATCTCATATTTTCACCAGCTACTTCCATAAATAAGATGCATTCACATATCTAAGTTTATTTAAGAAACATCAATCATCCACCTTATAGTTTGCTCACAACAAATATGCCTAATGGGATTGAACACCAATTTAAGCAAAAGAGCAATATTCATTTCTTTAACTTTACGAATCCCTAGGCATCCACACATCTTTGGATAGGAGACTAAATCCCAATTAATCAAGCTTAGTTTATTAGAATCTTCAATATCCCCAATCCCCCACTGTTATGAACAGACCGCATATGATCAGGACAAAGCGGCTTGGACAACAGACTATTATACATGACTGATTTTCAGTTACAATTACAGTTAGAATAGCATAGATCTTAATAAGTACAATATAGATCTCAAACAGAATAGCTCATATCTAAAGAATGGGACTAGATCTCAAAAGAATAACAAGTAGTTACTCTTGCATGTAAAAAAAAAAAAAAAAACAGGCTGTAAAAAGATTGTACAAACAAGGAGTATAAATAAACAGATCGAGATACTCAAAGGGGTATGAGATTTTCCCCAGAACTTTGGTGCCTTTGGTACAAGAGCTCGATCTGGCTCGAACAAGATCAATACCTATCACACAAACAAATGCATTAGTGAAATTAACAGAGAGAACTCAAGAACGTCAGGGCGCAATAGAAATAGAGAAAGTTAGAGTTTCGTAAGTTCTTATCAGAACAATTGCAAGGAAGAAACACGAGAGAATTTATACTTAGGGTTAAGTTGAAGGGAAAAGACAAACGTGCCCCTAACACCCACCCACCCACCCACCCCTATAAACCAAAAAAAAAAAAAAAAATCTTCTAGTTGCCTTATCAATTTTATTACACAATCCCCTTAGAAACTCTAACAAACAACATCAAGTAAATAGGTGTGGTTCTTCCAGCTAGTGAAAAACAATGGGGTTGCCAATTATTCGTTTTCTGCTTAACTTTATTCACAACCCGTTGATAAGTCTTTTTAGTTACTCTTTTATGAACTAGAGGAACTCCTAAGTATCTTCTTAAGTCATTTGTAAGCTTGATGCTAGTTGAGCACTAAAATTATTTGCCACTTCTCTATTCACATTGTTAGAGCAGAACATTAGAGATTTATCCCTACTTATCGATTGCCCAAAATATCTATAAAATTCCTTAATAATATTCATGATGCACCTACCTTGGTCAATCAAGGCTTCCACAAAAAGGATAAAGTCATATGTGAAAAAAAGATAGGAGATAAGAAGATTGGAATTCGCAAATCTAATTAGCTTCCAACACCCATTTTCCATCGCTTTACAAATGACAACCTCTCCATGCAAAGCACAAAAATGTAGGGTGAAATAGGATCACATTGCCTCATTCCACACATAGGATTGAATGGAGCACTAGCAAGATTGTTCCAAATAACTTTCATTGAATAAGAGGATAAAGAAATTATTAAAACCGAGGAGAGCATAGATGGAATACCAGCATCGTTGAGAGTATCCTCAATGAATTTCCAACTCATTTGATCATATGTCTTCTCAAAATCAATCTTCAAAGCCATCCAACCTTGTTTCCCCTTTTCAATTCTCATTGAGCGCATGATTTCTTGTGATATGATAATATTGTCAATTATTTGCCTTCCTTTAACAAAACTCATTTGTCAAGGATTCATGAAGCAAGGCATAATCGGCTCGATTCTATTTGCAATCAACTTAGTTATAGCCTTGAAACTCACATTACAGAGAGAGGCCAATCAGCCGAAAGTGTTGAAATACTCAAGCTATTCAACTTTTGGAATGAGGCAAATCAAGGTTTGATTGATTCTAGCATCCAACGTTCCCGTATCAAAGACTTTTTTCATCATAGTGCAAAAGGTAGGCTTTACTGTCTCCTAATGTTTTTTATAAAAATGGCAATTAAACCCATCCGTACCAAGAACTTTCAATGGATTCATATAAAAAATCGCTTGTTTAATCTTAGCATTCGTCATTGACCTACTTAGGATATCCATTGGACCATTAGATAAAGGATAAAATAGACCATGGATAGAGTATTGACCTGTAAACACCCACCCTTCCTTATAAACTACATAGAAATACTTAGCTACAACCTCAGATTCTATCTTGATTAGAAAATTAGTTATTTCCATCCAGCCTCACCTTATCAATCTTTTTAGGGCATATTTGGATTGTTAGATTTTTATGAGTAAAATTGTCGATTTGAAAACGACGCCAAAATGATACAAAAATGACGATCCAAACAGGCCTTCTTACATAAGCACACACTCATACTCCTCCCTCAAAGCCACCTTTAGATTGTTAAGATTATTAGAGGAATGAATAGCTAGTGCGCTTTGGATACCACTAAGTCTTGCCAAAATTCTTCTCTTTCTATAAAAAAAAAAAAAAAAAAATTCCAAAAGTGCTTTCATTCCAATTAGAAGCTTTTTTTACCCACGCCTGTAAAGACTTCTAGAAATCATAATTGTCATCCCAATTTTCTCTAAGAAATGACTACCACTTAGGATGAGTGGTCCATGCTGTAACATATCTGAATTTTGTTTACTGAGTATTATTTTGACCTCTATCTTGAAACTTTATCAGAATTGGAGAATGATATGACTGGATCCTAGGCAAATGATGTACCTCTGAATTTTGAAACCACAGCCTCTACCCTCGATTAACTAAGGCTCGATCTATATGTTCATAGCACCAACATCTCACCTAAGTATACTTAAAGCTAACGAACCCTAAATCTACCATATCACAATTTCTAATCTACACTCGAAACTTCTTAAAACCTAAAACCTTTCTATTAGCTCCACTAAATTTCTCAGATGCATGAATAAAAGGGGCAAAGAAAGGCAGAAGGCCTCCATAGACAATCCTCGTATGGACATACTGCTAGTTATTCTTCATCACAGATATGTCAACATCATTACACCGAAGAATCCAAATTCCTCCTACAAAGCCACATGCTTTGACACGCTGACAACGAGGAAAACCTATTTTCTTAATCACCAATTCCATTTGCTTTCCACTAACTCTAGTCAAGAGTGCAATTGCTTTCACACAATACAATTTAATCATTGATTTCAAGAATTTAAGAAAACTTTTTAAACTGTCCCTTGGCAGTTTAAAGTTAACAAAGAAGCTGTCGTTATTAAGAACGTGAAGTAAATAAACCTAGATCTCAGGCTACCTCTTCCTCTACCTCCACTCCACGAACATCCTCAGAAGCAATAGACTAACAGTCATCATTGTCCAGCTGTAAAATCTCATTCAAAGAAAGTCATTTCTTCTTCCCTTAAATACCGTTCACCGAGACACTACTAGAGTTCCTGAACTTCAGCTTACTCTTTACATTAATCACTTTAGTTTTGTCCGACAATTGACCTATATTACTAGATCTTTTGAGAATCAACTTTTTGGGTGACAAATTCTCCGACACTTAGGAAAGGGATAACATTTGCTTAGTCAAAATGGATAAATTTTCAATAACCACCACTGTGTGTAAATTGTTATCCCATGTCATTAATCTAGGTCATTGTAGTAGTCTATGAAAGCCGATTCATGCTTTGAATTTAGGCCCAAGGAGTACTTTCCTTCTTATTCATCTCAATCTCCACACTCAGGGTTATATTTATCTTGTTATGGTCATATTTTTCCCTCGCATTAACCTGTATCTTCTTCTTCTTCTTTTTCTGAGCTCCCAAAGGCCTTAACTCTATTTTTTTTTTGTCCAAGAAGACTCTTCTTTAAAAAAAGTTCTTCTTGTAGGCCACATGAGACTCTACTCCGCTTTAAGACCCCTACATTCCTTTCACTCTCCATATTTCCTTCTCCCTCAAAATCCTCCTTAGCCTCCTCTTCCATATTTGCAAGAATGTTAAATATGGTAAGATATGATTCCTTATTTTTCTCCTCACCAAAACCAACATTGCAAGAGTCTCTCCCTTTGCTCCTAACTTTCCTTCCATGTTTCAGAGCATGGATCCATGGACCTAGCATCTCATTATGATCTACCGACATTAAAGCAATATAACCTATCAACGATGACGCATTCCAATCCATATTCATCTTGTCACTCTCCATATTGAGCTCTCTGATTCCCTAATTTTTCTCCTTATTCAAAAAAATCTCACTAACATACCCTTATCTGCCATAACTATAATAAATAAAGGGTAACTCCTCATATTTCACCTTTTGTATTCTCCCATCTATAATGATTCTTAAAATTAAAGGTTTTTGGAAATCAAGTTCAATAGCCATACGAGTAAATTTGCCTCCAAGTTCAATAGCCATACGAGTAAATTTGCCTCCTTGTGAAGCAAATATGTTGTAGTCAATTTTAATGAATTTATTGATCATACTAGCAATCACTCATAGTCTTATGATAATATTGAATCGACATTCTTAGAAACCTCATCCATGTTGCGACCATGAATAAATCTTCATCCTTAGTGTTAAACATAGGATATCATAGTTGAACAGTGAGATAATGGCCCATAATGGACCATAGTCCTCCTAGAAAAGTCGTGTCAGTTGCCAATCTAACTAAGAAATAGCCATTATCAAGATCAATGATCCTCGCGTCTTCATTAGGGTTCCAAAGGCTCATGATCCTATTGTACAATATCCTATACCCAATATTATGACCTAGAAATCATACCACCACTATCCTTCCCATAAACCGAGCCATAAGATTCTTTACCCTATCAGAAAAACAGATAACAGGTATACCTTCCATGGATTCCACAGTAATATCAAACTCATGTGGATCAAAATTCTAGGCATAACTCTCCAGTGACACTCCATTAGTCGATTTCAAAAGTTTCTCCTTGAAGGAAATACTGTTAGCTACCTATTCATGGATTTCTTCTCGATTTTTTACCTTTTTTGTTGAACGTTCTTCATCATCGGAGAGATTTGACAATGAATTCTTCTCAAGGTTTCCTGAGAGCTCTACTTTCATTTAATCCATTTGACTTTTGGACATAACATTATCCTTTTTGAATGTTCCTAATAATAGAATGATAATTATAATCTTCATTGTTCATCTATCTATTATTCGGAAAATACTATGGCCCTGTTGTGTTTTTTGATAGGCAGTTCATCGCTTATTTAATGTCCAAATTCCGAGTCATGATCACACTTCCAAATATTTAACATATGGGTCAACTGTTTGACAAGACCGTAAAAGTCACCACCCAATTTGGTATGTGAACTTTGACTAAAAGGTCACTTGAGTACCTAAATTTTAAAAAGTTTAATTTTTTACCTAATTAAATTTTTTATGCTCCTAAACACTATCCCACTCTTTGATTGTCTATTAAAATAATAGCGATGTGTCAAACAATGATTTAATGGTGTTAAATAAGATAGTGTTTAAGGAAACAAAAAGTTCAATTGGGTATGAAATTGAAGTTTTTAAAGTTCAGATATATAATTAACCTTTTTGTCAAAGTTCAAGTACCAAATTGAGCATTACCCCTTCTTTTATTTTTTCTTTAATTTTTAAAATCCATTACTTCTTTAGGACCTTTTGGTTCATCATTTTAGTGCCGTTTTAGCATCGTTTTAGCACCGAACAAATACTCATATATTTGTACATGAATTGCATATGGTACATACGATTAATGTACATGCAAGTTTGTACATGCAAGTAGTACATGTAACTCATGTACAAATACATAAATCGCATCTATTTGTACATTGAATCCCATATACTACGAGGCTAAAAAAAAAAGAATCATATGTACTACATTCGATTCCTGCTTATACATGAGTCGCATGTCATCCATGCAATTTTATGTTAGTATTTTGATAATTATTTTTATATGATTTGTATTTATATAATTTTTATTTAGACAAATTAGTAATCATGTAATTTCTTCAAAATAAACATAATTACCCTCATCATCAAGTTCCATCTGCCACTCCTAGAGAGAGAAACGCACATTATCCAAATCTTAAGCAATAATGAGAAAAAAAAGGGTCATAAATTTTCACCAAATTCAGCATATATCCCTCCATTGTAAGGTGAGAATGAAATCATAACAAATTCAACTCAAATTCCAGTAATCGAGCCACATTAGTCAAGAGATTTGAAAAACATATCAAGAACAAACTCGCGGACTACCTCCGCTAAAACAAAGAGGAGTTCATCGAATCAAAAACCGAATATTGCTCCAACTACAACACATGGCACGGCCAACTTGGTTGATGTGATGGAATGTAATGTAGCTTTGGCTGATGTGATGGAATGCCATGTAGCTTTCTCTCTCTTCTCTTTATCTTAAAAATTTTATTTGGGTGTTTAAACGGGTAACAAAAGGGTTCAAACCCACAAAAGCCAAATAAAAAGTGTTCAAAACCACAAAAGCCCCCAAGGAGTCATCACTCTTTAACAACTTCTAGCAACCAGAAATCACCTTCAAATGACATGCCCTCATCAACAAAGCAATCGCTAGGAGGAGATCGAAGGGTTCATCAAGCAGTGGCTCAGAAAAAGCATCCAAGTCAAAAGTGCAAACTTCTTCTAATGAAACACAAATTCAGGATCAGGAAATGGAGCATGAAATCGCCACAGTAACCTAAGTCCACTAAGGGAAGCTTGTGAAGAGAAGGAATAGCGAGACTTTGCTCTTCTGTAAAGGTGGCATCTTCTAATGAACCTGTGGTTCACTTGTCTTTTACATCTTGAAATGGAAGAAGAAATTGTCAATCGTATTCAACTCCACAAAAAGGACAAGAACCAACCAAGTTCTTGCACAACATTCACATTGCAGCTAATGACGGCATTGTTCTGCTTTCAATTGCTCGTAACCTCTATAGAAAGTCTGCACCCAACATCAGGATGCAGCTCAATGATTTCTACTACAGAAGTGCAGATTCATATGAACATTCTGGAACTTTGCTGCTCAACCTACTTTTAAGATCACAATTCTTCGAAGATTTAACAAAGATTTGAATGGCACACTACCTAATTTTAATAGGAAAAGTTTTCATATAATGCTTCCATGCAAATGCATGTAGCAACGTGTACAAAAGCCATTTCCTGACTGCATTCTAGTCCATGCCTTTTATCAATTTATGTAGAAGCTTATTGAAGTTTTTACTTTTTCTTCACCAGCAGAACAAATAGCAAATCCATGAACAAGGTTTAACTAACACTAAGATTAATCCATTAAGATCATATCCTTGTGAACTTCAACACATTAAAGTTATCCTAACATATCTCCCTCACTTGATTCGTTAACAGGATTTCAGGAAAAAATGATGTTTCTTAATACATCAATGTAGATTAAGATGGCAGAAAATTGCATCTATCGAAACTGATTCTAGCAAGAAGCATCACACTTTAGGTGATGAAATCTGATTCTAGAATGTATAATCAATGCGAGCAACCCATCATCAAAACGCTGCGATTTGTTCTTAGATCTGGTCTGATTTGCCGTGGCAGAACGACAAATGGTAGATGAGAGTGGAGTCCTTCTGGATGTTGTAACTTCCAAGATCACGACCATTAACAAGCACTTTTCCTTCATACTGAAGCGTTAAGCTTGTGATTGGATTCGACAAATTTTCTTTTTGAAGTATCTTCTCCTTAACTTCTGTGATAGTGTTGAGCAGATGGACATCAAGAGTGATGGTTTTCCCATACCACAATTTAACAAATATTTGGACGATTCTAGGCTTTATCTCTAAGATACAATCTCGCCTCTTCGGGAAGTAACTGACAAGTTTATGGTGCTCAACAAGGACATTTCCTAAATGCAGAAGGTCCAGAAAATTGACAGCCTCCAACATGTTTGCTTTCTGAAGGATCTGCTCCTTAACTTCCCCAATAGTGTTCAGCGGCCGAACGCCAAGAGTGATGATTTGCCCATCCCAAAATTCAACAGATATTTTGATTTTGACATCCCTCATCTCTAAAGCATGATGTTCTTTAATCTCGTAACAAGCTAATCTCTTGCTATCTTCTAGCAGCTTTTCCCCATAAAACAAACACCAATTGCTGACTTGCATATTCAACATGGATGCAACAATTGATTTGACATCTTGGACTGTATACAATAGATTGGCTTCAACTTTAATTTCATTTCCAGATACATTGACAGATACTGATAGCACATCATTTGAATTATAAATCAAATGGAGTGTTGGCTCTCTTGGCAAATCAAAGGAGGCAAGAGTTCTATCATCTGACATCACCTTTCCACCAAAAACAAGAGTGTAATCATCCGTTTTAATATCTTCTTTCACTTGTATCATCATCTTAACACTGTAAATGGTATCCCACTCTCTGGCTTCAACAGTAATGGTTTTATTATACCTAGGGATAAGGATAGATAGCTTCATTCTGAGGGAATCCTGTACAATAAGGTGAATGGTGGAGTTCTCTGAAATATTATATTCAACTAGTCTCCGATCATCCTTAAGTCGGTTATCAGCAAAAAAGAGCTCTTGATTATCCTCATGAATTTGTTCCTTTTCGAGTATCAATGACTTGAGTTCTTTAACACACACAGATTTTCTTGTTTTCAAAGCTACCGTCTTGCAGATCTTCAGATATATTGTCATCTCCTGCAAAGGTGAAACAGAACAAATATCTTTTGGTAACAGAAATTACTAATGGTGCAATTAAAAAGATGAAACCAGTCCACTACCAATGCCATTGAGAGAGTCTCATAATGCTGATAACATAATATGCAGCATAGGGATGATGATGGACTCCCTTTTCCAGCCACCATAGTAAAATTAAGCTACGATTGCTCTTATGACTGCCAATGAATGAAAAATGCAACTTTCATAATGATTCATATGTTTGATGCTCAAAGACTGATATTCTTAGCAGAAGGGTCAAGCATACACAGTCTTGCTTCTATCTTTTGCAAGATAAGAATACCAAAACGTGAAGATAGTGAATTTGATTGATCATGGAGAGAAACAGATCCTACTATAAGTCAACTAATCTAGGGAAAATGAAAAAGAGAGAGAATTGCACCACATCCTTTAAGGGGACCCTGATCCATCCGCCTGAAACTACAACTTAGGAGAGGAAAGAAAAAAGAAATGGAGCAATCATTGACTTCATTGATGCTATCCTCAAATATTTGAATTTTTTGCTCATATTTATAGAGCTCGGTGATAGAATGCCTCCTCCTTCATTAACGTGTCTTCATCATACTAAAGTAATGGAAATGATGAAAATCGAAATGGCTTATACACCCATCTAAAAGCTACAAGTTGAAGACTTACATTTAAGCTAATTCACCCTACATCAAAATTTAGTTCTAGTACAAGAGGATCATGTCCACTGCCAAAAGAAACATCATAACACAAAATTTATAGCAAAGAATATATAAACAAAAAAGAAATTCATGCAGAACCCTTCACAAGGTATCCTCACTAATCACATGCTCTCTTATATAAGCAGAGAAAATAAAAAAAAAAAAAAAAAAAATTTTAAAAAGATTAACATTAATCACTCGTTTATTTCGCTGTAATTACAATTTCAATCATAATAATGATTCCATTTTACATATGAAAGACAATTCAATACTAAAATTGTATTTTTTTTTTCCAAACTACCACCATTTAAAAAAGAACTTAATAAATAAAAATCCTATTACAAATTTATTCTATTCCTCAATAATAGCAATTCTATTAAAACCATATTTATTCAGTGAAGTGAACCATTTTTCATATATAGCCGCATCTGATTAGTAGGACACTTGTGAAAACACCATTAGAAACTCGAATACTCTATGCATTCTAGTAATCATGTAATACAATAATTTGAAATCGAATCGAAACTTTGGCCAGATTGCCTAGTTTAGAAAGATTTCTATATTTTTCTTCACACATTCATTAAAACTTCATGTTGTGTGTTTATATTAATTTAAAGTTAATAACTCCTTTCATAATAGGACCACTTTGACCAATCATTTTTCGATTTGTATTCGATTAGAAAGCTCTCCTCCAAGTAAAAATAGCAAAATCACAAACCAAAACAACCATGCATCACATAAAAAGAAAAAATTTCTAGCATAAAAATCAAAGCACAAGTAATGAATATAGGGTTATTTCATGATCCATCGATTAGATATTATGATAAAAATCGGACATTTTTATTCATAAAAAAAGATCAAAACAGAACACATACAGACAAGAAACTATTATACAAATATAAACTAAACACAGATAAAAATTAGACAATACAAACAGACTCATCAACCATTCCCGACAGTCATGTTCCATAAAAGTACTCAATATGAGGGAAAAATACCTTTTAGAAACTAAACTGCCAGCGCAAGGCGCGGTGAACAAAACCCTAGGCATGAAAGGACCCAAAATAAACTACTACGGCATTAATGGTACAAGAGTAAAATAAAAATATGAACCTCTTCGTCAGCTGAAGTTGATGATGATGATGCCATTGAGAGTCAAATTCCCAAACCTCCGATGAAGATTAATTGCCCCTGTATATTACTGCTGCTTGACTGAAAAGTAGAGCATAGAAAAGAAGAGTCCCGGCTTGCACACTCCCAACAGTCAAGAGGTGAATTTTACTGGGTTCACATGTTGAAATCATAAAGTCCACCAAGTTCGGATATATTTAGTGAAAAAGTGGTTGAATGTACGGAAATATCGTATTTTATACAAATAATTTATAAGATATGATATTTAATATAGCCAATTGCAAAATGTACATAAAATGCATATTTATCATTTACTGAATGTGCCTTCCACTGCAAGGATGAAGGTGTGGCCAGTAAACCCCGAAAACTAAGTAATTAGATAATATATCTCGCACATGTAAAGTGATAATATAATAATTATCGAGATATCTTTTTGAATAAATACATAAAATTCTTCATGCATTAAAAGTTAAGATAGCAAAGGTAAAAACTATGTTATACGAGGCTAAAATAGATAATATCCCGATAAATATAATTTAGACAAAAACTGATAAGTTAAATATAAATTTTTATGTTTATATAGTTTATTGATTAGTAAATAATAACATATAAATAAATTATTAAGGTTAAAATATACAAGATAGGAAAGTTTAAATTATAAAGACAAGACACAAACTAAGATTTTAATAGTAAAAACACTAAAAAAAATAATAATTCCCAACATATATGACACTAAGCCCTAATGTAAAACCTAAAAAACCATATATCCTAATCGAGTTGGTAAAAATCTTGATATTATTCAATCATGTAAATATAAAATTTTAGATTTCAACTCAATACTATATTTTATATAATTTGCAAATTTAAAACTTAATTTAAATACTCTTATTTTATACCAATTAACAAATTCGTCTACATAATCGTTAATATCGTTTACAAATCTTTAAGAAATTATCTCATATCTATTATAACCAATTAAACATGTCAAATTTATATGAAAATATGCAATATGATGATATTCAGGCCTTGACCGAAACTTGCAGGACAAATCATTTGGAATCAATTGTTTATTACCTAAAGATAATTATCAAAATAAACACCTCATCATGTGACATGATGATATCATGAACGTACTTGTAGTTATCTTTTCCTTCCTTCTCCTGCAAGTTGGCGTAGGAACGAAGAATCCATTTTCTTTGGAGATAAATTCTCTCATTTTTTTATAAATTTATAAGCCATCAAGGACTACCTATGTAAAGTTAACCTCACCGAGTCATCAACATCAACTTCTCTTTCCCTTTTCTCGGTTAGAATTCTGGTATCCCACCCGACCCACAATCACCAAAAAAAAAAAATATATATATATATATATATATATATTCCAAATAATTTTCTACATGAAGCTAGGGAAAAAAAAACTATTATCAAATTCATACTGAATTGAGTCCAAGAAAAATATTATTCTGACACTATTAATTATTGTAACATTCTTAAAAATAATAAGTTGATAAATGTCAATTGTCTAGAAGTGGCCGCAGTACAGAGGAAGAGAAGTTCATCAACAATCTGTTAAGGTAAATTATGTTTAAATACGTATTGAATTAGAATTTAGTGAAGTAGGGGAAAAAAAAAGAGAATTTCATTAAAAATATGTGTGTGTGTATACACATGAAGTTCTCGACTTATAAGAATATTCGAAGGAATTATATGTATTTTAAAATAAACTTTATTATATAAGTTGGATTATGTGATTAAATTGGTAAATAAATAAATAGATGTAGATGAATATATATTGGTCTTACGGAACTCAAAAGGGAAATCATATTGGCTTAATTTCAATTTGCATTATTAGTCGGATGTTTATATCTCCTTTACCATTTCCTGATGCCCTTCTACTGAAAATACATGGCCCCAAAATTACTCCCAACACCAGCCAAAAACATTTAATAACAATTATTCCAAACTCTCCCCAATACTTATCTTTACAACATTATTTAATAGCTCTAAATAAGGTGAAGACTACCAATATCTTCTTTTTATGAAAAGTCATAATTCTAAAATTTCCTGTAGATGTAGCAACAATATAAGGAGTGGAAGGAAATTTAAAGGAAGGAAATTAACAATAATGCCATTTAAGATGTGGTAAATCCTTGATTTGAAGAATATGTATTGGGTAAATCGAAGAAAAGAATTTCAAGATATATGAATATGATGTGTTCGGCGCTGTGAAGGATTAATTAAATAAATAATTATTTATTTATTTATTTATATTGCTAAATAGTTGATACAATTAAATGATCAAATAACATATATATCATAGGTACGTATGTTTCGGCCATGGTTTTTCAAGGAAGAAAACATAGTCCATATCCTATTTTCATTCTAAGTGGCCGAATAGAGTAGTTAATTTGTGAAATTAAATTAATGAGAAGAAGAAACAAAGTAATAAACATGTCCATCCCCCATGGGCTCACCAGCGATCGGAGATAGTAGCTTGGTGCATGGGCTAAAGGTGCATACTTTTGGCATCGAGGGCATTTCTTTGCCATCTCTATTGCATCCTTCTTCATGGTCGATCAGTAGTAGTTGATTTATAGCACCTTTGCATATAGCATTTGTCCAACAACATAGTTGTTGCATTCTCCTGAATGTAAGTCCTCTAGAACGGCTTGGGTTTATTCTGATCAAAGATAGCAGAGCACTTTGGCCCCTTCGAAAGAAGACATCGTTTAACAATGTGTAGTTTGCACTTGATACATGAGTTTCTTAGCCACCTTTTTATCTATCGACAAAATTCCATCCCTCGAGTATTCCTTTATAGGGTCCATCTAGTAGGGGTGGTGGGAGGTCTGTTTCATCGGTCAATACCTTCAAGTGTTGCTTGTTGATGGTGCAACGTGGTAGGTATTCCATAGGTACCCCTTTTGCTTCCGATTCAGGGCTCGGGAGACTTATTGCTATTCTAAATTTGGACAGTCCATCAACTTTAGCATTCTCCACTCGGGGTATGTTACAAATGTCCCAATTAGAAAAGATAGCCATCAATGAGCGGACAAGCTTTATGTATTTGATCATAGCTTCACATTTTGTCTCATATTCTCCTTCCACATATTGTTCGATAAGTCAGGAATCTGAATAAACTACTATGTTATTGACCCCAAGCTCTAGGGCTAACTTTAATCTTGCTATGAACGCCTCATATGCTAGTTCGTTGTTACTCGCGTTAAAGTCGAATTTGAGACCAAAACATGTTTTCACATTGTAGGGGCTTTGTAGAATTAGTCCAATCCTAAAGACTTCTTGGCTTGACAATTCGTCAACATGTAAGGTCCATTGTAGTTTGCCTTCCTTAAAGGGTTCCTTTAACGAGCCAGTGTATTAGACCATGAAATCTACCAAAAGTTGGGATTGGATGGCATCTCATGCTTTGAATCATATGCCATAGGCACTTAGTTCAATCACATATTTCATCATCTGACCCGATACATCTGGTTTGTTGAGGATGGTATGAAGGGAGTTAAGGGCATCACTTGATATGCTACAAAATAAGGTCTGAGTCTTCTTGCCGATAGGACAACTGCTAAGGCAATTTTTTCAACCCTAGAGTATATCTCTTCTAGCCCTTAGAGGACGTGATTGATACAATAAATCTATCTATTCTCCCATTCGTTTGGTCGAATAAGGACTGAGGAAATGGCTTTGTTACTCATTGTTAGGTACAAGAACAATTCCTCTCTTGGTATAGGCTTAGCTAGGACTTCCTTTAAGTGTGTAAAAAATTTGTCGCAATCTTCAATCCACTTGAAGTTAGTCAGGTTCTTAAGGATCTTAAAGAACCCAATGCATCAGCCAGGCCTTTGAGATATGAATTTGCTCAAAGTCGTGATGCGGCTAATGAGTCTTTGAATCTCCTTTATTGTCTTGAGAGGTGTCATATCAAGCACGGCTTTGATCTTGTCGGGATTTGTCGTAATTCTCGTTGCGTAGCCATATACCCAAGGATTTTCTAAGAGGAAGCCCGAATATGCATTTTTGGGGATTTGATTTCATTTGGTATCTTCTCAACCTATCGAATGTCTCCTAGAGATCCTAAAGGTGGTTTTTTAGGCATATGCTTTTGACGATCATATCACACACATAGACCTCCATATTCCATCCAATTTGTTCTTTAAATACTATCTTGACCAGCCTTTGGTGGGTGGCTCCGACGTTTTTCATCCAAATGGCATAACTTTGTAGCAGTATGTGCTGAAGTTAGTAACAAATGATGTGTGCATCTAATCTTTTGGTTCCATCATTATTTGGTTATATCCTGAAAAGGTGTCCATGAAGATTAGTAGTGCGTGTCTAGATGTAGCATCTACCAATTGATCTCTTCTCGAAAGTAGGAAACAATCTTCAGGAATGCTTTGTTAAGATCATTTAGTCAACACATATTCTCCTATCGTTGGCCTTTTTTACCATTGATGATGTTGGCGAACCATGAGGGTACTTTTCTTTCTAAATGAATCTAGCTTCGAAGAGTTTTTGGACTTCTTCTTTTATGGTAACTTGTCGCACGGCGGCAAAATGGCGTCATTTATGTTGTACCTGCTTTACCTTTGGGTCAATGTTAAGCTTGTGAGTGATGACCACAGAGTCTATCCCTAGCATATTAGTAGGGTGTCTAAGTAAACACATTGTAGTGGCATTGGAGAAAATGAACCAATTCTCCTTTGACAATTGGGAATGTGAAGCCAATTCTCCAAACCATCAAGAGGATAAAGCTGAGTGAAACATCTTCAATGGCTTCTATTGGTTCACTCTCCCTTCTTTATCTGCTTTCTTGTAGGTGGGCTAGCTTAGGAGTAAATCTATTTAACATGCTTTGTCCATTGCTAGGGCTCGAACGTATAATCTCCCCAATAAGTCATGGTCTTCCCTGCATATGCCAACCTCATTTACAGTAGGGAATTTTTCCTTTAGGTGAGGCGGTAAAGGGACCATTCACAATAAGAAGAGTGTCAATTAGCCTATGATCATGTTATAAAGCAACCAGTAGTATACTACCAAGAATTCAACCTCGTTCTAAGCCTTGTGCTTGTTGTCTCCCAACCTTATTAGTAAGGGGACAATTCCTCTAACCTTGACTAGTTGATTGTGAATCCGCATATCTCGTGCTTGTATGGTTTGAACCTCTTTTGGATGTTATTGTCTCAGGGCCTATCGAAAGCGTGGCCAAAAATGATATCTATGTTATTCCCTGTATCAACCAGGACTTTTATTGCGTCAAATCCTGCTACCCTTGCTTTTATGCCAATCTTAGTGAGGGGTTTAGGCTTAATCCAGGTCGACTTCGGTAAATTGAAGCATCATATCTAGTTTCACTCTTTTTCCTACGATCATCACTTCTTTTCCTTTGTCGTTTCTAGAGAATAGAGACAAACTCATAGGGTGTAGGCCTCCAACTATGGTGTTGACTGTCCTCCATGTCGTATCATCAGTATGTCAATTTGCACAGTCATTGGGGTTTTGCTAATGATCATTCCTTCTCCATTGCTTGGGTCTCTCGATGGTGTTATTCAGATCGGCCAAATATTGTCGAAGAAATCCTTTCTTAGGGATTCTTGTAAGGCGGTATTGAGTTGATAACAATCATTAATGTTGTGCCTCATGTCTTGGTGGTAATCACAATAATTACTTGTGTCTCTTATGTCTGGGTTACCATGCATCTTAGCTGGCTTGGGATGAATGCTGGAGTTTCTAATCTCAAGGAAGATATCTTACAGTAGTTTACTTAAGGGAAGGAAATTGGATTTGAAGTATCTCCATTTCCCCTGAGTTTTTCTGCCTTGGGATCTTTATCCTTCTTTCTGCCTGAGATGGCCTAATTGATCTTTGGCTAACCTTTTTTATTTATGTTCTTGTAGGTGTTCCTTTTGGGATTTTTATATTTCATTTCGGGCAGCTATGAAGTCTTCGTTTCGTATGTACTTACTAGCCTGTTCTTGGAATTCCTCGAATGTTTTGGGTTTGTTTTTGGTAAGGGAGTGGAAAAGACTCTCGTTTTTCCAAACTGCATGAATGGCCACTTGTACAGCAAAGCTGGGGTCAAGACCGTTTACTTTTGTGACTGGCTAATTGAACCAAGTGATATAATCTCTTAGGGACTCATCCTTTTTTCTGATTAACTAGGAACAAGGAGGACATGTCCTTCTTTGAGGGTTTGCTCCTCGTGCAGTGAATCCTAAATGAGTTGGAAAGGTCTTTGAAAGATATGATAGAGTCATCAACCCATTGGTAAAACAAACTATTTACTGATTTTTCTAATGTCCCTACAAACACTTCACAAAAGATGGTGCCATTGAATCTAAATACTAACATTTGATCCTTGTATCTTTTGAGGTGCCCACCTAGGTCGGTCGTCTGATTATAAAGCTTAAACGTGGTTAACTTCATCCTTAGTGGCCATGGCTTATCAACGATTGACTAGGCTAAGGGTGTTTTGATGATTATTCTAGTAGTTTTCAAAAGTAGGAGTGCTCTTTTTGCTTTCCTTGATCTCCGATATTTTCCTAATTTCTTTCTCTAATTCCGTAGGGGTCATATCCTCAAGTTGTTTTTAGTGGCAAAATGGGAGCTCTAGTGGGGAGGGAGTCCCGATTTGTGTTTTTAATACTACAGGTGCAATTGAAGGGTCTTTAGGTCTATGCGACCTTTACAAATGCGATCCAGCCACCTCGGCAAGGGTGGTGGTAGCTTCCTAAGTGTGGTTAGTGTCTACCCGAGGCGGTGCGGTCTCATCACTACATTATTACAGTTGGGAGTCCGTGCCCTTATCTCTTGCTCCTTAATGCATTTTCAGCCTCCATATTATGTTTGATAATTTCAATAATTTGTTCTACCACTTAATAGAGCATATTTTCTAGGTGGTTGAGGTGATATTGTTCTTGGAGGCCATTAGAGGCAGGCTAGATGCTAGCTCCTGCTTGAGAGTTGTTTTGTCTTATAGAAGAAGGTAACCCTGAGGTAGAGTTCAGGTCATTATTAGGGCCATCATCCTAAGATTGTCTTTTGTTCTAGCACGAGGTGGCATGTCAAGATTTCTAGTCTTTTTTTTTTTTTTAGGGAAAAGGAGTAAGGGAATTTTTGCACTAAAGGTCGAATCTTCCCACAAATAGAACCAAATGTCACTTGCTCGAATCCAATAGTGGCTGGATCAATTGTAAATGGGCTCGAAGCGCGGTGTTATGGGATCTGCAAAACAAAGAACTCATTAGTGGCTCATAAGGCATGGGTGCAATACAATCGCTCCAATGCTTAAGTCAATGTTTATCATGAAGAGCTCATAAAATTGATTAGAGAAGATGATTTATGCAACGTTACCTTACTTGGTGGTGGTTCAATCATATTTATAGGCAATTGACCTGATGATTATGTCAGTCATGGGTGAATGGGAGAGTGACTGGCTGAAAGGCATGACGGTTATGCTTATAGTGGACAAGTAGGGATCGTGGTGCCACGATCTCAGCTACGCAAGTTGATTTTCACTGAGATGTAACATACCTGAGTGGAGGTGTCCTGTTCAAGTTATCTAGGCAACACACTCGGGTCGGCAAAGAGGAAAGTCAACTATAACGCATTATGGACTTACTCTGGTTTGGCCCAGTAGGAAAATAGGCTCAACTTTGATCAGATAGGCCCAAGGGTAAATTTGGACCATCAACAATACCCTGTGAAACATGTTTTTTTTTTTTGTTTTTTTTAAATTTTATGATTATTTTAGTATATATAGTTTTATGTAACATGAAAATACCACTTATGGAATTTATTATAGCAAAATTTCTTGTGAAGTGCGGCAAGAAATTTAAAAGTGATTTCTCAATATCATAAATTCTGTGATATCTAGAATTTGTTTATTTGATAGTATAAAATGTAATATAAAAGTTCAAATATACAAGTTACAACTGAAAATGTTATTACGTGGAGACACTTATATACTAGCTAGCCTGAGAAGATAACCGGAGCTTTTATAATACAATTTGTCTCTACAATTAATATCCAAAATGTAGTGTAACTAGTAACCTCATTTAAACAATAATATATTTTTTTCTCTTTTTTCTTATATATATATATATATATATATTTATAGGTACAACTTAATATAATATAAATCACATATCAATTTTTAAAAACACATCAAAAGTTAGCAATTTCAAACTAATGGAAAAATGTATATTATATCCCATAGGGAAAAAGCCCTTTTTCGTTCCTAAACTTTGACGAAGTGGATAATTAAGTATATGAACTTTTAAAAAATCTAATATCATACTTAGTTAAACTTTTTATGACCCTTTTAGGTACATGAATTTTTAAAAAGTCCAATTTTATATCTAATTAAACTTTTTGTGCCCCTTTTTCAGTACCTCTACTCTTTTCATTATTTCTTGAAGTAGTTGACACGTATCGGACAATAATTAGGTAGGTGGTGTTTAGAGGTACGAAAAGTTCAATTAGGTATGAAATTAAATGTCTTTTAAGAGTCCAGGTACTTAATTATCCATTTTATCAAACTTCATGTACCATAAGAGGCATTTTCCTTATGCCATATACAAAAGAACAAATAGTCCACACAAAGATATACAAACATTACCATATAAAACGAAAAATGGATTTATAAACATATTACCCATAATTCATACATAAACGGTATTAATATAATACGAATACTTTAATAGATATGGAAAAAATAAATAAATAGGTGCCAAGAGTAAGGAAAAGATAATTAATATTATTAATTTTTTAAAAATTACAAAAATGCCATGGGACAAAAATTATCCTAGTTTTAGGCATGTTAGACTCGTCTCTTGAAAAGATAAGGTAGTTAGTGTTCGACCTCGTATCTTTGAGAGACGAGGTCTACAAATTATACACAGCACATGACCTTCTTCACCGTTCTTCTTCTTCCTATTTTTCTCTGTATCCTTCTCGCTCCAAAACCCTAACCCTAATTCGTAATTTCTAAGGTTATCAAATCACAATTCTACATGGAACCACTAGAGGGTCTGTAGAATCCGAACATAGAATCAAAATGTGGAAATGTAAGTTTCTACAACATTCACAAAATAACTTTGAAAATCTAAAGATATGCTTGCAAAAGTCATAATAAATTTGAAATACATGATGAATGTAAAAATAAAGAAATTAAGTTTTCTTTATCATAATAACTCTTAATACATGGTAGAAAATATATAAAAAAGAGCGAGTAGAGTCAAAATTAAGTTCTTTTCTATTATTTTATTAAAAGAAGTTATGGATTAAAGGAGGATCAAACTTTTCAACTTATGATAAAATTTTGATTATATAAAAGAAATAAATAGGTTTTCTTGTAAACTTTATACCTATAATCTGACTTGAATGTATTACTGATTTGGTATCATTCTTGCATCGGATTGTCACTAGTTTGGTATCATTTTAGCATCATTTTCAAACTTAAGTGATATTGAATCGACTCTGGAATGATACTGATAAAAAACTAACAGTTTTACTCATAAACTGATGAAACCGAACCAATACTGAACCGATATATATATATATATATATGATACCAATGAATTATAGATGATGATCCGATATATTTCGATACTGACAAAAATTTGAAAATCCAAACATGCTATTGAAGTAGAAGAGACTTTTTGGTATCCCTAAAAAAAGGAATTAATAAATAAGATGTAAATTTTACTTATTTGGTACTAGCTTGTAATTACATATAATATGTTTAATAAAAAATGTTTTGTAACGCCCCAAAAATTTAATCAAGACATTACGCCACGTATAATACTTCATGTATTACATACTCAGGCTTCCTTGAATGATATATTTATTGTGAACATTTGCTACTTACTTTTTAAGTTATGAAATCATTAAATAGCATTCTAGAAACAATTGGATTTATAATTCAAAATAAACTTTACAAAATATTTAAAACATCTTTACTCCTTATCAAAGCAGACCAATTTTCTAAGAAACAAAATCTTACAAAAACAGTTTATAATCTACTCTCGTGAGTAGATTAACATTTACAAATATATAGGTATCATCAAGCTCTTTTTAAAAGAATATTACAACTTCAAAATATAAATCTAGTTCTTAAAATAAATAAAAACAAATATAAAAGAAATCCACAGTTCTAACCCACTTCACTTATCCAACAATGCCCAAAACCTGAGCTAAGCATCACTGTTAATCATCATCACAAACAACACCATCATCAACAACATCATTATCATCTCATCATCAACATCAGCATCTCATCATCATCAAAATACCTAGAAAAAGAATAGCAACAATAATAATGAGCTGAAGCTTAGTACACAGTAACATAATTACACATGGAGTGACGCACGAGCTTAACTAAATGCAATAAATCAACCAGTATGTTATGATCTTTTCTGTAAAATAAACAAATCAACACTGAAGCACTCAGATTCTGAAACAATCTAGGAAAATGATTTACCATCCCTGGCCCACCACTGCAGCAATGGGAGAGCACACTGATAGTTCCCTGCAGGCGATTACCCCAAGGCAGTGATCTGGGGGTCATGAGTAACTGCAGCTACTCAGGGGGTTGATATAAGTAACCCGAATACTTATATCTCTGATATAATCGATAAAGAAAATTAATCTCATATAGGGTTTACAATCGTTATCAACTTTACTTAACTTAATCACTATTATCACCTAATTCAATCATCCCCATAAATGTGAACTAAATCATGTTATATCCTTTTAAGAATAAGCAAATGTTACAACGATACAATACTCCCTATCAATTATCCGCTAAGCCATTAAGAAATGTCATCGCATCATGACTAGTGGCCTAAGCACCTAAACTACCATACCTACTCGGACAAGGTTACCACTTCCCGGATCAGATTCAACAGCACACGCACAACCAACACTCTTCAATTATTAAGCCACGTTTAAGTTAATTCATTTTAGGATGCCTATCCTAACAACAACCACATAAGTTACGATGTACCTTATATATTTGAAATCCAAATAGGCTTAGATGGTAAATTAGAAGCTAACCTAAAAGATAGATCAGGTATTTATATTTGTAGATTCAAGAATTAAACTCATATAAGAAGATAGACTAATTATCCATTTATATCAAACTCATTTTATTAAGACCCTATTTGATCAAACACTAAATAGGATCCCCACTATTGCTGCGAAGATCACCCTACCAAAATATGAACAATTTTCATTTGTCTGTCAAAGTATTTCTTTTCACTTTATTTATAATCTCTTATAAAAAAAAAAACATCAACAAAGCATTAATATACTAAAAACATTCATTTCTCAAGCAAACAAACATTTAAAACAACATATTCCTCATATAATTCATGATTTATCCTAACTCATTATTCTAAGCCAATTATAAGCTATTAAACCCATTTGAACTTAACTTAGCCAACATTGATTGTACTCAATCATTTAATCCAATTACTAAGATAAAATAATTAAACTTAATCAATATAATCCATTTTAATTTACTAAAATCTATATAGTAAAGTTGGACTATGAGTGATTAACTATGTTCATTTTATATCTAAGGTTCATATTAACTTAAGTCTATATTAACTTAATCTTAAGAAAGTTGATTAAAATTAATTAATCTAATCCATTTTAATTCATTCAAGTTCATTTAGTCAAATTGAACCTAGATTTATTAGCTAAGTTCATTTTATACTTGAATACACACATTTAACATGCAAACACAAGTTTTTAACTTTGCTTGAAAAACATAGTAGCTGGAAAAAATAAAATTTCAGCCTTGATACTTTTAAATTTGCAAAAACTTAAAACATAAAAGTTGTAAATCTCTTTTTAAGCTTTCTGTAGCCTTTTGGATTACCTCAATTCGAGTTCATATGAAAAAGTTATGATCAAAATACGTTGACGAGAATCTAGTAAGGCCAGAGTCACTATCGTAGCTTTTGAAAACACTAAGATCAGAGGCTACTAAAGGCTGTGTCACGCTCGTGATTTTTAAAAACATTAAGGTCAGAGGCTAGTAAGGGCGAAATCATGCCCATGACTTCTAAAAATCATCCAACCTGAGCCCTATAAGAGCATAGTTAAGCCTATGATTGACATATATGAAGGGGTTACAAAATCCCCTATTTTTCAAACTTCATTTTATCAATTTTTACATATTTTACATCAACTAAAACACCATAAAAGCAACATACAACTCAACATACTTACTTAACAACACAAAATACATAAAAACACCACGTCCCCAATATCTAACAACTTCCATAACTTCATATTTAATATTTCAACATTTCATTACCTCATCAACTCATTTCTCTATCATTTTATCATAAACTCTACTTATAACTAACATTAATTCATCATATATAAACAAAAACAAGAATCAAAACAACTTAAAACATATATACTTAGCATTAGGGAAGAACACGCAACTTGGTTTCCTTCTCTACACTTCATCCTCTTCTTCTTCTTCTTGTTCTAATTTGATTTTCTTCTCCTATTTCATCTTCTAAATTTGATTTCTCTTTTATTTCTTTTGAAATTAAGATTTGAAGAGGTAATTTTGAGAAATGGAAGAAAGAAAAGAAGAGGAAGGGAATGAGAAAGAAGAGAGAGAGAGAGAGAGAGAGAGAGAGAGAAATGAATTGAGAAAAAGGGAGAGAAAAGGAGGCAACGAAAGGAAAAATAAAAGGGAAATAATAAGAATTAAAAATAAGGATAATTTAGAATAGGGGTATTAAGTTTGAACATTTCTAATAATTATCTTTAGTATCAACACTAATTTGAAAATAATTTGAGAATATATATTATAAAAATTACCAGCTTGATTTAGAAACATACTTTAGAAGTTTAGTTTATAAGAAACTTATATTTAAATTGGGTTTTGGACTATAACTGATATTTTTAAGCAAGTAATTGATTTAAAAAAATTAATAAGATCTTACAAAATGAAAGATAACTAAAGTGTAAGGGTTTAGGAGTTTCCAAAACATTTAAAATATTTTTTGGGGGATTTAAAAATTTGCATTTAGAATAAAAAGAGTTTAAAATAAAGAATTGAGTTAAAATTAGATAGTTTGATTTATTAAGAATGGTTATTAAGGAAATAGATGATCTTGTAAAATATTTCAAATCTTAATTTCAATTCAAATCTATTTACTAACTTATTTGCATTAAATTATCTATTTATTTTCTATTATTTACTTATTTGATCCATTTAAACTATATACTCTATATTTCTAGCTTAGGTTAAGATTTATGGTATTTCATGTTTTTAAAAGAATTTTTTAAATTTTTTTATTATAAGTTTTACATAGAGGTGGGTAAAGTGGTAAACAAACCGGCCCAACGTCGGCCTGTGGGTTAAACAGGCCAGATTTTCTCGGCTCACTGGCCAAAATTAATTTTTTTAATTTTTAATTTTTAATGTTAGTTTGTGTGAAAATTAAAAAATGTATATATTTTTAGGTTTTATATATATATTAATGATTAATTTTATTGTTATTTTGATTACTTAAATATAAAAATAAGTTTTTAAAATAATTTATTAGATATCATATTATGTTTAAATCAATAAGTACATACTTTAAAAAATGCTATAATACTTGTGGTTCATGTATTAATCTATTTTTTTCCATAACATACATAAATAATCATTAATATTTTATTGCACTATTCTTATTTTTAAACTTATTTCTTCTTCTTCTTTTTCTTCTTCTTTTTAGCTTGTGGGCCAACTCGGCTCGGCTCGCTTTGGCCTACAAGTTAAATAGGCCGGGTCAATGTAGCCCTTTTTTAAATGGGCCAAATTTCTTGCGCAACTCCTTTTTTAAGCGGATTATTAGGCAGCCTGTGGGTCATGGACCATATACTCAGTTCTAGTTTTACATGATTTTTTTTTGGAAAAATAAAAAAAAAGTTTATTATTGTTTTTCTTTTTTTAAAATTGCATTTTAGCATAAAATAAATATATTAAAAAATTATTATTATTATTTTTATTTTTTTTTTTTTTTGCTCACAAGCCAACCCCACCCGGCACACTTTAACCCGCAGGTTAAACAGGCCAGGTTAATTTGGCCCACTTTTAAATAAGCCAAAAAAATTTTGCCGCAACTTGCTTTTTTAAACGGTTTGATGGGGTTGACCGCTGGTTACAGCCCATACGCCCAGTTCTAGTTTTACATGATTAATTTTTTTGGAAAAAGAAAAAAAAAAGTTTATTATTATTTTCTTCTTCTAGAATTGCATTTTAGCATGAAATAAATGTATTAAAAAAGTTTTTTATTATGTTAAAAAAACCTTGTGATATTGTATTTTTAAAAAAAAAAAATTATTAGAATTACATTTTAGATGCTAGGTTCGAAGGGAAAAAAAGAAATAGAAAAATGTTTACATTATTTAATGTTTAAAATTTTAAATATTTTTTGAAACATTTATTAATTAAATATAGTATATAAAATGACAAGATAGCATCAAATAAGCATATTTAGGGAATGTCAGTGTTGATTAAAAAAAAGGCAAATTAAAAATATTATCTGTGTTTTTATCATTTTACAAACAATAGACCTACATGACCTGTATTCCATTAAAAAGTGTTAATACTATTTAATGATGTTAAAAAGATGTGTTGAAATTTCATTGGTTACAATAATTCATTTAATTAAAAAATTACTACTTAACTATTTAAATAAATGAAATAATCAAAATAATTTAACAAATTCAAGAAAAAATTGAAAGAAAACATCAAATTCTTTTTTAAAAAATAAACTAAGTCATTAGCGAAAACAAAGGCAATGCCGTAGACGACCACATCACGATTCACCAGGATTTAAGTAAACAAAACAAAACTCTTGAAAAAAAAAATCCAAATCAAAAATCCCTTTTTTTTTTTTTTCTTTCATCGAGCAAAAGTCCATTTGATTCCCATTGTTTTGCGTACTTTACATTGACCACTTTCACAACCGAATACGCACTATCCACCAAGCTCCGATCCTGCAGACACCGCGAAGATGCCATAGCCACCCACTAACGGCTCAGCACCAATTCATACGGCCTTTGGTGGAGATCCCATGGCGAGTGCAAAGGATTCCATCCACAATCGCGATTTGACGTTCCTTTTTATCTCCGACAAATCCTGGCGACTCACTAAAAGCAATCACAGCCGGCGATGGCTTCTCAACATACAATATCAGACGCAAAACCATTAACCACACTCAATTAGTGAATCTTCACAAAATTTTAGAGGATTGGATTGGGTGGAGGGTTAAAAATTTCGCTATTTCTAGTTGGCTTTAAGGGGCATGGTCTCCGTCTGGATTTTTCATGTCTTTTCATCAAGTATAATCTTATCACATTCGCTTAAGGATATGTTTTCCCTCTAGACTTCTTCTTTTTTTTTTCTTTTTAAATTTTCTTGGATTTTTAAGTCAGTGTTTTGTTAATTAAATGAATTATTGTAACCAATAGAATTTCCACACGTCTTTATAATACTATTAATTAATATTAACAGTTTTTAAAAATACAGGTTATGTTCGAAAAAATAATACAAGCCATCTTTTTTGTAAAATGACAAAAGCTAAGATAGAGTTTTTGTACGTGACTCAAAAAAATGGAAGGTATATGGAATTTTTAAAATTTTTAGAGGTGATTTACACAATCTACGCAAGAAAAAAAAATATATAACAATTGAATCTATTTCGTTAATTACCATAATAATAAAATAAACATCTCAGACAAAAATAATAGGATACGCGTGCATTGCGTTACATATTGAATATTTTTCTGAATACGATCTTCACTTACTACTCCCTAAAACCCTACGCGCATCCCCAACAGAATTACTTGGGTTTCTACAATACTCTGTTAAACTCAAATCGGCATAAGGGACAAGATTTTCCCTTTTCCAACCAGCGGATGATGCAATCTTTATGGAAAATGTGATCACATGGCGTCTTTATCAAATTTGTCCCAACGCAAAACTCATCCAAGCAAATAGAGCAGCTACCATCGACATCATCATCGTATTTTGTTTCCTCAAAACCAATCCCGAAAGCGCCTTCCATAAGACTTCGACGTGTAAACTCTGTTAATCCTGTCGATCCACTAGTCACATAAACATCCTCCTCGGTACGAATTTCTAGGTCGAGTTTAACAATTATACCACACGTGCAGTCGTGTTCTTGAGCAAGACTATGAGATTTCATAATAACTGATTGTGTCATCTCCTCCCAGAGCATGGGACCGGGTCAACGTTCATGTCTGCGAATATTCCATGGATGTGTGCCCTAAGAGCGTCGGGGTGATTGAGGATGGAGAGGCTGAGGATTCTCCCTTTTCTTGTCTCCGGGGCTTCGTGGTCTTGGAAACCAACAAGAACCTCGGTGTCGTTGTCGTGAAGCATTTGACGATGTGTTCTTTTAAGAACGAAATCGTAAATGACCATAGGAGAAAAGGGACGCCAATCAACAGTACAAGGAATAATATAGCCTCTAACAACGTTGTCGTAATAGAACGGCGGCATGGTCGTAAATTTGATAATGGTTTATGGAAGTTGAAAAACAAGAACAGCAAAAATTAACTAGAAGGCAAGATCAAAAGTATGTAATTAAGACTTAAGAAAGCTATGGATGTGTGTGTACATATAATCGGTGTGATATTGCAATAAATGTCTCCTGGTGTATATATATTTATATATAATTAATTTGAAGGTATTAGCTATTGTTAAGCCAAAAATAAATGATAACTGGCTTAATTATCTTTTTCTTTTCCATAATCTTATTATAATAATCTCAACATTTTTTTATATCACTATTAATGTCATATCTAATTTAATTTTTTTTAAGTATATGCAGAAATATATGTATATATATATATATATGGCAAGATCAAAAGTATGTAATTAAGATTTAAGAAAGCTATTTCCTTTTCTTTTTTTTCAGCTACCTTTCTTCTTTTTTTTATTATATAATACGATAACTTTATTAATTGATATATTTCTTACATATGAAATTTTTTGCTTTATTTTTTTTTAATTCTCTTTGCGGCAGATAATATGACACTTATACAACACTCCTAGTGATGTTTAATGCTTAACAGCCCATTCACCTGTCATAAATGTATTTGAGTTATTATCGATATTACTTATATTTCCTTCAACAATAAATTTAAATTTTTTAAAACAAACTATCCAGGATTTTATTAGAGAATAATATCTAACAATATTAAGCAAACAACTTTTCATTTGACTTCAAATAAATAGAATAAGCATTTAATGTTATGTTTATCTCCTTTGTTTTTTTTATCACAAATGTTTGTCTTTTATTATTATATTGAAAACGTTCATAAAATTTTTCCGTATTTATTGTTTTTTAAACCCTTTCTAGCACAATTAATAAGATTTTCATAAATATTAATGTTCTTTATTTATTATTTTCAAAACCTTCATAATATTTTTCCCTATTCTAATAATTTTAAAAAATTTCTAAAACAGTCAAAAAGACTTCCATAAATCTTAATATTCTTTATTATCATTTTCAAAACCTTTAAAGTTAGTACATTTCCATATATACTCTATTATTGATTCTATTATATCATTATCATCATCAATATTATTATGTTAAAACTCCCTATAGACTCTAAAAATAAATTATCAATTATATTAACTAAATTACCCTTATATTCTTTAATGTTTATTATTAAAATGATCACCTATTTTTTTCCCCATTATGTTAGTTAAAATCTTTTTTAAGTAATTCCTTACCCCGCTGATAATATTTTAAAACAAATTTCTTTGCGGTCTAGCTATAATAATACTATATATTTATATATCATATATCGTCAACCGATAATAATACATACTAATATAGTAATAATGATAATACAAGTTGCTATTGAAGAAACATCTTCCATAATCATCATTTTTATACCTTCAATTTTTTTCATATACATGAAACTTCTTCGTTTTTTTCCCCCCAACAATTTTTGTTATTGAACTTCTTAGGACTTATTATTTTTTTTTTGGCAAATAAATTACCTCATAAGTTTCACACCATCATCAAATAAAACTTTCATATATTCTTTCTTTAATAGTCTTAATTTTTTTTATTCAAAATTCATTATTGAAAAACAAAAATCGAAGTAGTGTTGTATGTTGAACTATCAACCCACAATAATAATGATTAGGTTGACTATGGTGCTAATAAAAGAGTTTAGGAAAAATGGAAATGAAGTGTGATAATTCGATTGTTAAATTATTTGAGTTGGAATGGATTAATTTCATTTATAGTATTTGAATGTTTGTTTAATTATAACAGAAATATACATAAATAAAATTTTCTTATAAATATCTAAACTTTTTAAATGTTTTATCCACAGTACATTTGACAGGTATTTAGCCAAAAGTCCAATACTATGCTGACATGACAAAGAATCTATATTTAAAAAAGTAACTTTTCTCTTCCACGTTAGCATATTTGTTTATTTCTTCTTCTTCGTAACCTCATAAAAAAAAACTAATCAAATTCTCTAATCCCATTCAATGGACACTAACTTTAATGAGGATACGAAAATTTCATCTAAAATTCATTCAAATTCAAATTGCCATAACACAATTGCTTTCTCCCCTAACCATCTTCCCATCTGTAATATTCCTCCAAATCCCAAGACTAACATCGTCACATAAAACTTGATGCAACATATCCCTCTACCGCCAAGCCCCAACTTTAGCCTAATCCTAGCCAACAACTTCACTTGAAACGTAACCTCACCTCAACTCCTCTAACTGCTCAAATACCTTGCTGCTTAGGCTTCTAGGATGAATTCACCACCACATAACTTGCGCCCACCACAATCTCATCCTTCATCCCTTGTTCGAATGATAGAATCGTAGTGATCACTAACTCCTTGGAAACATGGAACTGGATAAGGAAGTTTCCAACTACGATTTAGGACGAGGTGTTGGAGAGAGAGAAGTTGGAGACAGAAAAAGGAGACCTGGAACTCGGGAATGTGAGAACAAAGGATGAGCCATGTGATGAAGAAGACACAACTGGTGATGATGATGAAGGAGATCATCAAGTGAGGGAAGGTGGCATGGCTGGGGTTTGGATTGGATACTTAGTAGTAGTTGAAGGTTGGTGGTGATGCGGCTTAAGGGTAGGTGATATTGGAAGAAGAGTAGGGCTAGTGGTGTTGGAGTGTAGATATGGTTTTTTTTTTTTTTTTTTTTTTTAGTGGGGGTGAGAGGAGAAAGGGGGATGGTAGCTAGAAACTTGAATAGTTTACTCATTTTCCACGACCACACCGCCTTTGCCTCTAACAACAACCACCACAACTTGAACAGTTTGCTCTTTTTTATTTGGCTAGTGTTGAGAAGAAGAAGAAAAAGAGAAGCAAGAAGAGAGAGAAAGATGGTGTGTAGTAGAGAAAGGGGAAGAGAGAGAGTGAACAGAGGGAAAAATAAAGAAAAAAATAAATATGCTGACGTGGAAAAGAAAATTTAATTTAGGTATATTTCTATTATAATAAAAAAGTCATTTGTGTGCATGTCTCTCTTTGCTATTATTATTAGTTATTTGTATCTATAATATATATATATATATATATGTATATGTATATCATTCATCCATGCAATGCAAATAAAAAGCAAACTGATCATGACTTTATTTATTTTTGTTATGATTTTTTTTTTTGTCATTGTATCTTTTAATTTGTTTGTACTATACTTTATGAATTTTACAATTTATTCAATATGTAATATATGTAAAGAATTGCTTTTAGTGTTTAATTAAAACCCTTTTCAATTGCTATACAAAACATTTGAAGTGAGACTATATATATATATATATATAAAATCTAATCATCATGAATGAGTACTAGAATAAGATAATGTACATCTTGAGATCAAAGCCAAGTAAAGAAACAAACAAAGATGGGTATGATATTTATTATTGTACTCACTTAAACCCTAAAAGAAACTCAATCAAACTTCCTACAGTACTCAATTAAATTGAAACAGGCACATGGGACATGAATTTTTGTGTTCTAACCAGTGGAGAGTACATTCTTTATGAAATTTGTGATCACATTGCGTTTTTATTAACTCCATGCCTGTGCGAAACTCGTCCAAACAAACAGAGCAGCTATCATTGAGGTCGACGCATTCTTGATCATCATTGGAACCAACGTTAAAAGCCGCTTCCCTCAGCCTTTGTCGTATAGATTCCCATGCTGGGAGACCAGTCGTATAAACAACGTTTTCAGTGTGAATTTCCAGGTCTGCTTCGACGATTATATTACACATGCGACTGTGTTCTTCAGCGACGTCAAGGGTACTCCTGATCATAATTTCTGCTGACCTCTCCCAGCGCATGGTTTCAAGATCAACATTTATACCTGTGACTGTGAGCACTTCATCGACGTGTTCTCTGAGCACGGAAGGGGGTTCATTGAGGATGGAGAATGGCAGGACTTTCGTCTTTCTTGTCTTTATGACTTCGTAGTCTTGGCAATCGATGAGAACGCCGGACGACGTATCGTGAACCCTTTATCACGATGAGTTCTACGAACAACGAGTTTGTAAACGATAACGGAAGGAATAGGTGACGAAGAAGTACTGTGAGTCGCGTTGCCTTTTACATCGAAAGTGACTGATGCTAATGCCATAAATTATGGTAAATTTTTGTGATTTGAAACTGAGAAAATTAAAACAAGAATATAAATAATCGAAGCTAGTAAGAAGATAAAGGCACAGGAGAGAAGAAGCGCAGATATGGGTATATATAATAAATTTTATTATATAATTCGAAAAGATATAAATATAAATTATATATAAAATAAGAAAGCCAAAGAAAGAGATGAGAATATATATATATATATATATATAGATACGTATTTAAAATTTATTAATTTATATTTTATATTCATATTTATCAATATAATGTTAGCGGTATGAAATATCATAAGAAGTTGGGTTAGGGTGGTTTGAAATATAATGATTGGGTTTACTTGTTTGATAATACAATTGATGAATATTGGATGTTTGTTTTATTAAAAATCATCACATTATATCAAATCTATTCAAAGAAGAATTGATTCAAATCTTGTTAATCATGGTTTATTATTCACTTTATTTGATATATTTGCGTTTTACGGTTGATTTATTAACAACATGTACCTTAATTAAATATTATATTTACCATGTTGCAATATTGTTGAATGTTTGAGAAAAATTCTCTATTTCTTTTTCCCTTTTGACTAAAGTTATCTTGTCATATACTAGCAAAATTAGGCACGATTGACGTGTTTACTGGAAAAATTAAAATAATGTAATATGATAAGAATATCACTTCATCAGCATAATGAGTGAAAAAAATAAATAAAAAGAGTAGGCTTTAATAGGGATAGGACCATTATTTGTGAAAAAACCTTTTATTAGTTGTTTATTTCAAATGTTTTCTTTACAATTCTAGGCCTACTTCATAGAACTAAAAGTAAAGCAAATTTATAAAGGTAAATATAGTCTATTCCATTATAGATATTGAAATAGGTACGAGGTTTATTAAGTAAAATCAAAAGCAAATGAAATTTATAAATAAGTCAAAACAACAAAAAGTCTCTTTTACGTATTGGATTATCAGATTTTATCAGTATCAAATCTATATCAAATCAGTATTTGTAATTCATCAATATCACACTTGTATCCGTTCAGTACCGGTTCGGTTTGGTTGGTTTATAAGTAAAATTGTCAATTTTTTATCGATATCATATTAGTATCGGTTTTGTATCAGTTTGATTGAAAATGATACCAAATCAGTATACCTAAATAGACCATAGATGTAGCATAGGGGACCTAGAAGAAGAGAGATAAGAGGCAAAGAAAGAGTTTTTGAAGAAAAAAAATGAAATATGATAAGAAGGATGTATCATCCTAATAGTTGATGATCTTGTAAAAATAGAGTTATATTTTTTTTTTTTTTATCCCATTTGACTTAAATAGGTAAACTTGGCTAAAAACATAAAATTCTACCGAATATATATATAGACTCAGTTGAAATCATAAGATTTTACATAAACACGATTCTATGCATAAGTTAACTCGAAAGGACCTCTTAAAATCATAAACTCGTAGAATCATATAGGTAAAATCGCGATTTTAATAACTATGCTTATTTCAATTCCCTACCCATTTGGCTAAATTAAGCTGATTTTTTAGATTATCTTGTTCAATCCGCTCCACCCAACTAGTAATTTTTACTTATTTCGAATTATTTTTTGCCAATTTCGTACATAAAGCTTAATTTCAATACATAAGTTGCCAGAAATTATGTTTGATTCCTTTTAGCATTTTCTAATGTTTTTTATATTGTTGCACTGTGTTTAAATTTGTGTATCAAAGCTCCATTGATGATTGTTGAAGCCACGTTGATAAATTTTTAATAAAATTAAATAAAATACAAACTTGTGGTTTTGATGATTGTAAGCTACATTGGGTTAAAAATCAATGAAATCCCTTTTATAATGCTTAATTGTGATGAACTTGTTGTTATGTTCCATTGTATTATTGTTATGCTCATTTTCTCGTGTTAAAGTTGGCATGTTATGACATTCACATTTATAATTTCGATATTCACATTGATGTTCACTTTAATAAACTTTTGAAGGATAAAATGTAATTGATAATATAGGAGTACAATTCATATCTCATTGTCACATTTTATGCATTCAATCATGTTTTTTCTAAGCTGGCGGGTTAGAGGTGGAAATGGATAATTTTGTGTTTGTGCTATGTGCTCATGGCAACAATATGGAAAGGAATGATGGTTTTGATTATGATAGGCAGCTAGTTGCTATGGTTAGTGTGTGTAGAAACTCTACCTTTAAGCAAATGCTGACCACAATATGTAGTCGACCTAAGATAAATAAGACGACACATCAGATTTAGCTATACCATAGGGTTACCATTGGAGATAAGATATTACGTTATGATGTGATTCCAATGACTGATGATGATGTTGCTTAGGAAATGTTGGTGAACAGAAAAGTTTCAGTGGCAAAATATATGTTTGAATATTTGAAAAGGAGTTACCATATGTACCTGAGGGAGACATTGACATTTATGCAAATGTTAGAAGACAAGGGCTGACATATCAAATACCCAATCCTATTTAAATAGCAGATAGTAGCTAGGTCCAAATAGTTCACTTTGAAATGGGTGCACCACATTGGAGTAGTGGGATTGATACTAATGCGAAACAAGACTCATCAATTAGTGTATCTAGTGATGACTACAATGAAGATGAAAATGAATGGGTGTTAGGTTTGCTTCAGTAGATCACGGATACCCATAGATCACATAGGAGTATTGACTGTCACCGTTTTATGGCTCCTACAGATGTTAATGCAATAGGGAGCTCAAAGCTGGTGCCATTTTTCATAGCAAATGTAGGTAATGACTACATTTAATGATGAGCAAGAATGAGTACAGAAAATTGGAGCTTCAGTGATGAATTCAAGGTTAAAATTTTGTTTGAGAGTAAAGATTATCTTATATAGGCAATCAAGATATGGCATATATCGAATCATTACAACTTAAAGGTTATTTACTCAGAACTAACGTTATAGGCAATTAAATGTACTGATGCCCACAACAAAGGTTGTAAGTGGAGACTTAGAGTATGCTATAAGAAACATGGAGAGTGGTTTCACATCATCAAATATGAGGAGCCTCACACATGTTTAGATGAAATCACTAAGCAAGATCATTTTCAATTAGACACTACTAGCATGTCAAGGTGTATTATATTGGAGATTCAAAATTCTCTAGATATGAGAGCAAAGGATCTTCAAACAACCATCTTAAAGGAGTTTGGGTATAGGGTCCATCTCAAAAGAATTCGATGAGGTGAAATGCAAGGCTATTGAGTAGGGGTAGTAGGTGGGATGATTCATATGTAGTGCTCCCACATCTATTAAACGTCATTCAAGAAGTAAAACCAAGAACAAAGGTAAAGTGGAGAACTATAGAATCTGACATTGTAGGATATGTCTTCCTTGACAAACTTTTCTAGGCATTCAAACCTTGCATTGAAGCATTTCAACATTGTCGGTATGTTATTAATAAATAGTAGGATGTACTTAGATATGCTGGTCATTTTTATAATAAGTAATGATTGTTAATGTTTTGCAGGCCTGTTATCAAAATTGACATATCTTCTTATATGGTAAATACAAGCACAAACTCCTTATCACAGTGACAGTGGATGGGGTAAATCATATAGTGCCTTTAACATATGTTCTTGTCGATGAAAAGGTAGATGACACATGGAGTTGGTTCCTCCAAAAATTATTAGAACATGTCAACAAGGACCGAGCAAACATTTGGTTGATATCATCATGCCATGCCAATATTAAAAGTGCAATTAAAGGGGAGAATGCAATATAGCCTAGAGGCTAGCCTTAGTGCTGATGTATCTAGCATGTTGTCGGCAACTTTAACTTAAAGGCCAAAAATAAAGAATGCCAAGAATTAGTGATAAGGGTAGCTTACCAAACTCAGGCAAGAAAGTTTTGTGGTTACTTTGAAGCAGCAAAATAGTCCAGTCCATGGATGGTGTGATATTTCAACTAGTTGCATCCTGATGAGGGTGTAAGTTTGGAATTGGTCCAACAAATATAGCTGAGAGTT
The DNA here is from genome assembly GCA_024138025.1 of Combretum micranthum. NCBI lineage: Eukaryota > Viridiplantae > Streptophyta > Magnoliopsida > Myrtales > Combretaceae > Combretum > Combretum micranthum. The sequence goes on from JAMXBD010000461.1 coordinate 940,808, forward strand.
ACAATGATGCTCTTAAATATGTTAGGAGCTTACCTGTGGCAACATTAGTCAAGAAAACCTTCTATAAATACAATTCCATGTTCAATAGGTAAAGGTAAGAGGCAAGTGGCTCAATGACACTTGGTAAGGTTTTGACAGATTATGCTACAAAGAAGAATGAGAGGTGAAACAACGTGTCAAGTGCCCATCGTGTTACGTGTTTCCATTACCAACATGGGTATTTGAAGTTCTAATTGCACCATGGCTGACAATGTATGGTCAGAAGGGAAAGAATATACAAAAAGTAGAGTTAAGATTAAGCAGATGTGCATGCCAAAAGTGGAAAACTTACAAAATTCCATGCTTACATGCAATGCAATGACGATGACTATGCATATAGATTGTGTTGCACATGTGGGACACTGTACAAGTAGGAAAATTAGGTAAAGGTTTATGCCTTTATGGGCACTCATTCATACTTGCAACAGATAAGGTGAATTGGGCCCTTCTTGACATTCCTAAATGGCATCCTTTTCTTCATTATGTAAGGAAAAGGAGCATGCCAAGGGAGAAACAATTTCAAAATGAGATGGATATTAGAGACAGTCCACAAGGTTACTCATGTGAGTCGTGTGGATAGCAAGGCCACAATATCATAAATTGTCCAATTAGGAAGGTAGTTAAAAGGGCAGCTAGAAACTAGTCGAGTTGTAGTGGTATAAATATGTTTATGTCATTTGTCTTACTACACTGATGTTTGATTATGATATTTGTTGTTTACTCATTTTTAATGCCTTATGACTTCACTAACATTATGTATTACATATTTGTTTTCAAATGAATTAGGGACTAATAGATGACTCCATACTTATAGGACAGTTTTTTCACAAATCGACGTTGGCATGGGAGGGCCAGGTAATATCTTTTTTTTCCATGTTTACTTAGCATATTATGATTGTATTGTTCATAAAACTTGCATTTTAAATGCAAGAGCACATCATATTAAATTATCATTGACGAGAAGCTTAGCTAAAGAGGCATGATGGTCTATCAATAGAGTTAGATGTAGAGTTAGGCATAGGCCATGGCCCACAGGCCAGCCTATTTACCTATTTTAAAAAACAAGCCACCGCTAATTTTTTTCAGCCCTTTAAAAACGAGCCAAATTGGCCTAGCCTGTTTAACCCTTGAGCCAAAGCAGGCTAGCCTATGAAGGGGCCGGGCCAACCGGCTAGCTAAGACAATTAAAAGAAAAAAGGAAAAGTTTAAGAATAAAAATAATACAATAATATTATTAGTGATTACTTATGATATGTTATGAAAGAAAATGGATTGATACACACACCACAAGTATTATAACAATTTTTTTAATATATATTTATTGATTTAGATGTAACATGATATCCAATAAATCATTTCAAAAACTTGTTTTATGTATAAGTAATAAAATTAATCGTTAATATATATAACACTAAAATGTATAAATATTCTAATTTTCACATAAACTAACATTAAAAAAAAAAATCAAAATAAAAAAAAATCATTTTGGCCCGCAGACTTAAAAATTTTAGCCCGTTTAAAAGCGTGCCAAAATGGGGCCCCTTTAACTCACTAGTCGGCCCACTTCTAGTTAGATGAATGACTTATTCTACACTTCTTAGAGGTTGGCTTTCTAGGTGCCACACAAATACTCTACATACAACTAGATTAGCACCTACTCACAACTTTAGTGAAGCGGTGGTGTCTAGAGACACTCACATTTCATCTACCGACAAGGGAGTGGACGATCACATTGCAAGACATTGCGGTCCTCACAAGCCTCTCCATTAATGGACATGCTGTTAATGGGACCAGACAAATGGATTGGGTAGGTTTGTGTCATCATTTGCTAGGGGTTATACCTATTCCTAATGTGTTAGATGGCAATTACCTAGAGATGTCTTGACTGGATGCACATCTTGGCACATTATCAGATGATGCAAATGAGGTGACTATTTGGTGCCATGCTAAGGCATACATGTTGCTACCACTTGGGGGGTTTTTAGTTAGAGACAAGTCACAAAACTTAGTTCATGTTATATACCTCTCCTAGCTTGAGAATTTTCATGTCATCAGGCAATATGTATGGGGAGTAGCTTGCCCAGCATGGCTTTATAGGTAGTTGGGTGTAGTATCACATGTCAACACCAACGACATTGTAATGCTCTAGATTTAGTTAAAGCATTGGGTTATGTATAATACTTTAGGTATTACACACTCAAACTTCCTAGAATGATATGTTTATTTTGAACGTTACTATCCGATTTTAATTAATGAAATCCTTTGTTTAGATTTATAAAACAATTGCAATTAGCAATAGTGAATTAAACTTTTTAAAAACAATTTATAAATTCCTACTTCTACAGAGAAGACCAACTTTCTAAGAAACAAAACTTTACAAAAACATTTTATAATCTACTCTTATGAGTTGATCAACATTTATAAACATATCGGCATCTCCAAGCCCTCTTTAAAAGAAATACAAACTCAGAAGATAAATCCAGCTCTTGAAAATAAAACATAAACATAATAAAATATATCTTCGATCCTAACACACTTCACTTCTCTTCTCAAATCTCTAGGATCACCCATAACCCAAATCAAACATCAACAACATAAACATCATCCTCATCATCTCATCACATCACCAACATTTTCCTCATCAGTCATTTATCCTCATCAATTCAATAAAATACTTGAAAAAAGAATAACAACAACAATAATGAGTCAAAACCCAATATATAGTAACACAGACACACATGGCATGGCATACAAGCCTAACCAAATGCAATGCAACAAACAACCAGTTATTATCTTTCATTTACAGTAAACAAATCAACACTGGATTACTCATACTTCGGAACAATCCAAGGAATCTAGGGGTCTTGAGTAACAGTAACTACTCAGGAGGTTGATAGGAAGTTTGAGTACCTATATTTCTATACCTATCCAAGAAAGAGAAAATAGCCTCATCTAGGGTTCACAGCCGTCATACACACCACTTATCCTAGTCCATAACATCAATTAGTTTAACCAGTCTCATAAATGTGAACTAAAATATGTTACTTCATTCCTAGCCTAAGTAGACATTACGTCGAAACCATTTGCCCTATCAGCTGCCCACTGAGTCACATATAAATTACCATTGCATCATGGTATATTGTCATTGCATCATGATATCTTAGCGTCTTACTACCCTGCTATTGCATCATGACAAGGTTGCCGCTCCGCGGACCAGATTCAATGGCACAAGCACAAGCAACACTCAATTATAAAGGTCGTCTTTAAGTTTTTAATTCATTTTAGTATGCCTATCCTAACATCCAACACACAAGTTACAGCGTACCTTATATTTATAATCCAAATAGGCTCATAAAGTAAATTAGAAGTCAACTTAGAAGAGAGATCAAGTATTCATATCTATAGATTCAAGAGTTAAACCCATATAAGAAATTATATTAATCATCCACTTATCTCAAACTTTTATTAAAACTCTATTTAATCAGACACTAAATAGGTACCCCGTTATGGCTGCAAAGATCTCCCTGCTAAAATATTGATGGTTCTCCTTTGTCTGTCAAAGTATTTCTTTTTCATTTTGTTCATAGCATTGTATTACATAAACATCATCACATCATGCATATTTAAAAACATTCATTTCCTAAGCAAACACTCATTTGAAACAACATATTTCTCATAACATACTAAGGTTTATCTGATTCATTAACCAAAGATAATTATTAACTATTATCTCATTTTAACTTAATCTTAGCTAAATTGATTAGAAACCATCGTTTAATTCAACTACTAAGCCAAGGTGATTAAACTTATTTAATCTAATTCATTTCAACCCATTCAATTCCATTTAGGTCAAGTTGAACTTAAGTTAATCAACTAAGTTCATTTTATAGCTAACTCTAATTAATTCAATTATTTATTTAATCTATAAATTAACAAAACTCATCTTTAATTATATCATTTAACTAACACATCATACTAACAATCATTTATCTATTTCATTTTATTTTTCTTTCTTCTTTCTTTTTATTTTTCTTTTCTTTCTTTTGAAACAACACTAGTGGACAGATCACGCCCATGATGGGGGTCGTGATCGTCACCACCATCTTCATCGCGCTTATGATCTCCATTGCTTACCTTATCATGGCCGTAATAGGGACCATGATGGTCAATACGGATCTCGTCACGGTTGTGATCAAGGGAAAAAACATGATCAAAGGAAATCATGCTCCTCGTCATGACCGTGATCAAGCCATTACCTTCAAAAATAATTTGCTCCGAGGAGATCGCGGGCTATGTAACGATCATGATGAACAGGGAGATCCCTATTATGAATTTTCTTTATTTGTTCTTCAAATTTTAACTACTTCAATTCAATATACATTATAAAAAACACCATATTATCAACCTTCTCATACATAATCTTAACTCATAAATATTTTTAATCACATCTCTATGCCATATTACAACAAATCATTTAATCAAACACTTACTCTACTGAAATAAACATATATTTAGGTTTTTGACGACATGTTCATATATCCTTGATTTATCACTATCATCTCAAGTTTTACATATTTCTAGTCCTAATCCAACATTCACACACATAAATAGCAATTAAGGCAAGAAAAGTAACAAAACTTATCTTTAAACAAATCCAACACCTTGATTCTTCTACTCCTACTTATCCTAGGTTCTTGGAGTTATTTCTAGCATGATTTTCATTCTTTATCTTGTTTCCTATCTTTGATTACTTCCATGGACATGTTGAATTTGAGATTTCGGGTTCGGTCTTGTGAATTGAGAGGAGGAAGAGAGAGAGAAAAAGAAACGAAAGAAAAGGAAGAGGCGGGAAAGTGAAAGGAAAAAGGAAAAGTGGAGCATATATATATATATATATATATATCAGAAGATATTTTTTAAATAAGGTATTAGATTTAAATCTTTCTGATAATTATTTTAAGAATCGTAATTAGTTAGAAAAAATTTGAAAACATATATATTATAAATATATAACTTGATACAAAAACGAAATTCAAAAGTATAATTTGTGAAAATATGATTTTTAACTTGGGTTCGGTTTAAAACTAATATTTTTAAACAATTAATTGATTTCAAAAATTAATAAGATTTTACAAAATGAAAGATAACTAAGGTTTAAAGGTTTAGGAATTTACTAAACGTCTAAAATGTTTGTTTTAAAATTTAGAAATTCGAATTTAAGGTAAAAGGAATTTATTTAAAATGAAAGATTGAGTAGAAGTTAGATAGTTTGATTTATAAAATCGATGAAAGAAGAAATAGATATTTTAAAAAGAATATTTAAAATATCAAATCTCAATTTATCCTATTTACTAATTTAATTATATCAAATTGTCTATTCCTTTCTCTATTATCTACTTATTTTATTTATTTAATTATCTAACTATGTTCAAAATTAACTATTTATTATATTATTTAATTAAACCATTTCTAAATAAACTAGGTGAGGGGTATTTCAAACATAGCAGAGCCCCTTGTTGTACTGCAGGTCTTGCGTGGGAGCATTTCCCACATATTGCCACGATATATAAGAAGATCACATCGACCACTAAAGGGTTGCCCTTTTATTAGCCACTAAGGAGAAGATATTGATCTTACATAGTACCCTACGCACCTCTTATTCCAGTATAGGGGAGCCTTCCATTGATAGGTCCTCATATAAGTACAATTTTCTAAATCCTATGCATCTTTTATTTACATAAGTAATATTCTACTTATATGTTGCTAACTTACTTCATGAATAGGTCATTTGGGAGCCATATGCTACTATTACGGATGTTCTCTAAAAAACTGTCGGTTTGGTAGTGATATATGGCATGGACACGTTCCTCTCGTATGCTTTCATGTTATTGAGCACGATTACCCAAACTGAGTGCTTAAATAGTTGGAGGTTTGCAAGGGATCCTGGCCCATCGTTATGATATGAAAGCATTCCATAAGCTAGACTTGTGGGATGCATGGAGTAAACCTAGGTGACAGGCACACCAAGTGGATTGCAGAGTAGGATAATCATCGCAATGCGTTGTACATCTACTAGATATCTTCGTTGGTTATTTTACAAATTATTTAAATTTGTATCATGCGATCACCAGGTGTTACATTAGGCATATGAGATCCATGATACAATATATGGTAAGTTCAACACTTATATATGTTATCTATTGTTCTACTTTTTTGTTCATTATGTCCTAATCTTGATGTTTATTATTAATTGCAGCTAGATTTCATATACCAGGTGTCTGATATGCCACTGACCCTCTAGCTACTACACAAGAGGTTATTCGTGTAGTAGATAAGTTCATGGAGGTCAATCTTAATGGTCTACTACCACTAGCACCACTCCATGCCGATCACAGTGATGGTGAGGAAGCCTCACATCCTTAGTCAACATAGAGATGCAAGCCTCAAAGAGAGATGTAGGTGTAGGGTCGAGGCTAGGGTTAGGAGTGAGGGCACAATAGCTCATATGCCCCACCCCCATCATAGAAGAGGCGTCCAGCATTGTCAAACGATATGGGGAAGAGTCTCACTCAGGTGGATCCAAACTCCATCCCATTATACCAGTATAGCCTACATGGTGGAGATTGGGATGGCATACTCACCCTGGTAAATCCATCTATGAAGCATCCCCAACCCGATTTAGACCAGCTTAGGCCTGAAATGTGTACATTTGTTTGGCAAAGGAGGGGCGAACGGAGCAAGCAGCAGTTAATGTTACCATTTATTATGTTTATGTTTTATTGTTTCTACCATGCATATACTTTTCATGTACTGACTTGAACAATAGTGCAAACATTTCTTATATTGTAATTCATTAGTTTTTTACTATATTGTTGAAGGAGGATTGAGTGTGGGAATGGTGTTTTAGTTAAATTATTGTAGTTTGATGTTGATTTTTTTTTTTTAATTGATGGAGGATTGATTGAGTCTAGGAAAGTAACAAGTGGTTGTAAATGATTCTAACAGGTGAATATTGTATAAATGAATTGTTGTGTCAAGATTTTAAATGAAAAACACAAATAATGCTGCAAAACGTAGTTGTGTTAAACTCGTCTCTTGAAATGACGGGATTGATATTCTACAATTATCTCATATATTTAACAGATGAGGTCAATGTCTCTATAGTGGCATTGTCTATTGAAGAGACAAGATTAATATATTACATGTAATCTCGTCTTGAGGAGATAAGGTCAGACACTTACTACCAAGAGATGAGTTTAACATGCTAAAATTGGGATTATTTTTGTCTCAATGGCATTTTTATAATTTTTTTAAGATTAATAATATTAATTTTCTTTTCTTATCAAGAGTATATAAGTATTAAAAACTAATATTAAGATAGCATATTAATATCAATGTAATTAAAAGGACTTACCAAATCAAAATTTATAATGTACAACTAACTTCAACTAATTAAAAAAAAGGGGGGATAATGTCACAAATGAAATCTAAACTTTTGCAAAATATGTAATTAGGTACTTGAATTTTAACAATGATTAATTTAGTACCTAAACTTTGAAATTGATTAATTTACTACCTAAAAAAACTTGACAGAGATACTATTGGTATGCATGAAAAGTTCTTTCAGATCTAAATTAATCAATTTCAAAATTCAGGTATTAAATTAATTATTTTTAAAATTTAAGTATTTAATTGCATATTTTTTATAAAAGTTTAGTAAATTGATCAATTTTAAAGTTCAAGTACTAAATTAAACAATTTCAAAAGTTTAAGTACCTAATTGCTCATTTTGTTAAAGTTCAGGTAACATTCGTGATATTAACTCAAGAGTAAATCAAAAGATCTTAAAACAAAGGACTTGATTCTATAATCGCAATGAAAGTTAAAGGAGCAAAAAAAACAAAGAAAGAAAGAAAATGCCTAAAAGTAGGAGAAGCAAGTCACCAGAGTGAAGAATACATTATTTTTTCTCTGTATAATACATATTTTTTAACATGGTTAAATTGAAATGCAATACAACAATCGAAAATTAAATGGACTAATCCAAACCATAGGCCATTTTAATTCGCATTGGTGAATCCTCTTCTCGCTTTTTCCATAATCCGGATCTAGCTACTCTTGCCGGTCATTCTTGTCCAGAATTATTCACTTGTTCCATTCATGACACTCAAATCGTACCGGTTTTAAATAATATAATTGAGCTAAATCACTTCCATACATCCAACCAGCATAAATGAGCCATGGTGACACTAAACAAGATGGCTTGATAGAAGTGGTTTTGATAGTATAAATATAATGAGAAATGGAAATAGGAAGATAGTCTTGTGAAAGAGATGAAAAAGATTTAAAATCAATTATTATTCCTTTCTTAAGTCAACAATCATAAATATAGTAATATATATTTTTATAATAAAACAAACAATAATAATATGAAAATGGTGAATAAATTACCATATAATAAAAATTTGAATGGATAAAAATTTCTAAGTTGTACACTTAGTAACTATCTCTATCCTTCAAACATTACCTTCTGCCATATTATAAATTTTATGAGTCGAATAATTCATCTTTTGTGCTTTTATATAGCAAATCTCCAACTTTAACTTTTCAATTAGCAACGAAATATCACGAGTCCTACGTTTATAGAAACAATAATATTTTACCAACCTACTTTTTAAACCAAGGTTTATGCGTTCATTCAATCCAACATTTATGGCTACCTCGCAAACTTTAAGCTATAACAAAACGAACATTTTGAAAAGCCTTATATATAGGTGTGTATATCCTGACTTCTGATTCTTTTGGGGTTCGGACCCAATTTCAAAAATAGAAATTTAAGTGCACATAACATAAAGGGATAAAAGACATAACTACAAATTTACAAAAAAAAATATATATATATATATCTAAATACAAATAATTACTAAAATACCAATGCTAAATCACTTGTAATAGATGCAACTTATATATATGGACATTAATTGCATGTGACTTGTAATAGATACAACTCATATATTTGTACATGCATTGCATATGATAGATACAATTAATGTACATGTGAGTACTACATGCAGCTCATATACAAATACCTAAATTACATCTATTTGCAAATCGAATCCCATGTACTACGAGGCCAAAAAAAAAGAATCCTATGTACTACATTCGATTAATGCTTATATATGAGTCGCATATCCTACATGCAATTTTATATCAGTATTTTGATAATTATTTTTGTATAATTTGTGTTTACATAATTTTTATTTAGACAAATTGGTAATCTTGTAATTTCTTCAAAATAAACATTAGTACCCTTATCCTTATCCTTATCATCAAGTTCCATCACTTCAGAACTGCATAAAAGACCTCTTCCCTCATCAAGGTGTTAACCAGGATGACTTCTTAGCATGTAGCTATCCTTAGTATGCGACAGTAATGCAGTTGGTGCAAACTAGAGTTCATATTTTTCTACGCACAGGCCAAGGTCTTAAATATACAACTTTATTTACTGCTTCCGGTACAATTCACAAGTTATTTGAGACTCTTTCTCGGTGGTCTCGAAACAAAGCTGTGTTAGGCTACCGACATTATCGCCAATCTCCAGACGGCTTTCTACTACTAAGGAGTATGTAGGCTCCACCCCATGGCAGGATGTTCCTAAAACAAGAGCCTGCAGGTCATCTTCTTGCTCCTTTTCTATAGAGAATTTGTCTTCTATATCCGTCGTCTTCAATAAGTTATTGGCCTGATGAGTTGAGTCATATTCCAATGCCAACATGGCCGTGTCTGTTTCTTGTTTATCCTTCTGCTCCGTTAGGCTGGATTTCCTGCCAACTTCATTGCCGCAAGGACTATCATCCGACCGATGTGTATGTTTGGAGCCAAGCTCTTCACACGAGAAAATGCCTCCTGAGATAGAGTTGTTGGCTGCTTCAACGAATGACACATTGACAGCCTTCTGGAAATGATTGTCATCAGAATCAAGTTTATAATTGAAGCAAGGTTCTTCAGAAGAAATAGTTTGTGGAGATGACAAGTTGACTGCTTTGCCGACAGATGCATTAGCAACATCAGAGGAAGCAATATAATCTGCTTGACCAAAATGTTTGGTGCAAAGCTCATCAACAGCAGAAATAGCTCCTGAAGTGGATGTTGTGACAGCCTCCATGGCCGATCTGACATCCTTATCAGCAGAAGAATTATCATCAGCTCGATCTATATCTTGGCAACTGATCTCTTCAGGATTTCTTCCTAATAAAGAAACTCCAAAAGCACCTTGAACGCATACCAGAGGCTCTGTATCGGCAGTGACCTTGATTCCTTGAGATTGCTCTCTTTCATTTTGTGTGATCTCCATTGCAAAAGATACTCCATTGGAACCTGAATTTCCACAGGATGCCATGCTTTTAATCATCAGCTCTTGTGATGATTCGCATGATTTTAGATCAATGACATCTTTAGGTCCAGCATTGTCAACAACTTCATTTCCTTGTGATTGTTCCCCTTCCTTCCAACTCATTTCTGTTGGGTAAGCCGCGTCATTAGCAAGAGAAACTCCATCACATCCATTCAAGCGCTCACCTAAAAATAATTGAGAGCCTAAGATATTCAAATGGTCATAAATCATAATTTCCCATGTTGCATGGAAGATAAGCTCATTAAAGTCAACTCTAAAAGCAATAATGTATCATATGGAATTAACCAATTACAATGAGGTTTATAAGCTGTGAAGTTGGAGGAGTGACTAATTGGAAAAAGAGGATCTTAATAGTATCTCCTCTCAGTGAATGTCCTTTGATAATTTATTGGGAATCCAACAAGAACTGTTCTTTCCTTAGTCTGTGATAGATGGTCAGAGTTCCTCTACCATTATTATTATTATTAGATATAAATTATTCTATGACTTTGTGGAAACCTGTGCTTTTCATAAAGACAAAAAGACAATGACCCTAACAGACCACTGCACATCGTTGACCCAATTTTACCAGGTCTAATTAGATTTTGAAACAAGTATTAAAAATAAAAAATAAAAGAATAAATTATTAAAAAAAAAAAAAAGAACCCTACATTTTCACCATTTTTCCCATTGAATAATCTCTTTTTTTTTTTTAACACTGTACTTTTACTCAATAACAGTAAGCACATGGAATGCGCATAAAGCAAAAGCAAATGACCCAAAAACATTAGGTCTAAAGAATTCAATGAGGGAAGGGTTAGATTTTGAAAAAGTATTAAAAATAAAAAATAAAAGAATGAATTAAAAAAAAAGGAACCCTTCATTTTCACCCTTTTTCCCTTTGAATAATCAATGTTTTGTTTATTTTTACACTATGTACTTTTACTCAATAACATTAAGCACATGGAATATGCATAGAGCTAAAGCAAATGGCCCAAAAACATTAGGTCTGAAGAATTCAATGAGGGAAGGGTTTGACTTTATTTCTTTTTGCTCCACTAGGCATTCTAAGTGCAGAGTCTAATTGACGTTTTTAAATGGAAGAAAACATACTAATACAATATGTTAAAAAAAATTCAAAGCATAGCTATGAAAAGGTAAAATATTTAAACCGAAGGAGAAGGAGAAGAAGAGAGAAGTTTAGTCTGCAAATCTAGTTTTTACCTGGTTGTGGATCTGATTTCTGACTACCAAGGGGCTTTTTCAGTAGGACGGTTCCTGGGAACACCACCAAGTTAAAGGTTTTCAGGTTTTCCTTCTCATCATTTTCCATGACCTAAAGCCAAAACCTTCAATCCATGTCTCAACTAATTCTGGAATAGCAGCTATGACTAGTTTTTCCACTTGAAGGATTTCAGGAGCTGCAAGCAATGACATAGGATAGGGCAAAAATTGTCAAAATAAAGCTTAAGTTACGATTGTAAGAATTCAAGTAGATGCAGCAGCATTTTGGCTGCCTATAATCCACCTATCCTGGCAGGCTGGCACCAGAATTGCTCCCAGTAAACATAGCCATTAAATAGGTTTTTGAGAAAGAATATTCACTTGCATTACATAGACACATGGATAAAGCAATCTACAAATGTGACTAGACAAACATCAAACGGTCAATGGGTTGCTTGCCTTTGAATTTGGAGATAGATCAACGCAGTAATAGAGGATTGCAACAAAATATACTTGATAACTAAATAAGGCAACCATGAATAATTCTTTTGACAATTTACCTATCATGCAATAGTCTCGTACAGTGTATTCTACTAAAAAATTTTTAACCCACTTCATCTATGATATTTCCCTTGGGGGAATATATAAATGCAAGAAAGAACACACAAGTGCTGAATATTCAAGTCTCTTCCATCATAATATGAGTGTCCTTCAAACTGTGCAAAACACCCCATGAGGAATTATATAGAAGTCACAATAAATTATAACTGCCTGCTTCCACGGTGTCGCATAATGTTCTAACAATGGAAAAGAGCCCTTTAAAAGAATACCTCCTCTATAGCAGACAGGAGACGGCGACACATTCCTTGCCGCCTATACTTACTGCAAGTTGCAATGAGGGGCATCTCAGCAACCGCTACTCCATGCAGCCTGTAAATGAAAACAATTACTGTTATAGATTTTTCCATTTCGATCTACGTGTTAAAAAGACAACATCAAGTAATCAATTACTCTGAGACAGCAAGGACAATTATTCAATCAATTAACAATTCAGAGAATCATGAAAATATCATATCTGATACCACTATTTTCGAAAATGATAATGGGCAGACACTGCAAAAGCTAACACCTACATTTTTTTTTTTTTCCCCTCTTTTATACACTTGCCTTGTTTCGTAAAATGTGTATCAACCTTGGAATACTGACTACGTAAACTTAAAAGGTGACTAGGCACTTGCCAACAAAACACCAGCATGTGCAGAGGAAA